>CANSZD010000922.1:825000-1209105 GCA_947648045.1 Beta corolliflora | reverse complement strand
CAAAACTCTGCTCAATATCATCTCAATTCTCTGCTCTGTTTTCAGAAGCTTAAGCTCTTCCCCTCCAAATTTCAAGAGGGAGAAAAAAAAGCAAAAGAAACTCAAACCCAATTCAATTTTGGTAACAAAGAACAATACCTATAATTTGGTTTTTGCATTTTTGCTCCAAAAATCACATCTTTTGAGTGTTGAAGAACAGAGGTAACAAAAATGTCTTCCATTGTATCATCAGCATTCACCTTACCAACAACAAAAACTGACCTTGTTTCTTCAATTTCTCAAAAACAGTATATTCTCCACTCTTTCCTCCCCAAAAAATCCACCCAATTCAACTCAAGATCAGCAAGAAATGGTAAAATTAAATGTGTTGTGGCTGGAAATGGGCTTTTCCTCAAACTTCACCAGAAGTTCGACGAATTGTCCCAGAGAATAAGCAAAACTTACCCACTGTAAAAATTGTGTATGTAGTTTTAGAAGCTCAATACCAATCATCCCTTTCAGCTGCAGTTCAAACCCTCAACAAAACTTCTGATGTTGCAAATTATGAAGTTGTGGGTTACTTAGTTGAAGAGCTTCGCGACGCGAAAACGTATCAAGATTTCTGTAAGGATCTTGAGGATGCCAACATTTTTATTGGTTCTTTGATCTTTGTGGAGGAGCTTGCAATTAAGGTGAAGAATGCTGTGGAGAAGGAAAGAGATAGGATGGATGCAGTTCTAGTTTTCCCTTCAATGCCTGAGGTAATGAGACTTAACAAATTGGGTTCTTTTAGTATGTCTCAACTTGGACAATCAAAGAGTCCATTTTTCCAGCTTTTTAAGAGAAAAAAAACAAGGTGCTGGTTTTGCTGATAGTATGCTTAAGTTAGTTAGAACATTGCCTAAGGTGTTGAAATACTTGCCTAGTGATAAAGCTCAAGATGCTAGGCTTTATATCCTTAGTTTGCAATTTTGGCTTGGTGGCTCACCTGATAATTTGGTTAACTTTGTGAAAATGATATCTGGGTCTTATGTTCCTGCACTGAAAGGGATGAAAATTGAGTATTCGGACCCCGTTTTGTTCTTGGATAGTGGGGTTTGGCATCCTTTGGCTCCTTGTATGTATGATGATGTTAAGGAGTATTTGAATTGGTATGGGACTAGGAGGGATGCAAGTCCAAAGCTTAAGAGTTCAAATGCACCAGTAATTGGTCTAGTTCTTCAGAGAAGTCATATTGTTACTGGTGATGAGTCTCACTATGTTGCTGTCATTATGGAGTTGGAGGCAAAAGGGGCTAAAGTGATCCCGATTTTCGCTGGTGGGCTCGATTTTTCGGGCCCCGTGGAGAAGTTTTTCATTGATCCTATCACCAAGCAGCCTATGGTGAACTCTGTGGTGTCACTCACTGGATTTGCTCTTGTTGGGGGCCCAGCAAGGCAGGATCACCCAAGGGCTGTTGAGGCCTTGATGAAGCTTAATGTGCCTTACATAGTTGCAGTGCCCTTGGTGTTTCAGACTACTGAAGAGTGGTTAAATAGTACCTTGGGTTTGCACCCTATCCAGGTGGCTTTGCAGGTTGCTCTTCCTGAGCTTGATGGTGGCATGGAACCTATTGTTTTTGCTGGCCGTGATCCCAGAACAGGTATATTTTTCTTTTGTTTTTCAGGTTTTTTAATATTGCGAGTAAATTAGTATATGTTCTTTATTTCGACATATATACTTTGGCAATGCAAATATGTGGATTAATCCGTTTTGGGATGTGAAATTTTGCAAATTCTTAGGTGCTCCCGAGAGCACATGTTTTGCACATTTGTCACATACTTTGCTCAAATGAGCAAAATGCACAAGTTAGTTGAAAAAATGTGCATAATTCAGTATAAAATGTGCAAAAAAAAATGAGAGGGAGCACTATGGAGGCTTTGGTAAATTTAAGTTGAAATTTTTTTGTTAATCATATTCTAGGTTACCTTCTTGTTTGAGCCTCTCCTTTCTTTGAGGTAGACAAGAAGCTGAGTAAAACTTTTCTTTTTTCAATGATTACATGGAAATTGGTTTGATGATGTTTTATTGAAATATGGCATTGGCATTGCAATATCCAAATTCTGGGTGGGATGTGAAATTATTTCTTGTAACATGATATTTTTTGCACATACTATATATCTTTCCTTTCTGTTTGTCTGAATGTCCTGGAATTTGTTTCTTTATCTTCTCGTAGTGATTACATGGAAAATTTGTGTTATAAAAAATTATTCTTCTGGAGCTGATCATAATCTATGCATGATCTAGGAAAATCACATGCCCTTCACAAGAGAGTGGATCAACTTTGCACCAGAGCAATTAAGTGGGCGGACTTGAAGAGGAAAACAAAGGTATTCTGAGTACCAACTATTCATTTCTCCAATGTTTTTAGACTAATTAGCTCTTAGTTGAGAATTTATGCAATAACATGTTCACATACTATAATAAGCTGCATATCCTAGTAAATTTTAATATATGTACTGATCATATATGAATATCAACATGATTGTATAGCTCAAACTCAATAAGATGTTTCAACATTGGTCGGTCTTAATTGTACGAATGCTAGTATTAAGAGTTTGTTACTGCATACTTCTTGTCATACCTTAATGGGTCTAATAACCTTGACCTTGCTGTCAAATGCCAACAACAAAGGGCTCGATGAATAAAGCAGCCATTCCAACACTTTAAGTAATCACCTGTTTTATGCTTTTGTTGTCACTCACTTGCTTTGTTGAAATTCCTCTCTTGAAGATAAAAATACTTGTTTCGCATCTGGCAGTAGCAATAAATTTTCTGAGCTCTCGTTGGTAGACTCTGAGACTAGCTCCCTAGGGTGCTCTCCTGTACTTGTACATTGTTCTTTTTTCTATTCTTTTAATTGTTGTATGATTATTGTGGTAGCGGTATCTTGATATTCACCTGTCACAAAGAAATTACTTAGCCGGGAATGATAACTGATTATATAAATGTCTGCAGGCTGAGAAGAAGCTAGCCATTACAGTCTTCAGTTTCCCTCCAGACAAGGGAAATGTTGGAACTGCTGCATACCTTAATGTGTTTGCCTCCATTTTCGCTGTCCTAGAAGACCTCAAAAAGGATGGTTACACTGTTGAAGGTCTCCCAGAAAGTGCTGAAGCCTTGATTGAAGATGTAATCCATGACAAAGAGGCTCAATTCAACAGCCCGACTTTAAACGTCGCATACAAAATGAGTGTTAAGGAGTATCAGAACCTAACTCCTTATGCATCACTTTTGGAAGAAAACTGGGGAAAAGCACCAGGCAATCTGAACTCTGATGGAGAGAATCTCTTGGTCTATGGAAAACAGTACGGAAATGTCTTCATCGGAGTTCAGCCTACATTTGGTTATGAGGGAGATCCTATGAGGCTTCTTTTCTCTAAATCGGCTAGCCCACATCATGGATTTGCTGCATATTACTCATTCGTTGAGAAGATATTTGGAGCTGATGCTGTTCTTCACTTTGGAACTCACGGTTCCCTTGAATTCATGCCCGGAAAACAAGTGGGAATGAGTGATGCTTGTTTCCCTGACAGTCTCATTGGGAACATCCCCAACGTCTACTACTATGCAGCTAACAACCCATCAGAAGCGACAATAGCTAAACGTCGTAGCTATGCAAATACTATCAGCTATTTGACTCCTCCAGCAGAAAATGCAGGACTTTACAAGGGGCTCAAACAGCTGAGCGAGCTCATATCCTCTTACCAATCCCTCAAAGATACAGGTCGGGGCCAACAAATCGTGAGTTCCATCATCAGTACTGCTAAACAATGCAATCTTGACAAAGATGTGGATCTCCCCTGAGGAAGGCGTTGAGATCTCTGCGAAAGAAAGGGATCTCGTGGTTGGAAAAGTCTACTCTAAGATTATGGAGATTGAGTCTCGGCTTTTGCCTTGTGGGCTTCATATAATTGGTGAGCCTCCTACAGCCTTGGAAGCCGTGGCAACTTTGGTCAACATTGCTGCTTTGGACCGTCCTGAGGAAGGAATTACCTGCCTCCCCAATATACTAGCTGAGACTGTTGGAAGAGACATAGAAGATATCTATAGAGGAAGTGACAAAGGAATTTTGAAAGATGTCGAGTTGCTAAGGCAAATAACCGAGACATCACGAGGAGCTGTCTCTGCATTTGTGGAAAGAACAACTAATGACAAGGGTCAAGTTGTGAATGTCAATGACAAATTGACTTCAATCCTTGGCTTTGGAATAAATGAACCATGGATTCAGTACTTGTCAAACACTAAGTTTTACAGAGCTGATAGGGAGAAACTTAGGGTGCTTTTTGGATTCCTCGGGGATTGTTTGAAGCTTATTGTGGCTGATAATGAGTTGGGAAGTTTGAAACAAGCTCTTGAAGGAAGATTTGTTGAGCCGGGTCCCGGTGGTGACCCAATTAGGAACCCGAAAGTGTTACCTACTGGGAAAAACATTCATGCTTTGGACCCACAAGCCATTCCTACAACTGCAGCCATGCAGAGTGCAAAGGTGGTTGTGGAGAGGCTGCTTGAGCGTCAGAAGGCTGATAATGGAGGAAATTATCCTGAAACAGTTGCACTTGTATTGTGGGGAACTGACAACATCAAGACTTATGGAGAGTCACTTGGTCAAGTTCTGTGGATGATTGGGGTGAGACCTATTTCTGATACCTTCGGGAGAGTCAATCGGGTTGAACCTGTCAGTCTTGAGGAGCTTGGAAGGCCTAGAGTTGATGTCGTTGTTAACTGCTCAGGTGTCTTCAGAGACCTGTTCATAAACCAGGTAACACTGATTTCGAATTCACATAAACAATATATTGCACATGATTGTGTCAAGTTTTATCATTTGGACTCTTATAAATACGTCTAAATTGCTAAAATTAGATGGTCTGTCATTTTGTTTAAACATTTTTCTGTTCCTGAAAGGGACTGAAATTTGTACGAAGATAGAGGTTACAAAGGCTATAATACTAGGTCAAATGCAAAACTTTGTAGAATAAAATTTGCCTGAAATCGCCTTTCCAAACGAATGTATAGTATGCGAAGAAGATATTAAACTTTTTAAGACATGAGAGCCATAGTTTAATATCGTACACTAATTCTAGTCATAATCCTATAATAAGGAACTCCGACAAGTAGCAGTGACTACTGACTAGATTCTATTAGGACTCAGATTTCCTGTATCACTAATTCTAGTCATACTCTTCTGATATCGGGTTTTCCATATTTTGCTGCCTTATATCAGATGAATCTTCTTGATCGGGCAATTAAGATGGTGGCTGAGCTTGATGAACCAGAAGAGATGAACTTTGTGAGAAAACATGCACTGGAACAAGCCAAAACACTTGGTGTTGATATCAGAGAGGCTGCAACAAGGGTGTTTTCTAATGCCTCAGGCTCTTACTCCTCAAACATCAACCTTGCAGTTGAGAATTCCTCATGGAATGATGAGAAGCAGCTGCAAGACATGTACTTGAGCCGAAAGTCATTTGCCTTTGACTCTGATGCACCGGGTGCTGGCATGCTTGAGAAGCGGCAGGTGTTTGAGATGGCTCTTGCGACAGCTGATGCTACTTTCCAGAATCTTGACTCGTCAGAGATCTCTCTGACTGATGTCAGCCACTACTTTGATTCAGACCCCACAAATTTGGTACAGGGACTCAGGAAAGATGGGAAGAAGCCAAGTGCTTACATTGCTGACACAACTACAGCCAATGCCCAGGTGAGCTTAGTGTCACACTATTTAGCTACATGTGAATGAAAATACTAAGAGTTGACTGACATGGTTGTAAAATAAATTTTCCGCAGGTACGTACTCTATCTGAGACTGTTCGTCTAGATGCAAGAACAAAGCTGTTGAACCCCAAGTGGTACGAAGGAATGCTGTCTACTGGCTATGAGGGAGTGCGTGAGATTGAGAAGCGGCTCACCAACACTGTTGGATGGAGTGCAACCTCAGGCCAAGTGGACAACTGGGTATATGAAGAGGCCAACACAACATTCATTAAAGATGAGGAGATGCTGAAGAAGCTAATGAACACCAACCCCAACTCTTTCAGGAAGTTGTTACAGACCTTCTTAGAGGCCAATGGAAGGGGTTACTGGGAAACTTCAGAGGATAACATTGAGAAACTGAGGCAATTGTATTCTGAAGTTGAAGACAAGATTGAAGGGATTGATAGGTAAATTATGTAAAATAAGCTTCTGTGAATATTCCAGAAAAACATTGTTGTATTCATAGTGATCCATAAATTGTCCTTTGGAAATGAAAACTCTATACAAGCTTCACTGTAGATCTTTTCTTGATATCGAATTCTGAATTATCCTTGTAAATTTGAGGATGTATCAAATCTTTTTACTTGAATAATGAATGGGGCAATGTCTCTTCTACTGCATTAAGAGTTGGCAAACGGGTCAGGTCGATGTCACATGTAACAATGAAATGACCTCCCTTATTTAACCAAAAACGACTTGGCAACCCACAACACTATCCCAACCCTTTTATTAAAATCATTCACTAAAGAATGGAAAGTAGTAAAAGTAACTCTAAACTATTACAAGATACCCAATAATACTGACATGTTTAGCAAGTAAATGAGTTGTCGTGTTGGATTCATGTTTGAAAATTCAACCTTAACCAAACAATTTAATAAATAAGGCACGTCGAGTCAATCCACTCATTAAAATGAGTTGAAAACCTTAAACCAAACCTGCTAATGTTGTGCTAGATTCAAGTCGAGTTGTGGGTGGTGTCACTTCTTCCCCCTTTACCTGCATTGGAAGGCAAAAATTACGAGTTGTTGCACACTTGCACTTAAGATCGTTGAACTTTGAAAACATTGCACCATTGAAAAGACTACCCTGGAAAAGAATTATCCTGATTGTCCATATAATATTTAATGCTGCTTACTGTTGAAACATTAACACCTGGAGTTGAATAAGGCTGTCGCCTGTCGGTGTGGATGGACCAGATGGGTAGCGCCTTTTCCCACTCGACGCTTTCTAAGCATCATATTTGCTTCCATTTTTAAGAGTTAAAGAATGAAATGGAGAATGTGGTGCAAATTGCAAAAATGTGTCTTTATTTGTAGCAACAAACGGAATTTTCACCGTGATTGTTGATCTTGTTCCAAGTGCCATCGATTTGAGTGGTTGTATTAGATGATCCATTTCTTTTTGGTGCCAATAATTGCTGCATTGCCCACGTGGTACATCTATGATCAGTTGTTGGTTGGGATTGGTTGAAGATTCATAATAAAGGTGGCAAAATGGTTGTTCGAGTCCAGTTCAGGTCATATATATATTGAAGTTATGAGTTGAGCTTTATTTGATTTCCGGGCAATCGTCAATGAAACAGTAATTGTCACCCTAATCTTTGAATTGGATTTGGTTAAAAATTCGAAATTGACTTGTGTAATTTTAGGTACAATTTAGATATTGATCAGTAACTAGGGATTGTGTGATCGGGTATGATTCAGTTTGCTAAGTCTACTTAGAGTGGGGCTCGCAATTCGAGATCATGAGTTGGATCAGGGTTTGGTTCAGGGTCAATTTATGATTGTGCTAAAGATAAATTAAAAAAATGGTCTACACCGTAATGTAATTGACAAATTCGACAAATGGGTCAAACCGGGTTAAATTTCAAGTTGTTTGAATTTGGTTATGGTTGAATCGAGTTATTCAAGTAGGGGTTAGGCTGTGTCAAAGATCGTCCAATCCAATTGGAAGAAAAAACTTTGTTCTTTAACTGACTTTGCCTTGGATATGGGGTGTGAATTTGGAGGACTTTTTTCATTAACTTTTGACTTTTTCATGTGGTTAATATGGAAAAAAAATTATTCTGATAAATAATTGTTTGAGTACCTGAAGGCTAAAACACCAACTTTTCATCTAGAATAAATAATTTGGTTGTACAAGTCTTTTGATATTAACTTTCATTTTGCATAAATTAGCTAACACCAAAAACTTATTTTACCAAACACATTTTTCTATAGCCCATTGCCCCAAAATTAATAAAGAACATAAACAGCGGATATGAATAACTTGTCAAACCAACCACATCAAATAGCCAACAACCAACAAAGTGACAAACTTTGTCCAAAAACTCCACTTGGATACTTTCTCCTTTGAATATATTGATGTTTCCTGCTCTATCTAGATATACCACAAGATATGCAGTAGACGACGTTAACTAACTCTTCTTCAAGAGCCATTCAATAGAACAGCATCTCTAAAATCCATGTTGCTAAAGGAAACTGCAGAGTTTGCCGAAGAATCATTCCCCAACCTGTCAATTACCATTCTGCCAATCTAAATATATGTTAATGTAATAAAAGATCCATTATCCATTTTGTCCAAGTTCAATCCTTTGCATTATGAAATTTCCATCAAGAACAATCTTCCTCAGTGAGATCTTATGATTGATGCAATACTATATAATGCATATAATTAAGATAGTCTAATTGTCGGATTAATGATAAACTGCAGATCTTAAGAATCGAAAAACCAATTTGGTAAACAAACAAGTCAATCAACTATAATGTAAGAAATTTACATATAATTGGAAGCATGTTAGAAAGAATGATCAGAGTTCCCCCTGTTTCCTTTAGAATATTCACTCACTGAATTTGAATCATAAAGAAAAGACATTTACAAAAACTCCTCCCCCTTCGAGGGCAGGAAAAAGAGCTAAAGAAAGAAGAATTGTTCATTTGACACTGTTACATACGTGATTCTACTTCCCGTTTCTTACTCGATATTTCCAACTTTAATGAAGAATAGACGCTTCTGTCCTTTGCATCAAACCAACTCCATTAAAAGAGGATCTCCAACAGCCATTACCCTAATAACCTTAATAAATTCTTGTTCACTTGACACACTCCATGGATGAACTGCAGGTGCTTGAGCAGAATACAAGGTTGTATTGCCAGAAGGTGGTTTAGACTTATAAACCATTGTACTGAAAATCGGGTCAAAGTTCTCAGGCGAGTCCATTGCCAGAAAGAACATAGGGATTGCGACCTTGTGATGCATTTCCAAGTCGCCTACTAAAGCAACTAAATCTATGAAGTCTTCCACGTGTTTCCTCGGGACAAAGAATAGATCTGAACTGCATACGACGAAGCCTGGATTGGTCATTGCAGCTTCCTTGTAATTTACTTGGAAATG
The DNA here is from genome assembly GCA_947648045.1 of Beta corolliflora. NCBI lineage: Eukaryota > Viridiplantae > Streptophyta > Magnoliopsida > Caryophyllales > Amaranthaceae > Beta > Beta corolliflora. Next base: position 1,199,940 of record CANSZD010000922.1, on the reverse strand, counting down.
AGCTGGCATTGTGTTTACGACCTTCTTCACCATTTCTCCTTGTTCGGAGAACCAATCACCTCTGTTGGTTGAGACAGGTGTCCATGACTTTGATACCTGAACACCATTTAAGTTTGTTGGATATAACGAACAGATATAGGCAGTAAATTGATTAACCGCAGCAAAAATGGTTTTAATTTTTTATTGATGCTATGCTATTTGCATCATAGCACCATCATCCATATAACAACAGCTCATTGAATAGATTACTCAAGAGAGAAAAAAGTTGGGGGCAACAAATCTAGTTTTGGAAATCTTAACCCCTGAGTTATGGCCTTCTGTATTTAATGACTAGAAAAAAGCATATCATATCAAATTGCCCTTGTATCATCAAGTATTCTACAGTGTGACATTAATGATGAAACTTGCTAGTTTTTTCCATATATAACGCTCTTTGAGGTTAATTCATGTTGAGCAATTTCATTAGAGCACAAAATTGCGCAAATAATAACAATTAACAAAGACCATATAAAAAACGATAATACATGGTCATTTGAGTTGGCTGTGCTGCAAATATGTGATCCACGAATTCTGTGTTATTCTTTGTGGCGTTTTTGCCCTAGTGAAATTAGTTAACCTTAATCAATTTAAAAGGAGTATAATCAACAGTTTTAACAAATTCTATCATTAATGTCACGTTATAAATATACAAAATGCTACAAGGCCATTCCATAAAATAAATTATTTTCTTGGTTAATAAATATAGATAGCCAAAACAGGGGGTTGCTCATAAGAAGTTTTTCATCTACTTTTAGCCCACACTCTTTGCATCCCATAATATTTGTTAGTTGACTTATTGGAGTTTTATATGTAAAAGTATGACTTCAATTTTCGTACTGAATATTAAGAATTAGAGAACTGCAAAAGTTGCAACTCAAATAATAAAGTATTGATCCAATTCTTTTAAATATATAAGGAGTTACAGAGAAATCATAGGTCAAAGATGCATCTTCAAAGACTCGTAAAGTCCACCATGCCAACACTATTGGACAAAGGGAGATGCTATATCACTACAATTTCAAAATTTGATAGAGCATTCCTTCAAAAAGAAAATCGATAGAGAATTCAATGCCCATTAAGCACCCTCCACATATATAGCCTCGATGAAATAATGTAAATCAGAGAAAACAATAACAATAGAGGATTACAGTTCATAGTACCTTGTTAGTGATCCAAAGCTTGGTCTTGTCGGCTTGTACTAGATTCCAGTAATTAAGGATGGTATTATCTTGGAGAAATAGAAATCCTTCGGCACTTGAATATCTGTTCATTATTGGAGGAAGCTGCCTGTAAACCAAATCGGGATTGTGGTCAATAAAATGGTCGCCGTAAGTATTGTAGAGTACATTCATCTAGTTTTTAAGGGATTATAAGTCAAAATATTTCTTCAATGCAGAGGGATTCCATGAAAACAAATAAACTGATGGGAGATTACTAGAACTTGCTTCTGCAAATTATAAAGTTGAAAACCATTTCATGGTACAGGGAAAAAAGAGCTTGGCTTAAACTCAATTTTGCATCCAATACTTAATACTGAAATAGAACAATTAATACAGCGAGGTTTCATCACTATGTTGACACCAAACTGAAACACTTGCAAAGACCAAAGCGATTATGATGTCATACTCTAGAACCAACTTCATGTACTCAAGTCTTAACTCTTAACTAAGTACTTGTGTTCCAAATAGCTGCACCTAAATGTTTCTCCTCCAAGAAAACTCACTGAACTACGTGCAACAATATATAGTTTCATGTGCATACGTTCAAAAGTTACTGGAGGCTGAGACAAGGGTGATTTACTGGACATAGAATTGTACTACGATAGCCAGAATGAACAATGAGGTAAGTTTGGCACTTTGGCTATGCAAATGCCCCCTTATGGACGAAAATTTGTGAGAGAAAGACAGCAAGAGATGACCAAGATATGCCTCATTAAAAAGGTGGGAAATGATAGCAATGAATTTTCCAAGAGAGTTAGAGATACTTCGAGGGATGCTATTGGAATTTAACTCATCGGGGCCTCATAAAGGACATGAACTTGATAGGAAGTTGAGGTACACTAAGGCTGTTTTTGATTGGACAGAAAGCACTTTGCAATGGAAAATGAATTTCAATGGAAAACATTTTCTAAGCGAAAACACAATTGTAAGTAGTTTCTTTAGTTTGGCTCCTTACAAGAAAACTAACCAAGAAAACGAAATAAGAAAATGGAGGGGAGATGATGGATTGGAGAAGAGAAAGAGGAAGGGGACTTTCTATCCTTTGATTACTAAACACGAGAGGGAGGTAATTGTGGCATTTCTTCCTCTAAAGAGGAAAAATGTTTCCATCCTTGGGAATAATATTTTCCACCAGTGGGAAAACTATTTTCTACCTTTACAAACCAAACAAAGGAAAATGAGAAACACTTTCTAAGTTTTGTATCAAGACCTCCAAATGAGTGGCCCTTACACAGGGAGGTTCCCTCCTGAACCTTTTCACATAAGATGGTTCCAACGAATGATAGTAGTATGTATTATTTACTTCCCCCATATCTTGTTTGAGTTGGTATACTTTTCTATTTTAAATATTAAAGTAATTCCAACGTTCCTTTCTTGGCTTGTGGCTTTTCTCTCTTCACATCACATGGGCAGAAATCTTTACTAAGATTTTACCTTTTCTTTTATTTCTTCCCTGCTTTATCTAACATGTTGTTATAGCTTCCTGTAGACTTGCTAACATGCTAACAGAAGTATGCATACATCTGGATGTTCTCTAACCCTGCATCAATGAGATGCGTAATAGGTGGTGGTGGTTAATCATGTTGTCTTTTTCTGTAAACTGCCTTTCCATGCCAGTCATGACCATTAGTTGTAAAGTTGAATGCATCTTGACTTCCCCAAACCCCATCAATGACAAAATGCTATTTAACACGCAGTTCCAGCATATGTAGCTGCTACCCAACACATTAAAAGTATAAAAAAAGTTCCATAACAATCTAATACACAGTCATTACTCATTACTAACAGATAAAACATGAACTAAATGAAGCTTGAATGATGATTCTGATGAGATTAACTTACTTGTACACATAATCCAACTTTCCTTCATCAACGGCAAGATCTTTATTCTTTTCTGACGACAAAATGATGACGGTTTTGAAGATTCGACCATAAAGTAATCTCCATTCCAAGGCAGTGCGTTCAACAGGACCACTGCAGAACATAACTAAAACAACATTTCCAAAGTTTTTCCTCCATCGAATTAAGTTCCCTATTTCATAGTTCACACTACCTATCTCCTCAACCCCGAGATGCACAGAAGGTAACTTTCTAGGAACAAACTCCTTTCTATCCCCATGACCAATAGTTGCCCTAGGCCGATCGATTTCTAGGGACATCAGCCTTGGCTGCTGGTACCCAACAGCAAGCAAATCCTGAAGCCAAGCAGCTGTAAATTTCACATCTTTCTCAGTCCAAAATCTTTCTTCTGCCATTGCAAAACTCAATTCCAAAATCTTTTCAAACAGTCTATTTTTGTTTGATTTCCACGAATTCAAGAAATTTACCAGACGACCCACATTCACATGAAGGTCTTTTTCCTCTGAGAAAGGGTATGCTTCAATTATATCATGTCTATGAACTGTGGGAGGGTAAACAACCACATGGCCTCCAATCTCCCACAGAATTCTTTGAGCCCAGTAACCTCTCAATACATCAGAAGCCATAGTACTGACAGAAACAGGAAGCATCAAACCCCAAAATGCCGAAGTATGAAACATTGTATTGAAAGAATTAAGAGGCACCATCATACCCTGTGGCAGTGCCACCTTTGGAGCCTTCTCATCAAACCTAATATCATATGCTTCCAACCCTGATTTCCTAGTAAAATAGAAAACCGAATCAACATCAGGGAGACCATTAGAGATCCCCTGCTGAATGAACTGTTTCCCACCATACACCTCAGTGTAGTACTCCTCATGCCCAATTTCACCCACATTTTCAAGAGGCATTCCCCTCGGCCAAACAGACCGCTGCCCGAAATGAATATACGGATTAACCACCGTTCGATTCGGGTTCTCATGAGTATATTGCAATATGATCTCTTGCCTAGCCTGCTCCCCTACCAATTCCACATCAAAATGTTTCCCTAAATCCCCATCAATCACATCTCCTCTATTATCAGCATCAAAAATCTTAGTAGCACCATGTTGAATAGCAAACAAATACCCAACACTTTTCCTAACATATGAATCATAAGGCAAATAGTCCAGAACCCGAAAACCCAACTTGGATTGCATATCTAAAGACAAAAAAATAGCACCTTTAAGATTCCAATCATTAGGGGTTCTTGAATTCCCTATTGCAACAACCTGCCACCCTTTGATCCTCACCAAACCCTTAAGCGAATCGGTCGGATAATCCGAAACAGACACAATGATCCATCTCTCGGCCCGAAAATTGGCATATGGGGTAACTTTATCAGTGATGGGTTTGATTGAATTCCAATCAATTTTAGGGAAATGTATGGTTTCAAGTTCTCTAGTCTTGGACTCAAAACAAAGAAGTGCAGCACTATCTCCCACATTACGAAGAAAGAAAAGGGCAGCAACAGTAGCAAGTAATACAAAAATTGCAAATATTTTGTACAAATTTTCAGATACCCATGTTGAGAAATCAAGACTTTTAGACTCAGAAAATCGACTAGGATGTAAAGTTGGGAGATTTCTTACTTGCGATTTTGGCTGATTTGGAGCTGAACCCTTTGTGGGTATTCGATCTTGGACTAACATTTGAACAAATCTACACTTTTACACAAAATTAAATCACACTTGTGCAAATTATACACTCCAATTTTGACTCTATAAGACTATATTGACCCCCTTTTTTTTTTGGGTGTGCTAAATAAAGCAGGTTTTTGCCGACAGTTGGAATTATTTCTGCTAATTTCAGCTAAAAATGCAAGATTTCACAGTAGTGTGCAAAAAAAGGAGAGAGAAAAGATGTGAAGTTTGGTGGGTTAGAGAAGCTGTCGCGTTCCGTGGTGGTTTCGCCCTTGCTTTCTCTGATCTGCAAAAATGTTTTTCTTTTGATTAATCAATCAAATCATTTGAGGATTTTGGGGTTTTTTCTCAAAAGAAAAGTATTTCTTTATTGAAGTTAGGAGTAGCTTTGTTTGGTTGTGCCTAAATTTTATATTACTTTATTAATTTATGGTTACTGTTATTGTGTGATGGGAGTTTGATGATAGCGAAACGAACAACTTTGCATAACTGGCAATGGCAGTTGCACTGACATGAGTTTAAATGCTGCCGCTTTTGGTACAGTTGCTTACTTGCTTATGGAGTAACCCATGAGAGAATTTTTGTTAAACTGTCCTACCTTGAGGTGTGTGTGCAAATGAGGCTATTGGATTTGTGTGTTCCATCTAGATTTAATCTAGTTAGTTTACTTTTTAGATTGGAAGAATTACAAGCCCAATCTACAATAGTCTACTATTCGAACATATATGGAGTGGAAAAATAAGCGAAATAACCTCGTTCGTGAGTGTATGGATGCTGGCTGAGTGGCTAGCCTGTTATTTTAGGACCTTATCATGCAGTCAGAGGCGGATCCAGAAAAATTATCAAGTGGGGTTATACTTGTAATTATTAAATTTTATTGGGGTCAAATGGTCAATATCAAAGACAATTTTTTGAAAAATCAAATTTTAAAAAGGAAATTTCATAATTTTACCAATTCAAGTGGGGTCAAGTGACCCCACTTATTACATAGTGGATCCGCCACTGCATGCAGTTGTGTTTATGTCTAATACACAAATCTAAGATACAAGGTTTGTTGTTAAAGTTGTTTTTCTAAATAGTTATTTCTCGTTTATATAATATACAACAAATATGTGCTATGAGAGTAGTTGGTTGTATTTTTAAGAAAGTTTCAAAGTTATTGTACTTATTATAAAATATCTAGTGGCTAGTGCTTGGAGTTTTTTAAGTTTCCTTGTTTTAGTTGGACTAAGTTTTGGAACTTGTTAGTCTTAGATTGTAAGAGGACACTTTTGTGAGAAGTGGGGTGAGATATTAGAGATGTAGAGACACTAGTGATGTGTAGATTGGTGCACAATCATGGATGGTGTGTGTACAACCAAATGACCAATTGTAAGAAAATACGTGTTTTTTTACATGTTAAGTTAATCCCAAATGGGAGGGGACTAAGCTAAATTTAGTCCTAATTTGGTAACAAATTCTTAGAAATAAGGTGAAGGAATGATCTTGGTGAATACATCGGTCAATGGAGATTAAGTAGGAAAATAAGTAAGTTGAATCCTTTCGAAATTTTGTTTAAGGATGACGAAGAAAAAGGGGAAGGGGAAGGGGAAGGGGAAGGGGAAGGGAATGAGGAAGAGTAGAAGGAATGTTTAAGGATGATGGATATGGTTTTGGGTCATCTAGCTCACAATTAATTAAGTGACTTGGAAATAGATTGGCAGTCAAGTGAAGAAGAAAACATTGAGTTGAAGAATGATGATGAGTTGTTTGTCCAAACACAAGTAGGACAAAGTGGATATGAAACCTAGGTAGGTTCACAATGACTTGTTTTATGAACAAAAAGATGCTGCTAGGGAAGAGCAACGGAAGCAAGAATCTGATGGTCTTATTGACAAGGAAATAAGGTTGCAAGAACAGATAGAGGGGGATTTAGATGAAATTAGGACCTTGAATGGTTCGGTGAAGAACTTGATGAGTGTACCTACTTCATCCCTAACACTGATCTCAATAAATCAATAAAATTGCAGCTTGGGTTGAAATTTAGTTCAAGAAAGGTAGTAAAACAGGCTTTGAGAAACTATGCCATTAAGAAGAAGTATCAAACTTTATTTCCTTCACAAAGATTTAAGTAGGATAAGTATATACGGTAAGAATAGGTGTGGGTGTCCTTGGGACTCACAGAAGAGCAAGAAGAGGCGGTGCAATTCCAAGCAGAGGTATGAGATTAATGTGCACTATAGGAAGCTTGCTGCAGAAGAAAGCTAGCAGATTAGGACCCTGCAGTCGAAGCACAATTGTGCAAGAACAAGATGGAATAGGAAGATCATAGTAGAGTATTTAGGTGATAGATATTTAGAGAATTCGAGGAGTAATCCATGTATGAAGTTGAAAGGATTTTAGGAGGAAGGTCAGGCTAGACATTAGCACTGAAATCAGTTACTAGAAAGCTTGGCTTACTAAGGCAAGAGCCAAGTTAATCATTTATGGTTCTGCATCTAAGCAATATGTTAGGGTGTGGGACTATGGCACTTTTGAAGTACAACCCTGGGAGAAGGTGCATTGTGGTTGTGAGCGGGATGAAGGGTACATAACCTCCTTTTTTTTAACAAAGATGTATGTATGCTTGGATCCCTTGATGAGGAGGTTTAAAGAAGGATGCAGACCTATAATTGGAGTTGATGGGTGTCATTTAAGAGGTGCATACCCTGGACAGATTTTGGCGGCAGTTGGAAACACTAGTAGAAAAATGCTAATTTGCGTCCCTTGATTTGCCTCGAACATTTAAGAAGTCGACGCAGTTGCTCAGGTTCAGACCATTTGCATCGGTTAAGCATAGGATCTGATGCAAATTATAAGTAATGTGCGTCGGTTTGGCTAGAGCATTCGACGCAAATCACTACTACAAAGGCGAACAAATTATCTGGGCCATGATATGCGTCGGTTGGGCCGTGAGATGCGACACAAATGATGAGCCCATTCTCTTTTAAGGAACAGGTTTAGGGTTTTTTTCAAAGCCTTTTCTCTCACACTCTCACTTTTTCACTTCAGTTGTTTCGTCCTTCATTCTCTCACTCTCACTCTCCGGCGCATCACTCCGGCGACCCTTCGCCTTCTTTTCTCTCCTGAAATCACCTCTCTGTATTTGTTCTTCAGGCTGCAATTCAACCTCAGCGACGTTCAAGGAGGAGATATATCATCACCTTTCCGTATTTGTTCTCCATATCTTTCCTTCTCCTTCCGAGGAAGATGAAGACTAGAAGAGAATGACAATGAAGACGCAAATCACCTCTCACCATCAGATAGTCGATCGCCATGGCTCTCTCCTCTCATCTCGATATCCTCTTGCTCTAACGACGATCAACTCGAGTGCGCCGCTGAGTTCTGCCGCCTCTGCTGAAAGCCCGTCGAGATTTAGATCTGAAATCCTCCACTTTCCACCGCCTTGAATTTTGGTGTAAACCCCCGTAAATTTATGAATTATATTTTCATGTATATTTATATATAATTTAGTATGTTTTAGTATTTAAACGATTTATTTCTTGAAAGGTTGACTATTTAAAAGTCAAAAGAATTATTTAATGATTTAAAGAAGTCAAGCATTTTATGTAATCACACTTTGAAATATATTTGAAAAGCTTAAAACACTTTTTGGGTTGTGAAAAGGATTTTAAATTGGGTATGAGGAACTCAATCACTCAAATCATCAAACATTTAATAATACCTTTAGCCCAATCACCTTTTCCTAAGACCAAAAGGGGAACCTATATAAACCCCAAAAACCCCAATTTTCCCACACACTTTATTTTCTCTCTCTTTCTTCTTCACTTTTTCGGCCCCCTCTTTCTTTTTCTTCCTCTTTTCTTTTTCTTCCTCTTTTCTTTTTCTCTCTTCCTCTTTCTTTCCTTTGGCTCTCATCCTCTCCGTTCGCCGGACCACCGCAGCCCGACCGCCGCCAGCAGCCCCACCAAACCGCCGACAACAGCCAGTGCTGCTCGTTCTCCTCGGGCCGCGCGTCCTCTCCTCCTCTTTCTCTTGGTTATTTCTTCCTCCTCAAGTTATTTTAATGCAAAGTTTGTATTTTAAAGGATTGTTTTAATAAGTTTATGTTTAAAAGTTATAAATTGATGATTTGATTATGAATCTAAGAGTATGTAATTTATTTAATGAAGTTAGAAAATTTCAGATTTACTTATTATGTTTAAAATAGGATTTTGAGTATTAAAATCAGCAAATAATCATGTTATATTTAGACCAAATTAGCAAATAATCATCACTAAATCAAGTCAAAATAAGGAAATAATCAACCCTAAAGCAATGAGAAATTACAAATCAACTCATGCAAATAGTTCGAGCAAAACAAAGAAGGGAGAGAAAAGTACCACGAAGAGAGAAAGCACCATGAAGAGAGAGAAAGTCGCACCACGAAGAGAGAGAGAGAGAGAGCGTACTACCACGAAGAGAGTTAAACCACCACGAGAGAAGGGAGCACGATGAAGAGAGAGAAGATAGAAGCGTTTTGTTGGATTTCAAATGATAGTTTTAAGGTTGCATTTCAAATCCATATGATTTAGCTTGTGTTTTAAAAAGGTTGGAATTGGGCCAAATCCAATTCCAATTTTTTTAGTTCCCCAAACATGGAATCGGCCCAATTCTAGGATTTCAAATGAAATCCCAGTTTCCAAACAGGCCATAGAAATTTAGTTGGTCAAGATTCGCCATGTCTAAAGATTTGTTCGGCACAAGTTTTTGAAGTAGATTTAAGTATTTTGACTCAGTCAAACACCAATTAAGAAATATAGGAGTATTGGTTAGATAGTGGTATGAGTAGTTTTTAGTGATAAAAGTAGTGTAAAAGCTACAATTTGTAACTTTTGGGGTAGTGTTTATTGGTGTAAAAAATTTGTATTAGAGTTTTGATTGAGTTTTTGACTAGTGATTGCAAACACTCAAAGCTACTTTTGACAACTTTTTTTTTTTATTGAACATCAATATTTTATATAGCTACTTTGATAGCAGCTACTCACCAACCACTCACACATACTAGCTACTCTCACAGCTAAAAACTACATACCACATCTACCATTGCCGAACACATCCTAAGTTTCTTTAAAGGTTAGTGTGGACGTAGTCGTTACGATAATGAGACAAGTTAGAAGCATGAGAAATGTGATTATGGAGGCAAAAAGTTGTGCATTGTAGGAGATCCTTTATGAGATTTCGGGATGCTCGAGTAATGGCATAATTGTAAAAGAAGATTATTCAAACTAATTAATGTTCATGATAATGAAAGATCGATGTTTTTGTAGCAATTCATAGGCCATATCATTGACAAATGACTAATAAAAGTGTGTAGTTTAGTAATTAGAGTATCTTAAAGTCATGTAAGTTAAAGCGGGATACTAATCCTACATTCCTACAAACTTCTTAATTTCGTACTAATCACATAGATATGGAAACTCTATATAATAAAAGTGTTAGCACAAATTATACTTGTACTCCTTATTTACATGATAAAATTTCCCCAACCATTTTTTTTTCTAAATGCATAAAATTGGAGGTGCTGCATTCCAACCCTGTGATTTAAAAAAAATTAATTAAATCCGAATTCTTAATTTTCTCATGGTAAAAATAAAAAAAGCTCAACAGTAATTCTTAACCGTAGATAACATGTGAAATGCAAAATCTGAGCCGTCAGATTGCTCCTTTTCGTCCCTTAAACTCTTACCCTTGGATTTTTAAAGCTTCATTCCCACGTAACCAAAAACCGTTGAAGTGAGAGAAAGAGAAAATTTCAAATTATTTTCAGCAACCCGCCATTTTCAGAGGAGAGAGAAAGAACAGAGAAATGGAAGAATTTCCGAGTAATCTTGAGCTCACAGCAGCATCTGCTCTTCTCCTTCTCTCAACCACTGTCATTCTCCCGAAAACAACAACAGCAACAGCAACAGCAACAACTTCATTGTAATTCACAACTCAATTTTATCTCCTTCGATCATCTGTTTTTCGAGAATTCTCGTCAAAATTTCGTCTGAATTTGATCGATTTTTGCAGTTCTAAGTTAGAGGAAGAGAATGTGGTGGTTTCTGAGAACAAATTATGCGAGAAAACTGATGAAGTGGAGATTATCAATAAAATGGAGAATAGCAGTGATACGACGCCGTGTCCTTCATCGTTGACAACTGATTGCTCTGTTTCATCTCATCGATTGAAGCTCATGGCTTCTGCTGTTACTCGATACCGTCAGATGCAGCTTAAGGTTATTTTCTGCAAATTTCTCTCTCTTTCTCTTATTCTCTCTGGTTTTACTTGTGGAATAGATGATTATGAGTTTGAATTAGGTCGTTTTCTGCAGGATGTTCGTTGTTTTTCTGTCACTATATTCTATTTCTTAGTTTTTGTTTGATCAGATATTTGAATTCCGATTTTCATGTGTTGATTGGTTTGATTTTGTGCTGAATTGAATAGTATCTTGAGTTTGATCTATTTTGCTGCAATTTGAGTTTGTTTTTGATTCAATGTAGTTGAAGTTTTTGTAGAATTATCTGAATTTGAATTTAAATCGCAATTGTTTGTCGTCCTGTAAGCTGAAATTCATAGCAGCTGTAATGCTCTGTTTTTCGAATATGATTCAATTGATTTCGCAACATATCGTTGTTCGATTTCTATTTCTTTTAAAATATGAATTTCAGAGCTAAAGGATGCTGCAGAAGTTTAAAATTACTGTTTCATTAAGAAAAATGTTGCAGTTAATTAGTGTTGTGCAATCTAATCTGAAACTCTGTTCAGAAATTGAAACATCAAATATTCACGAAGCTCTTAAAAGTGATTGGTCATAGATTCAAATTGTATTCTGATAATCTTTGCAATAATATACGAATTTTGATCAATTTCTTCTTTTAAAAGTTAAACAACAACTAATTGATTAAATGATTCTACAATTCTGTTTTTCGATTTTCAATATTTTTTCTGGATAAGCTCGCTTCCTTTTGCTTTAGATTTAATTTTAAGGAAAATTTCGTCGAGTCTCTGTTTTCGAAATTGTATGAATAATTGCTTGTGCAAGTGCAGTGTGCATGCTAATTACTCTTAAACATACGAGTTTATCTTTTAGGTACTTTTGAATTCAAACTGAACAAGCTAACAAAATTATGTTCATTTTTTCTAATTGTAAAGGAAAACTTCAATCACTACTCTATAGTGAGTGAATATTGGTTGAATCAACTCTTATTTCCACAAATTTGAATATATCACAAGCACATCACTCGTGTTATCAATTATATTGTGTCCAAATAATTTCTCACTGAAGATGAGTAACCATTTTTTATTTTCAAAATCAAAGTACATATATGTTATCATTTAGATATTTCAAACTCATTCATGCTTATATTTCTTGATTGTAAGGCAGAAATATGATTACAATAGTCGAGATATATGGTGGTCTATGATTTCAAATTTCCATAACTAAAGCACACGTCATATGTCGTATCTCCCAATTTAACATTCAAAAAACGAGTTAATATAATGAAGTAAATTTCTCTTCAACAGGTAGCTCGGAGAGCAAGGTCTAAGGTAATCTACCGGAGCTCGAATGACCGAAAACCAGCGTCGAAAATCTGGGAACACCAACCAGCAAAAATGATCACAGAAAGCACAACAACCACAGAGTGTTCATGCTTGTCGAATGGCGGAACCAGCGAGATATCGAGCGCAAGGAATGGAGGGAAGGCAGTGGTGGTAGAGCAAAAGAGAAGAAGAGGAACAAGCTCATCTCATATGAGCCGCAAAAAAGAAGCAATTCTGAGGTTATTGTCTGGTTGTGGATGTGCTTCGGAAGTCCGCATTAGAATTCTACTTGGTGATAGTCCTGACACTAGTAAAGCTCTTAGAATGTGAGTCAATTTTTGGCGCTTTCTCTCTTTTTTCTGTCTTGATTTTGCTCTGTTTTTAACTCTTTATCATCTTAGAATTGGGTTTGTGTAGTTTAAACACACAAATTTTGAAGTTTTTTTTATGGAATTTAACATGTTTTTAGCAGTTTGTTAAGTTTATGACTTTGTGGTTCAAGTTGGGTTGTGTTGGTGTTTTCTTTGAATGGTTGTATTGCAGGTTGTTGAGGATGGAAGAAGTTAAGCGAAGTGGGGCCGGAGGCCGGGGTGACCCATTTATTTACACGGTAATAATATCTAATTATGGATTTCTTTTCGTAGCAAGAGTTTTCTCCATTTTTCCCCTACTAAAACATGTTGGCTAGTCCATGGGGGTAAAACTTAAAAGCAAGGAACTTGGTAGTGTCTACTCTGTCTAGTATTACTTGTAATGTGTACCTCCACCTATATTTAGTTGTCGCATCTCGTCAAATTAAATAATTAGTTGTATATATCCTCACGATCTTAAAATATTCTTTATAGTAATTACGTTTACACGTTTAAAAACAATATATTATTTTGACAAGTTAATATTTTTGTTACATTTACCTTCTTTTCATCACTTAAACTAAAAGTATACTTCCTCCGTTTCTTTTTAGTTGCAACACTTTCCTAAAAGGAATTTAATTTCTAATTACCGCAACACTTTCTACTTTTCTTTTCCTTTTCCTTTCTCTCTATCTCTCTCCAATCACATTTGTGCCTCTTTTTTTCTCTCTCTACCTCTCTCCTACCCAAATTTTGCACGTGAGTTTGTGAAAAAAAAAAGTATCGCAACTAAAAAAGAAAAAGAGGAAGATCTTAGAAAATCCAATTATTAATTATTAGGGAATGTAACAATTTTTTGTTTAAGATTCCCAAAAAAAGTATATGTGAAAAGTAATTCTAAATCACTAGAATACATAGATTGGTAAGTCAAAGGCTCACACCTCCCTATATTGGTTGTGTAATCATAAAATGTTGCATACAAATGTTTACGTGACTGAAATGTCCTTACTTTCCCTAAAAAAAAAACAAAACTGAAATGTCGCAACTTTGGCCAAATAATGCTAGTTAACTAAGCAAAGCCTTATTTTTCCTTCTTCTTTTTGCATGGTATCAACGTAACCTATTTGATAAATACTCGTCTTCTAAGGATGATCATCATAGTCCTATTTAACATAAGGTCTGAGGCATTGTCATGTGATGATTGAAAGGGATAACAATTGCCAGCTTTCTTTACCTAATTCTAAGTAATTGACATCTCTCCTTGGTCTTATGTCCAGATTGCAGCTGAGAATGAGAGCATGGTCATCTAAAAGCTCTGGAGACAGTTTTTTAGACTTTGGATCGTCTCGTCTCACAAATAGCTTATTTTTGGAAAGTGTAGAGAAGAAAATTTATACAAACAATGTCTGATAACATATGATCCCACAGTTCGCCTGGCTCCCTGAGATGCTTGATTAGGAAACAAAGGTACAGTATGAAATTATACACAATAGTTTCTAATCATAAATTTTAGGTATATATTGACCATCACAAAGTATTAAACAAGTCTAGCAATCAAGGATTTTTAATTTTGTTGATGCAATGTTATTCAACTCAAGAAACAATCAATAATGACAGTTTTAACATTTTCTGGTACAATCCTAAGTAATTTTTTCATCCAGTGTAAAGGTAAAGGAAAAACCAGTTCAACCTTTGACTGCACCACCTCCTTTTCTAGGTTTCTAATCTTTCCTTAAAGTTTTGTAGGACTCCGACCTCCTCTAAACGAGCCATAGAGAGATTGTGATCTTCTAAAAGTGAAAATATCATCAATGCAAATGTAATTTGATTGCTCTGCGTTGCTCTTATCGACTTCATAGTCCGATATATGTGTGGATCCGTACACCCATATACTCAATGTTTTCTTTCGGGTGGCACCAACTTTAACATATTCATCAAAGAAATCTATTAGCTCTTGTTGGGTCAGCTTCTTTAGTGCCGAGACCTGTCATGAGATACGGATATGAGCAGTATAACCAATATATTAATCTCATTTCTGAAGTTTTAAAAATAAACATGCACATACCTCGGATTCTTTCCTGTCAAATTTGAAAGTCCCATCAGAAATCTCTTTCCAGTAAAATCTAGATTCTTCTCTCAGATTTTTGTGCTTTTCCAGCTTGCTATCGATAAGTGAACTGACGCTTTTCTGTAACCCAAAAAAAAAAACCCGATATTTAAGTAAATATTCCATCAAGGAAGCAAGCTAGCTGTATGCGAACATACAAGATTGACGCACTTGATGAATAGTTTACATTTCAGAAAAAGAAGCAAGGCATTATGCCCTAATGAAGTGCTCATCTGTTGGTTACAAAGTTGCACCCATATTCATCTATCATAATGTCAAATTAAATTCTAGAGCATTTAACAAGTAATCAACGTTCATTATGCTTGAGTAATAACGCCAACAACAAGAATTACAATATCTACTCCCTTCTGAATTACAATCTTCTGTCCCACTTTTTATTTGTGTGCCACTGTTTCTTATTGGTTGTTATTATTACTATGGCCCACCATTTTATGATTAAGTTTTCAAATCAGTTTTTTAATCAACCAATAGGAGTTAATGGCACACAAGTTGTACACAAAATCGTTATTTCTACTATTGTTGTCACTATTACTATTATTACTTTTTTCCGTGACAAATCCAAAGCAATGGGTTCACTACAAGTATTCTACTCTGAAAAATGCCATGCAAGGCTTGAATTAGTTATTTTACATCTGATGATCTTTGTGAGCATACACCATTCCTCTCAAGCGGAGAAATTAAAGAAAAAGTTTCTTGATCCGAAAATATTATTATGAAACAAGAACTCACATACATGGTTCTTTTTAGTTGCACAAGAGTTTCAATGTTTAAAAAGTCAAGACTTGCCTTGAATTCATCTTCACTAAGCTGACGAAGTTCCTCTTCGAATTTACTAAGAAATGCCTCAACTCTCTGGTCGATATGACTTGGACCCTGTACAATAAGAAAGCAAAGTTATTCAAAGAGACAAGATGTCACGTAAGCAATGTGTATAATATGCTACCCTGCACACCTTTGCTGTAGACTGGATGATAAATTGCAAACCATGGATGCCAAATATATTCCTACACAAGAAAAAATTTCAGTAAATAGATTATCGAGTTAAAGGAGCTGCAGAACGGAATCACGAGTCCTTACCTCTTCAAAAGTGCAGTTATGTATCCAAGTTGCTCAACAGATCGAAGCTGGTGGAATGCTGGTTGTTTGGCTACAAGAGCAATAAGCTCAAGTTTTACATTTGCCAGATAATCATCTTGATGTACCTATGCACATTAAGAGGAACTCATATCTAAATCTCCAAAGAAACACTACTTAGCAACGGTTTTTATAATAATACAGGGACATAAAAAGGACATAATTTTAAAATATGTTTAGGAGTAGCTAAAGTATACTCCATGAATCTCGCATCAATGATTCTCCTGCTAATCAGTTAAGGAATTCAAGTAATGAATGATGGCAAAAATATAAAAAATCGGATTATTAACATCATTGAAGGAACACAATAGATGTAGCTTTCTTCAAAAACCAGAAGATGGAACCTTAGCCAAGCATCCTTAAATCTTAGTCACATGACAGTGTCTATTAATTCAATTGTCTACGAAAAAATAATTCTCCACAATACTCATTACAAAAGCAACAATGCTTAACCTACAAGCCCACCGAGGTAGAAGAAACCCTTGGTATATCCATCTAAAGTTTGAGACGGAAAAGTCTTACCATTTTGCAGAGCCCAAGTGTCTGGGAACACATCATAGTGCACTTAAGGATGACATTTTGACACGGAAAAAAAGTGAAGAAAAAAAGCCGTACTCAGAAAATACCTGAATATATTGAACAAGGCACGAATTCTCATCACTTGAATTCAAGCCTTTGGTAGAATAGCAGAACCGTTTGCCTTTGCCAAGCTTCACAACTCTATTAGTCTGATGCTGTGAGGGAAAAAGAGGCTGGCAAAAAGGGTTTGAGCACTTAAAGAAAGCACTTTCAATATGCTCAACAGTTGACTCAGCCTCAACCTGATCAATGTTCCCTGAAAGTTCACCAGTAATACTGCTAAATTAAGTTAAAAGATTACATGCATATTTTCAAGTAATTTTTGGAAAACTAACCTGCAACATAACACTCCAGAAATGCTTTTGAAAGCATCAAGGGAATAAATTTGGAAAGTGCATCAGCTTCAAGATTAGGTAGAACTTCAAGTTGTTCCATCCAAGGCCATGAACTGTCTTGGAGAATCAGTGAGCAGTAATATATTGCTTGCTGATATGGTTGCTGAAACTTGTAGTTTTGATACTCCTTTATCACAGTCTCCTGTGGGGCAGATGCTAGGATTAAAATAGTGATTTTGGTAATTTTCTTAATTACATGGCCATGTACATATATAAATTAGGTAGCAAAAAAAGGAAACATTGACATAAACACTCTCAAGTCTCAACAACCATTGATTTATAACCTATTGAACAGGTAACAAAAGGGCGATGGTGATGGCCAAAAGGGGAGAGAAAGGAAAGAAAGAAACAATGTTCAAAATAAAAGAATACATTTTACATGCCGGCATAGTCAGGACTGTTGGTGTCATCTATTCCAATATCACTAACATGAAATAATTACACCTATATAGCGATTTGAATATTGACAACATTACAATCAGTCAATCATACAAGAATACACCAATGTTAACAAATTTGGCCAACTAGTAGTTAGACAAGGTACCTCCTTTTCAAATTAGCCATAATAGCATGATATTGAGAACTGAGAAGTAACTGATGGAACAACATCATCCTCGCATCATTGTTGTATCTTAATTCTCTTGCCGTCCTTAAGGGAGGGGGGGATAGAAGTGGTATTGGTATTCGTAAGAAAGTCATTTCAGGAATGAAAAATAACATAATAGTATGTTTGAAGCTTGTATCATCAGACAACAATGGTCAACAGTAAAACAACAAGAACAAATGGGGAAGAAAAAAAGAAATCAGCACACCTACATCAATGGACACCACAAAGACTTACATCAACTGCTCCATTACATTATCTCAATGCAATAGATTGTGCAACTTTTGAAAGCAGAAGGTTGTCAGACCTTGCATATAAGCTAGTCCTTGGACAGACAAAACAGTGAGCCCTCTCATTAAGTCATCAATTTGGATGGAAATATTATGACAACTCCCTCAAATTTTGGTCGTCAAACAAACTTGAGGACTCTCATTTACCATTTCGAATGACTCTTCGATCACAAGTGAAAGACTAAAACATTTTACAAACCCAAGGGTTAAGCTAAATGATCATTTTGCAGTTCCCTAGGAACTTTATATAAACAGGTGCTTTTTCTAGTGAGGTGGTCGCTTCACTTTCTAAACCAACCATAGGATGAAAAGTTTTTCTGTCTTCATTCCACAGCTTTTCAGGCTATTTCTAACTCACTCAAGTTCCTCTTGGCTTCTGTTTACAACTACTTTACACTCATAACGTTCATATCACAATTTTCTTAATTTCTAATAGTCAACTCATCCCAAAGATGCTCAGTTTACAGAAGTCAGGTTTGGCAATACAGAAACTCATGAAAAGGACATTGCAGAATTTTCCAAGCATGCTTACAATTATCAGGACATTTACGAAAAAAGAAAGTTCCAAGTAATAAAAAGCGACAATCACCAATAGCCTTCAGTATGCTACTGCTAGTTTAATTTGCGGATAGAGCGGATGAAGCCAAAGAGGGTCCAACTTTGGCCGATGGGGTCTGCTTGACGATAAATCGGCGCTCAAACCACACCTTGGCCATCTTCTGAAAAGCTATCCCCCTCCCCCTTGAAGGTTGAAGCCAATCATTTTGGTTTCTTTTTTCATGTAAGAGTGTCAATTTTAGCACGGTTCTAGGTCAAGGGGTAAGACCAGAAACTCTTCCTGGCTGATTCTCAAGGTTACTTTTTTGGGTGATTGCTGGCACAGCCCAGCTTAGGGTTTGATCACCCCTATATATTTCTTTTCTCGGATAAAGAATTAGATTAGAAAGACACCAAGGGGGTGTAGCACATTTACAAAAGGAGGGCTAATGACAAAAAGGCACAAGCCCTCGAGGTATCGTGGAGCAATTTATCTACAAAATCAAGGAAAATCAACTGATGCCAGCTGCTAAAAATCGGCTCCAGCTATACAAAAGTCTCAAAAAATGGAACTTGATCACCCCTCGCTCTAAAACTTATATCATTGCCAACACCTGATATCCATCAAATGCTCAAATGGAAAATTAAACTTCTGATGTAGATAGCCATTTAACTAAAGCTAACTTTGTACGTGGAACCCACAAGATTGGACCATAACAATTTAGCGTTCTGACTTTGGTTGGGCCTTGGAACAATACTATTGGATTGGTACTTTGAAGTTCTGGTTTCAATCAAGGCTAAATACATCAGAGAAGAGTTGTTAAAACTTAAAACATTATTTGAGATAAAATGCTAAAATGATCCTATTGTCAAATAATTGAGGAAATTCTGAAAGATATTAACTAATTTTTCTGACTTTATCTCCCCCCCTATCTCTTTCTCCCTCTTATTGGGTTGTGACTTAAAATGCACCAGTTTCAAGTAGCCAAGTATCTGATAATATGACTATAATGTAATAGTCATTAGAAAGGATTGTTTGATTCCCCCAACGGACATCATTATGGTTGAAACAATACATTTTAGGTAGTAAAATGGGCCCACCAGACGAAGGCGTATAGGAAATCTCCTCCACTGATCCGAGACTCAAAATCAGGACCCTGAAGTTCAGAGGTAGGGAGGAAAACATTGCTGCCCCACCTGCTGCTCTTGTTGAAATAACTTCTTTTGAGTGCATTAACTTTATACCAAGTACCAACAAAAAGAATTAAAAGCAAGCAATAAGCAGTGCATTACCTTTATTACAGCAAACCTGTCCGCTCTTACTTCAAACTTCACAATCATATCAACTATCGTATCCAACAAGACCCTCAATTTGTGATTATAACCAAATACTGTCACCTACAAAAACCAGAAAATGTCATCACAAGCACATAGAAAAGATGCTTAAAATTCTTAATTATAGTCATGTAAATCTTCTGAAAACTACAATCCACACAGAAGCCTTGCCCTTCATAGGACCCGTCGCCTTCCAAATGAGGTTAGAGATAGAGGGAACAGTTATTGAAAAGTTATACAAATAACTAAAGAAAGATTATAATGAGAATACCCCAGATCAGACCAAAATCTACTACCGGGAAATCAGAGAATAAATATCAAAGAGCCCAAAAAAATAGCCACATCCGGTTGTTGGCTAGAAACCTATGCTACGGAATTCTACTAAATGAAGATTTCAAGATAAATTGTGCCCCAATTCAAATCATTAAATACGAGATAGAAACATGATGTAAACTAATAAGAACTGGAGACAAGAAAGAAGACTAGAGAATGGTTGCTCATCCCAGCTCAAGAATCTTCCAAAAGCCCCACATTTACCCCTATTACCAATTTGGAATTCGACCCAGCAAAAGAACATGAAGATACATATGAGACAAACTCCACAACTTGTACAAGGCTAGAATTGATGTTGATCTTCCTGTGCCAAAGAGAATCAAATTCCAAAGGAAATCTCTACATTCACTAACACATCAAAGAGATATCCCCGGACTCCAATTGCCAAAACTTGTCGCACCCTGCTCCCTTGGCAAACAGACTAATCCCAAGCAACAAGATGTTCCTCTTTTCCCTATCAGTTGCCGACCAAAGAAAGTCCCTCATAAACTGCTTTTGCAATCTTTTCATGTGTTGTGATTGGGATTTGCCGAGCCGAGAAGCAAAGGAGGGAAATTCTAGGAAAACTTTACCATCGAAGAAAGGGGTGCTCACATCATATTACAAAAGCGCAGCTGCTCCCTTCATTTTAGAGCGACCCAAAACTGGCTGCAAATTTCCAACAAACACAGGAGCGGCTGTTTCTTAGCTCAATGGAGCGGGTACTCTGTTCATTTGTGTGGCAGACAGGAAGTTTAACAAAGGCCTAGAACGGATGCTCCAACTGTCCAACATGAGAAGTGGTTGCGCATTCAAATCTCGCAACCTTCTGCTCTGCTCATATTTCCTTGGGAGTAAATTGTAGCCAATGGGTCTTATCTCTTAAGCAAGTCATCTTGTTGGATTTTGTTCTTGAGCTGGAGCTGTTACCAATGTGATAGAGATGGTTTCCAGCTGACTGGAACAAGAATTTTGCAATCTGTACAGCTTCAAGAAAGAGATAGATTTTCGATCTTGTATTTGTCATCAATCTCGCTTACATGATACTGTCCCTAATCATGGAACTCCAAAAGAGCTGCTGCTTTTGAATCTCTTTCCTTTTTTATGTTCTATATGTTTGGAAACAAAAATCAGGAAGCAACATCTAACCTTCTAAATTGACAAGCAAATGTATCATGCATAAGCATCTCCAAAAATAATCATAGTATAAGATTAACCGATTAGGGATTTCCACCAACCAGCAACTAGCACTACAAAATAACCAATAAGCAATGCTTCAAAGATGAGACATTCCTCTGAGCTTTCATTTCCACATGTCAATAGGTGCAACTCAAGTGTAGTAATAGTATATTGGCCATTAAATTATGTTTAATTACCTAAATTAATGCATTACCTCAAATCCACAATCTGTATGGTTAATCGCATAGTGAAGACCAGCAACCTGAGCATCATAAGCTGAAAAGAAGACAATTGATAACAAGCTTACATCATAAAGAGACAAGATCTATCATCAAAAACTTCATGAAAATAGTGAGCCCACAAAACAAAAGTGGATTATACATTCCAAGAGTATGAAGTAGTTTTCTGACATCTTTTAATTTTACAAATGAACAAAAGAAAGGGAATGCCAAAAAAGCAAAGCTCAAAAAAGCATACCATATTCATTCAAGTAATCCATTAACAATCTAGTAAAGATGTCAGTAAGGACTTCCGATTCAGGGGAGTTTCCAGCATACGGGCAGTGAAAATCTATTTTAACATAAGCCTTGGGGATGAAAAACTTTGTATCAGGCTTGTACCATAGTCTCGAATAAGATGAAGTCCTCAACAAAATGGGGTATGAGGCCTGTTCCAATACTAATATTAATCATCCTCATGGATAAAAGAGAGCACCAGCATATAGCATGAAAACGTAAATTACAAACTGCTATACCTTGTCCTTGAAATCTTTGACAGATAAATCAGTAGGAATAAATACATTGGCTGCTGGTAGATGGAGATTCTCGTCAGGAGCAGCAGACATCCATTGCTGCAAATGAGCCAACTTTAAATAACAGCCAGTAAACAGCATTACAGTATATGACGCTTATACTATAGGTCCACATATACTTCCAAATTGTTAAATGCTATCTTTGATGGCGTCAGGCCCTACCTTAACCACCCAACTGAGGCCTCAGTGGCACCAATGAAATGTGAAACAACAAATCTCAAACAGATGTAAGCGATGAATATAGGAACCTGAGTCATCGAGGCAGGGAGCTTCTGACAGGAATAAGTTGTTCCATACCACGGCTCTGCCAAGTCAGTATGCCCTTCAAAAGTCTTTGATTCCCAAAATATCCTGTCATCAACATGCCAGGTAATCAAATCAATTCTGAACTAGCGTGCGACATAGACATATCACATAGTCTAACCCCAAATCCACCACAAAAAAGAGCTAAAATTAGAAAATCCCTAGATCCCAGAAAAAATACTGAAAGGTCAATGTGTAAACAGCACCAAAACACTTGCGTCCTTCCTTCCCATTGCTGATAAGCCAATATGAATCGATTTGATCAACCAAACAGCCAAAGAAGGTCCAAAGTATACGGGGAAAGAAATAAAGTGGTTGAAAAATTAAACACAAAACTGGAATCTGCATTCACAATTAGCAATCAGCAATAGTGGCACAGAAGCTACCAGGATCAGCAATCAGATGCTAGTTCTCAGGTTCAAAATATGGATTAACACATAAAAAAGAGACTTTCATTTCAAAAGTCAAAAAACACAAGCACATATGAGCTTTCGTACATAAATTATTCAGGAATACTCCACATATGGTTTCTACAGTATTGCAGACCATGAAATAGTTCTCACTCTTTCCTTGCAACGTGAATGGAGTTGAAAAAAAAAGGAAAAAAAGCCATGGAACCAAATACCCCTCCCCCCCAAAACAGGCAACCTAACACATTGCCTGTGCATAATACACGTACATCTTGACACCAAAAAGAGAGCTTCAACAATGGGAAGTGTACAGAGCTAACATTTCCAATACTAAAAACTAAGCATCCATCATTGATTATCTCTAATGAGATTAGGAACAAAGCCATAGTCAAATCAGAGACAAAATGTAAAAGGTGTA
Source organism: Beta corolliflora (assembly GCA_947648045.1). Lineage (NCBI taxonomy): Eukaryota > Viridiplantae > Streptophyta > Magnoliopsida > Caryophyllales > Amaranthaceae > Beta > Beta corolliflora. Next base: position 1,176,809 of record CANSZD010000922.1, on the reverse strand, counting down.
AGTTGCTGAAAAAGTGAGAAGTAAAAATAAGTGAGATGTAGTCCAAAAATTAAAAGGAAGAAAGGGCCTTTCAAACATTGGAAAGGAAAAAGCAAAGAATCAGTAAACCAATCCATTGTCCACATGATTCTCAGAATCTTAGCCTTTACCTCACATTATCCTGAGTAAGTTCGTTTAGTATCTTTTGGATACTGCTTGGGTTGAAGATAGATGGCAGTGATGATCTTGCAAGCCAATCTCTTGGTGGATACAACTGAAAATATATACAGAAGATGGTAATATAAGCATACAGATACTGCAATATTATATTAACCCAATCAACAAACGTGCACAAAGAACCAGTTTATATCAATTCGAACCATTTTCATGTTGATCAGCCTAGTAAAGAGAAAAAACTCCAAAATTAATAGTATTAAGGATAAGGACCAAATTTGTATGTTGCCAAATATGATTCCATGTGAACTTATATACTCCCTCTGTTTTCTAATAGATTTTTCACAAATCCTTTCAAGGTCAAGGTTCAAAACTTTCAATGTACTTTTTTCTCTGAGATGTATCAAAAAACTATTATCATGTAGAATCTTGTTAGATTCTTTCCGATGTATATTATCAAAATGTTCCCTTTTTCTTAATAATTTATCCAGTTTCTTTTAGGGTTGTCTAGAAATACTTTGCCCATATCCTTATATGGTTTCAACGCACTTACTGCAATGGATAGGAAAAAGACGTACTAAATGGCCCAGATAATACTTCCTCCTTAATCATTGTGCCAAACCAAATATGTAAGTATTGAGAGACGCAACTCACACAAGGGAATATCAAGTTTTAATAATTTTTTTATATAACTAAAAAAATTGATGGAGAAAAGTTTGCACTGGAGATCGTAAAAAGCAAGTGGAACAACTATTATAGAACAGAGAGAGTACAACTTTCGTCTCACATAAAGTGAAGAAGGAGATGAGCGCAAAGCCTTTTGGCAGCAAGACTATGGCACAAGTAATTAAAAAAGATGAAGTATCAAGCATTATCTTGAGCTTGAAGTTCAGCATAACCTAGCCCTTCTTACATAACTCATACTTGACTACCAATGTTAGCACGAGTGTGTGCCAGACTCAACCATTTTATGAATAGTTGAGTGTTTTGGTTCAAATTGAATTGCAAAACTAGTAGCAGAAGCATCAAGCACCTGAAACACGTACTAAATGGTGAAATCAACAATTAGTAACATATAACCCCATTGCATGTCTCCTTTTTTAATATCATTTCTCTGGCTGCCACTGGTGTTTCCAGAGGTACAAGTTTCTTTTGAAACAAACACCGTGAATGCAAAGATTAACCAGCATTTTGCAGTCATGCAGAGAAATCATGCAGAAGTGATTCCAAGGGTAAATAACTAGAATAGCTTAATTTCAAGATAAAATCCTGAACTCACCTGCATATTGCTTGAAATATTAACCACATAATCAGCAGGTGGAGTTTTGTCCTGATAATGGAACGAGGTCTCGCAAATGGCTGAAAGCTTCACAAAACGAAAGGGTTTTTATATCTTAATATCCCAGTGTAATTAAAGATCATAAAAAGAAGAAAAGGAGTTAAAATGCACACAAGCGGACACGTTAATTTGTTCTGTTTTCTGATCTAATCAAACGGTTGAAGTCTATTGACACAAGAGATAAACAAACCAAAATTATTCATGACGTACCTCACTAAATATCCACTCACACGCGCCCGACTTTTGTAAAAGTTGGATATATTTGAAAAGCAAGCCCACAACATTTTGCATGTTCTCTACAAAGACAAGAGAGACACCAACAATGATCCAGAGCATAATGTCAAGGTAAAGGCATCCAAGATTTACAAATTCGAAGTTATTCAGAAATTTTCTTTTTCATTAAATCCTTCTAATCTAGATTTCCTCTATGCATTGGTAGGCTCCTGATTCCTAATGGTGAGAAATAATGACTTGCGATCAAAACTGCCGAGTCTTGCACGTCAGTAGTGGGGACTCTCCTCAGTCCTCACATTGGTAGCATCCATGTTACACCTTGGTGAAAAGGAAATGACGGCCCTTCTCTGATTTATTTTTTATTTTAATTTGAGGTGGCGGGATGATGGAGGTAAGTACTTACTTGACAGTACGACCCCATCCTAAAAGTCTCCCCCTTCACTTTCTAGTTACCCGTGAATCTTGAATTACCACAACACATACTTTATAGCTAACACAATTCACATTACATAAAAGAACATTTAAGTCACCAACCTAAAGAGATTAAAAGCCAAAATCTCCATTTTTTTTCGATTGTCACACTTTCCATTCATCCTCTCCTTTTTTAATGGTTACACTTTTACTTTATCTATATTTGCCAATCTTTTATCATCATTTTACCCCATTCCACCCCACTTAATCTCACCTTCCCCTTTTCTTTTCATAAGAAAGAAGTCCCTCTCTAGTATCTACTTTTCTTTACTTAAACTTTACCCAACTCAACGCTACCTCTCTCCTCTTTGCCTAAATATGTATATTTACAGTACTCTTAACGGTCTAACCATAAAAAGAGAGGAAAGGTATTATTTGATAAAGAAAAATTATGGAAACTAGCAAAAACTTATAATAATGTGTGTGCAATTATTGATGTCTGCCTTATAGTGAAAATCAGGAACCACGAAAATTTTGGATTCTGAAACCATCTTAATTAAGCACTTACCATGACCAGCATCTGTGAGTTCGATGGCAACTTTGAAAAAAGAGTACTCAGTAGTCCAGTCCGATTCCCCTGCAGATAAATCAGTGGCCCAACCTGCAAACAAAATCTCTGATGATAAGAAGTTGAACTTCATACAGGTTATGGATGTACCAAGGAACCAACATTTAAACGTACAGGTTGAAAGGGCTACATCAGACACCTCAATATGCAGAAGTTGAGTGTCACCTTCAAACTATTCTTTATACATTGAACAGCAATTTTCCATGCTGTAAAAGTTCTTACCTTACATATATCATTCATATATGCATTTTATATCCTAAATTCTAATGGAGCAAATAGCATCTCAAAATTTCCATCTTTTCTTGTATAATCAAACATCAATCTTGTGGTATACTTTACAGCAAAGTGAATACTTGCCTTAACTCACTAAAAAAGAACATTAGAATTGTATAGCAGCATACACATGAGCAGCTAATAATTTGTTTCAGGCAAAAAACGGGACTAACAAACTAATAATCCAATCAAAATGTATCATCCAAAAAATGTTGTCAAAGGTACCCTAAGATTGTGTAAGAAAAACAGGCAGGTAAATTAAAGAGATCACTGAATTTCTAGACATAGGTATACAATTTACAGCTGTCAAAATCGAACATAGACCACAATTTTTTCAAACGATAAATAAATAAATAATAATAGTTTAATGCAAACAGGGAAATGTCTAGAAACTTGTTTTTAGGAGCACGTAAGGGATGAATCAAGACCCACCCAATTTCTTCAAGACGTAAAACAAAAAGAACCTTCTGCTTCATGGCCAATAAGATGTCCAAGATACCTGCATGGTCCTTCTTTGTAGTAATGAATGCCAGGAGTAATTGGCCAATTGATCCTCAATTTATGGCCCTCTTTTATTGGGACAACTTTGACAAGCATCTACAAACAAGTTAAACAGAAAGCAGATAAATGCAGAACGGCAGAACCATCTAAACGTCAACATACAACTGATATAGAGCATGAAAACTAACCTGAAGGTGGTCTGATGTGCAAGGCTGACCAGGGAAGCTAAGGGAGTTTCTATTAGTGTTTGGTATATCTTGAAATTTGCATTCCACCCAGCTTTCAATTTTATCAAGACTATCTAGCATTTGCACAGTGAACAGACACTTTAGCATGTAAATGACAATACAGTTAATCCTTCAGCATAGGCAAAAGCAAAGCTATTAGAACCTTTGGCATAAACAACAAGACGCATCAGGTTAGCAGAATAATATTCCTCATAGAACTTGATCAATTCCTCTCGGGTATCTAAACCCTTTTCCTTTGGACGCACCTCCAAGGTCTCCCAGCTACCTGCAATTACCACGGCCTCAAACGATTCATTGGAATTCAGAAAAAGGGAACTCATCAATCGATTATAGAAAGAACAAATAGTAAGTCCCAAAACTCTTGGATCTCTTAAAAATTCAAAGTGCAGGTGCAATCTAAAATAACTTTGAAGTATAAGATTGCATGGGTAATGCAGTGATGCTGTCAGCAATAGTCAGTGCATGTGAAATGACAACGTCACAGGGCAAAAGCATAGCAACTATGTACACTCTGATGTCGCCGCCCTTAAAGAACTGACAGAACATGCCTAATAATTAAAGTTGCCCTTTCTGATATGGTGACTTAAAAACATAAAACAGTAATCCAATCTGATTACTTAAAAACAGTCACTTCAGAACATAAACGGATATCAAGCATGGGTCCACAATAAAAATTTTGTGGATCTGGTCCACAATTTGTTTTGCAGACTAAGATACATTGATTTACTTGACGGAAGACTTAAATATGGCTTGGCCTGAATTTTACCCAAACTGAATCGAACCAAACCAACCCAACCCAACACAAACAACCAACTTCTCACCAGGGCACGACTAATCTCTTATTCATTCCCCCTCCCCCCTTCACACTCTTCAATACATAGCAAGGACATTAGGCCCTGTTTGGTAAAGAGAGGTTTAGAGAAAAATTAGAAGTTTGAACTCATATTAGAGGATTTGACTAGTTAATCCTCTAATTAAGTGTTTGGTAAAGAGAGGTGTGAAATAGCTCATTGGGCCCGAAAAGTTCTTTTAAAAAAATATGAGGCAACAACTTTTTGACATTAGAGGTCCAAAAATGAGTGAGCTAAATTACATTCTTGAAAAATACATTTACAAACAATGAAAAGTACAATAATGGATTATGCCCATGTCCTTATTGGTCATTTTACACAACTAAGTAGCAATCAACTATAAGCTACTTACCAAACACCTTTATACAAACAGCTAAAACAATCAGCTAGTCAAACCAGCTAATAAATCACACGACAGCTATCAGCTATCAGTTATCCGCTAATTATCAAATAGGGCCTATATCAGTGTGCAATATTTGGTACCCAAAGAAGAGCATTTACCAGTCTACAGGGAGAAACCGTAAAGTTTCCAAACTTTATTATAGAAGATATGATCAAACTTAAGGTTAGATTAATGGCATATAGAGAAAAAAATTTAGCTTTCAGATATTCCTTTCCAAAATTAATCCAGCTTAACAAAAACTTATTTTAACAGACCATGTTATATAAGCCAAAGATTTAGCATCTATAATTTTTTTGTCCAGATAAGCAATTAACCACAAATTTAGCAATTGACTTTGAAATCTCATCTACATAAAATAGAATGTCATTACACTATTGTCCCCTAGAAAATTTAGACCAACAGCAGCTCTGAGATTGACAAGACCATCCTACAGAAATCAGCTGTCTGCATGAAACTTTCCTAAACACTTTCTGATCCAACAGTTCAGATTTCAGTAAGCAAGAAAGGTTGAAGTAAGAGGTGGTCCCTAACGTAATGTGTGATTGGAGATAACTGATCATACAAGATAATAATACTAGAAATCTAGAATTAGGAAACTTCTATCTACGAATTCAAAAAACGAAATTATGAGCCACCTTCCCAGGGCAAAACTCATTATTTTGCACGCTCGGCCTAGGGTTAGCGTCTTCTCCACGAGCTGATGCGCAATGCAAAGGGTAACTAGGAGCTTCATTGTGTACTGTCTAGAGTGTACACTTATACCATGCTCACACAGTACCAAAAGCGGAGAACAAAAGGGCAGCCAATTGGTTTAATAATTTTACAAAATGTACTTTTAAGAGATAATGGGAGAAAGATAAGAGATGGGAAGATTTAGGAACAAAGTAGATGCTACGAAAAGACATTGTCACATGTGACTTTACAACTTCATTTACAAAGTCAAAAAACAAACATTTCAAGCACAAGCCATCGAGGCACAGTGACATCCGTCGATTAACTGTCAATATAAAGGCGACCCAAAAGTACAAGCCAGCGGGAGGTGAAGACCAGCTTTGCCCGTGTAGCCTCCTTTGCCTACCAACCGCGCCCCTCCCCCCATATTCGCCCTTGTTCTTTGCATATGGAACAAAGGTCCAATATCAAACCAAATGAAGCCTCTGTTTTCTACAAACTTTCAAAGCAATATCCAACATTTCAACAATCTCCCACTATGCACAAACTTGATAAAAGGAATTTAAAAACGAATGACTCAAGAATTAGATCGGAAAGACACCATGGGGTGTCCCCCATTTACAAAAAGCGGGCTAATGACAAAAGAAAACGAAATGGGGTTTTGGCTACTCCACAAAAGATAAAGTGGTGAAGATCCCCAACATTGTCCTTTCTTTTCAAATTAATGTATTTAAACTTAGTTTCACCCAGTGATATCACGCTGTTGCTTAAAAGTTCTTGTTGCCAGAGACCACACTGCTGCTTTCAGAATAATGTGTTTAAACTATCACCAAGAATTCTTGGAAATTTGGGTATGCACTACAAGAAATTGAAGATCGTCTCTCATTAATATTGGACATCTCCCACATTCAAAGAATAAGCTCGCTGCATCCTTCTTATAGCTTCTAGATTTCACTTGGTAGAAGAGATTGTTTTTGGTATATACTCATTTGCGAAATTTGCCTACGATTTATGGTTCTTCTCCAAATTTCTTCACCCAGTCCTCATTATTGACACCAAACACCTTTTCCCTCATTATAACTCCACTTTCATATCACTATAAAATTCATAATAATAATGCATAGTCTTTTATATACAAAAGTACAATTTTACTTCGCCTCTCTTTCGCCTCTTCTTCCAATACCGTGTGCTAATACTTGAAGCATGGACAGACTCCATCAATACTCAATAGGTAGACCAGGGTACATAAACCATGTAGCTACTATAGAAAAAATCACTGAATTTCTGGTGAATCACTTATCAGCAGCATCTCAATATAAAAAATATAAGCTTCTTCACAGTATAGACTGAGGATATTACATGTTTTGAATTCATTACCTGTACTAAATTTGTGATAGGGATGGGCTGGTGAGCTGAGATATTTATTGAGCTGAAAACAAGGATGGTATCATGCATTAGAATACTAGTTTCACCACAAGAGCAAAAAACAAAATATCACAGGATTGTTTAAATGAGAGCATGATCAGAGTTTGAGGTTTAGAACTATAAATTTGAACTGTACTACAGCAAAAGAGTCACAGTAAGTCAGTACTGTAGAAAATTAACAGAACTTGTACTCCCTTCGTCCTCAAATGAGCTTTATGATAGGCTTGGAAACACAAATTTAATATTTTAAAGTTGGGGTGTAGATTTTTTGGTAAATAGTGTAAAAGTAAGAATAAATTAATTAATGGAAAGAGAGAATTAGTGGAATCCCCACGCCGATCAACACATGGGACATGAAAGGAGAGTATGTGAGATATAAGGAGTTTAGTGGGGTGGTCCATATCACATAGGTTGGATTGGGTAAATTTTCCATTTGATTTTGAGGTAACAAGAAGGTTACTTGTGGACAGCACATAAAGGAATATGGGAAGTTTATTTGAAGACGAACAGAGTATATGTTGATACAAAATCTCAGACCAAAAGTCAACTCAAGAAGTGATTGACACACCAAGAAATCCAGTTGCTCTCGGAATCATCAAGAAGTCATCAAGAAGTTTAAGGAAAAGAACGCCTGATAGCTCTGGAAACCTTCTATAATGATACTTATGTTCCACTAACATCCATGATAAAATGAACATATACAACAAACTAAAAACAAATGCAAGCAAGGTAAGAAGATAACTAAAAAGTATATGAAATATGTCATATGGGCCAACAAGGAACGAAAATGGCACAGAATTTTACACATTACATTCTGCGATTGAAATGTTTCAAGATTAGGCTAGTTAGCAAGTGACTGACAGAAATAGAAGAGAGAGAAAGAAAAGCAAGGGCACCTAAATTCAGTCACACATTGACGCCGTAAAAAGGACATTTAGAACTAAGGCGACCCTATTGCATCAAAGTAGCATCTAAACAGGCAAAAGGTGCATATGTGTTCCCGCTCCACCGAAACATCTACAGAGATAACAATATCTAAACATTGACACTCAAGAAAACAACTAGACAAGCCACTATAAAAAAGTCCACGGAATAAAAGAAATACCTGGTTCATGCGCCATACATCAGAAAGCAGGTTCTTTTGATGTTCTAAGGAAAGGATAAGACAAAATGAAAGTAGTCAGTAAAGCAACAAAAGGCAATATACGTACACATATATTCTTGTTGAAAATCAAGGAAAAGAAAAAAAATAAAAAGGAAAATTCCGAGCTTTGACCAGCAAGGTGTCAGTTATATAATGTACCTGAATCTACAGCTTTAATTTCCCTCATGGTAGCATCAGGAGACATGAGTGGCTTGATAAAGAACTGCGCAAACCTGAACCAGAAGAAAAATCCAGTTTAAGACTTGCAAAAGGATAAAAAAAATAGGTATATTCCTATTCTCAATTCAATATGAGGAATCAAATTTTTTCAAGAGCAAACAAATTAACCTATCCAGAGCCTCCTCAAAAGCATCTGCATTGATGTCAAAGAAATAGTTGGTATACTCTGAGGCAGTGAAAGCATTTGTGTGGCCACCATGCTGTGCATCAACATAGAATCAGTATTATAGCAATGAAACAGATGTTCAAATTTCTGAATGACCATCAGCTATGACTTATCAACTATCTGGTAATTTGCCAAGCATAATACGACTCTGATAAAAGAACAGATATGAACCAACGACCTAGTTAGAAGAGGTCATCTCCGTTCCAAATGATAACTGCTAAGCCTAATACTCCTTGCAAGACTAATCACCAACTATCACACCTACGATGTACCAAAGCATACCAGCACTTCCATGCAAAGGATTTTGGGCGAGCACTTTAATTTCCAATACAACTGGCTAAAAAAGCTAGGAAAGAGTTACATAACAAACAACTCCTAGAGGAGGCCTTCCCTCATGCGCAAAGCTGGTAGAACTGCATAATGAACATCCCTAAGAATTTCACACTTTGACAAGGAATTTTATGATTTTATCACTAAATTTCTTAAAACCCAATTACGCCTAAAGGGCCGAAAAATCAAGACAAGACAAAGTATTATAGACAAGATATAGATATAGGTTTATATAGATTATAATTCCTTCACACCAGCTCTCCTACATACTTTGAGGAAAGAGACACAGTAGTTATTCTTAGGAGGATTGGTCACTAGGACAACCATGTCAAAATAGACAAGTAGCAAACTAGTGGGAGAAGAAGAGAAATCCAAGATGACAAATGCTTCAAACACAAAAATCTCTCTACATGATTATAAAACTATTATCTGGGAAGAGGGGGGCCTTACTCTTCCTCCAGAAACAGAATTCAAAGATAACCAATAACATGTACATATGGTTGAAAGATGAGCTCGTGAAAGTAGCATGCATTTAGTAGAACTATCATAGTTTCCATACCCTAAAATGGATCAGAAACAGAAATATCTATACTAGTTTCTCGACCACTATTCATCAGTTTTTGATTTCTGACCTAACTATAGAACCAAGTAAATCAGTAAGTATATCTTTCTAAATAATTTACAAATGACCAATTTTTTGCTCTCTAATATCTAAGTACCTCTGTTATGTACTTGGAGTAACTATCTTCTATAGGATACTTTTCACTGGCGTAAAACAACATGTGCTCTGCAAAACACCAAAACAAATAAATCCAGGTTATATACAGAAAATTACATTAAAATTGGATTTCCCTAAGAGAGTAGCCACACTAACCACTGTCAAACATGGGAGAAAAGACTCAGAAATGCAAAGACAAAATTGAATGTTGGCATCAAACTCCATAAAAGAGAATAATATTATTAAGGAACATCACGAGTATCTACAAAATGAATAATCGCATAGAAAAGATGTCAGAATTTGGAAAATCCATCTTTCTCTTCCCCGATCAAACTCCGTAATTAATCACAAAGCCACACTGAAAATCCTTGGTGGCTAGTGCTACCAGTTGTCACAGGCATCCATTCATAAAAATGTCTATATGTGCTTTAACTTATGTTAATAGTTTCCAACCAATGGTTTGGGGTTCCTCTTGGTTTTAGGATACTGCGATTCAAGAAGTAAAAGCAATTTTTAAAGATCTATGCTTTGCACAGGTTCCCAATAAACTTCAGCACTAACATAGCTAATACTAGAGCTTTCTAGGCCATAAGTGCTCAAGATACGAAAGACACGTATATTGGAGTAGCTAAAAAGACCAGAAGACAATCAGACATATTCAAGGTAAATAAAGGTGTCGGAGTAACATAGAATTTGACAATCCAAGAAAGTGCGAATTGAGTTATCATAATGCTACTCCATCTCATCCTTAGAACCCAAACTTCCCTTGTACATTTCAAATCAGATAAATAATTTTAAGAATCCCTCGAAAATTTAAATTCATACCCTCAAATCTACCAACACCTAATCTCTATGTGTGACTTCAAGGAACAGTAGGGGGTTCGCCAATTTCCATTGATCACAAATTACAAACAACTAAACATTCTATCAATTTCTCCATAGATATATTTAAAAAATTGATCAACATTCATGCTTTACATAGACTCAGCAACCACATCGATCTTTCATATATTAGGCTTGTCTGAACACATTTCATAAATCAAATTCGGTCAAACAACAGAAATGATTTTCCTTCTTCAATGAGACTGTGGCACCCTAATATGTAGCAAAAGCATAAGCAGAGAAAAAAAAAATCCTCTCATATATAAGTTTTTCCTTTTCTTTTTTTCGTCGTCCGAAGTTACTTACAAAATGAACCACAACTACGAACACAAACAACTTCTAAAATCCTCAATCGCCAGAAAAACAACCAAATTGATTGAATAACAAATTTAATCTCAAAAACAAAAAATTAAACACAATAACAACAATCAGCACACTGTCAAAAAAAACAACAAAGCAAAAAAATTGAGGAGGAGAGAGAATACCGAGAAAATGAGCGAGTCCTTCGAGACCTTCAGGGTCGCAGAAAGAGCCGACATTGACATTCATGGAAGCAGCACACTGTCAAAAAAAAACAACAAAGCAAAAAAAATAAAATCATCAACAATGAAGAAAATCAGGTTAAAATCAATCAAGAAAATCAGTGAATTTGAGTGTGAAAGATCGATGAATATGGAAATTAGAGACCTTATCAGTATCAGGATCGCTAATAAGAAGAACTTCAAGAGAGTTATGGAGGACGATTCTCTTGTACTCTCTTTTATCAGTTCGAGGTTTGAGTATCTCCACTATCTCATCTTTGCCAACCGCCATTTTTGGTTTCTTGAAGAGAACAGGGAGAGGAAGACAGAGATTTGCAGGGTGAGAAAGAACAAAGAAGAGTAGACTTTGATTTTTATTTTGGTTTAGTTTTCGTGTGAAGTGGGTTGGATGGCTACCGTTTGTTTTTTTTTTTTGTCCTTACTACGAGGAGTTTCCCACCGCCTTCGGCGAATGGACTAATCTCCCGCGCGAGTTTGCATGGGTACCTCGAAGGACAACATCCCTCCCAGTTGGATTTTTTTCAATACCCAAGGCTCGAACCCGAGACCTTGGTTAAGGAGCGAGAGGCCCTTAACCACTCACGCCAAACCCAGTTGGTGGATGGCTACTGTTTGTGTGGCTTTGTTATGTTACGTTACGACCTTGACCTCCTGAGCGCCTAAGGCATGGCTCATGGAGGTTTTTAAAAGAGCCCTCCCATCCCGGCTCCTGTATAGCGAACTGTTTGCTATCGAGTCTATTGAATAAACTATATAATTTTTTTTAAGGAATTAGATGGACTTTGATAAACGAATAAAAAAGGATGTAATGGTTTAAAAGAAGTATTGTTCCTTCCAATTGGATTAGAGGAAGAAATACTTATTTCCAGTTGAATAAGAGAAAGAAAATGGAGATAGAGAAACAAAGATAGTGAAGATGGTGAGATATGTGAGTGCCTAGCATGGAGATGATGTCAATTTTGGAAAATCAATGTGTTTGAAGAGAAATTTCAAGTATCTAAGAGTGTGCCGAAAATTACCTTAACCATCTCACATGTAAGATTGAACTTATTTCAATTTGGTTGGAAGTAGATTGCCTTTAAGCAAGATTGATACTACGTTATAGTTGGGTGTACATTGTCTTTGTGCAAGATAAACACTACATTATGGTTGAATGTACATTGCATGCATGCAAGATGGACACTTTTTTGTGGTTGAATAATGTACATTATTGCTTTTAAGGGAGATGGATACTACTTTGCATTGTGATTACTTTTTCTTTATGCGAGATTAACACTAAAAGATGATTGGATGTAGATTCCCTTTAAGCAAGATGGATAATACATTGTGGTTGAATATGCATTGCATTTTATGCGAGATGGAGTACACTTAACGATGATTAGATGTAAATCGCCTTTAAGGAATATGACCACAATATAAACTGCCTTTATCGAGATACAATTTGGAGGCCCTGGGGCGAACTAAGAAAAATGGGCCCTCCCCAATGTCAACTACTATTCTTGATGTATATTAATTTAAACATATTAATGGTCAAAATTCGGTTGAATATGGGTTTCATAGCTTACATTTTTTATAAGGTACCCACTGGATTAATAGTTAATTGGTTATACTTTCATGATCTGACAGCCTAAATTAAGTCATATATTGCTTCTTAAATTTATCACGTCATCCTCTACATTGAGTTGTCAATTGGAGTTTGGGTTTTGGATTACGAAATTGTGTACGCGTTTTGACCTTTTCGATTACATTTTTAATATTTTTATGGGTTTGAATTGTGAAAAAAGAAAAAGGAAACAATAGAACCCCCCATTTTTTAACAGTTCCACTTTGATATTTGCGTTTTTTAACATCTAATATATTTGACTAACTTACTTTATTGATTCGTACAATTTTTGTAAAATCGAACATTTTGAATGTAATATACATTGAAATAAATTTAATAACATTTTATATTGACATTTGTTCTTATATAATAGTAACTTTATAGTCGAACTAGAGTAAGAGAACAATGTAAACATAAAAAGTGAACAATTATATAAAATAGAAGGGGGTGTGAAATAGCAATACGCATAATTACTCTATATGAGAAGGGGAAAACCACTTAGTAAAGATTAAGTAGCTATTTAAAATCACTAGAAACAAAAGAAAACCAAAAAAAGACAGGAAAAATAGAGAACTGAATCTAATTTAAAATCATTGAAAACAAAAGAAAAAATAGAAAGTTGAAAGACACAAAACTATGGCGTGGGATTCGAACCTGGATGCACATGCAATGGAATTTATCATTATGTCAAGCAGCAAACCAAGGAGCTAAACTCTAAGGTTGGTGAATATAATGCAAGCAGGTTTATTTATCTAATAGCATATTGGAAGAGCTGCGCTTGGGCCTTTTCGCCCTAGGCCCTGGGCGGGCGCCTCTCCTGTCCAGGCTCAGGGACGGGCCTGAGTAAGCGAGATTGACAATCAATGCGGTCGGATGTACTTAATTAGATTCAACTTATAAACTGACTAAAGTATATGTTAGCTAATTATTACTCCCCCCTTAATACTTCTATCATTTCAATGTTAGTAGGTTCAAGCCCCACTAATGCACCTTCTCTCTAGTACTTTCATCAATGCTACTATCATTTCAATTATCTTTTATTTTTAATAAAGATCACATGGACTCACATGCAGATGCAGTATTGCAAAGTTTGTCAAACGCACTTGGTATACTTAATTGGGATGGGTAACTTTCTTATTCTTCCCTCATATAATTAATCCAATAATTTAAATTTCATGAAACTAATGCAAATTAACTCAAGTGACATATCTAAGTAATAATTCTTACAAATACACTAGCTATGTCATGCACAAAAGAGGAAATTAGCTTAGTTCTTTTGTTTACACGACTTGTATTAATTTGAACCTTTTTTTTCTGGAGAATATAACTTAATATTGTTAAACCTCTTACAAAATTATTATAAGTAAAACCTTCAATATAATTGCATTACATGACACTCAATTTGTCAACTCATAATTACTAAACGCTTATAACCTTAACATCATCTAAAACAGGACCACACATGTAGCTGAAATCATCAAGTCTAGTATGATAAAATGCACTCCAAAATGTCAACCTAGTTCTATCTGAGATTGCTTGAAACTTAAGACTTGCAGTTGTAAATCCACCTTTTGCTTCAGAATTGAAATGAACTTTAACAGTTTCCTTGGCAGCAAATGCTTCCACTACCATTGAGCCATGGCATCCATTTTTGGCATCTCCAACTTTAAAAGTTAGTAAGTAGAATTGGTTAACTTTGGTATATATGATTTGAGCTATAGCACTTTCTCTTCCTCCAACCAATTCAACAGCTGATGATCCTTTGGGCACATCATAGTGTTTCGAATCGATGTACTTGACTGGTTTTAGTGATTCAATGATCCAACCAGGGATTGGAGAGACAAAGTGATGGGGATGTGGAGATAGGAGAACCCCAGTAGAGTATTTCTCAAATACATATGGACCGATTTCAAAATCTCCATTTTTAACTATGTTACCTGCACAGTGGTATGTATTATTAGCAATAAGTTTATATAGTTTAATGTAATAGAATCATAAAGGAATTTATGCATCTATTATAATGCTAGATGTAAAACCAAACCATTAATCTACTAGAATCATCCATATTATATGATTACCGACTTTGTTGACATGTCTTGAATATGAGCTCTAGCACAAGTTAATAACATTACATATATGGTTGTTGCCAAAAAAAAAATACTTAACATATATGAAAAACTATTACGATATATCGATTTTTTCATGTGATCAACAATTAAACGATCAATATATATTTCTAGGCAAAATTGGCCTCAACACCCTGAACCATAGCTCGGGTGCATCCAACACCACCAACTACGACTAGTAGCCTAAACACCACCAACTATGGGGTGGGGTGCATTCCGTACCATAAATGAGGCCGGAAGCCTAAAATGTTGCCGATAAAATGTTGCTGATGACGGTGGGTTTTTATGGTACATCTGCACCCGCCAACCGAGGCGGAAGCCTAAAATGTTGCCGATGACGGTGGGTTTTTATGGTACGACTGCACCCCACCCGTAGTTAGTGGTACGGACGCACCCCACCCCGTAGTTGGTGGTGTTTGAGCTACTAATTCGTAGTTGGTGGTGTTGGATGTCATGCCGGGGTATAGTTCGGGGTGTTGAGGCCAATTTTGCCATATTTCTAAGATAACAATGCAATAACTAATACTTCATTTAGAACAGAACGAAGGAAGTTTTTTTTATTGTTTTTTTTGTACTTAATAACCTTAAAATTTACCTTGGCTATAGTGTGGCAGTTTTATCTCCTTGATTGCAATAGCATCCAAGAGTGGGCCACAATTTGGATCCTCCTCTACTCCAGGGTTCTTGAAAGTGATTTTAACATTAGTGGAAGTTGCCTTAAAACCCCAAGCATAAGTGTCCCCTCCATCACTATTATATAATGTTTGGATAGGAAGATCTACTGAGACTCCAGAGGCTGCCACCCTTATAACCTCTTCTTGGGCACAAGTTCTTGTTGTGCTGAAAGTAATTGAGTAGAATGAATCTTTGTTTAGTTCCACTTCTTGGGCGATAGATGCCTCATTTCCTAATCTTATCGCGTGAACATCACGTGGAACATTGAAGTAGAACCCACCTGGTTGGGGCCCACCTGATATGTACTCTACTAAGCCATTGATTTCCCACTTAGGGAGGGAATTTTTACCAATGATTACTGTCTTTTGCATGTTTGATGGCTTTGGACCTTGTTCAAAGTTTCCATTTGGGAGAAATCCTGTAAGTTTGGAAAAGTTTTAGGTTCAAGTATATTCACCAAATTAAAGTAGTAGATTGACATATATATGTCATGAGGGGTAGTACTGTGCGTGCTATAGTAGATCAATTGATCGGAAGGTATTCAAAAGTAAGAGACTTGAACTGGTATAATTGATTAAGAGATCGATTCATTTGAAATGTACACGATCTCTAATGCACAACTTTAATCATTAAGTATTTTTTTTTTGAAATGAATCATTAAGTATTTTTAATTATGTACTAATAGTAAATATTATAATTGACAGTATGAATATATACATGAAAGCAGATCGTCTAAATATATCTTATGTCTTATATCTTTTCTCATATACTTTGGAGTTTTGGAACTTTAATTTGATCCTCAAAGAGATAACAATTTGCTGACCATCTTGATTCTAATTATGAAGAACTCAAAAGAATATACATGCGTGGTGTAGAAATTGAAAGTATCAAGTATCAACATATGTATTATATAATTTATATGCAAACACTAACAACTCAATTAAATGGTATAGTAGTAGAAATGTATATTAAGCAAATGTCTAGTGGTTACATCTTATCAATGATACTTATTCACATAGCACATAACTTCAGATTTACTACATTAATTACTTATTTGTGCCGGTCAAAAACTTTTAATACTCTAATACCTAAACTTTGAGAGATAAAAGATTTGTGTATTAGTTCTTGTTAATTGCATATCCCTATGAGTACTTCTTATCTTAATTAACTACAATAAAAGTTGATCCTTTTTAGACAAAAAAGAATCATATTGTATATGACTGCAAAAATATGATTAATCAAATGCACTATACTATACCAATCTTTTTTGTATAATGAACCTAAAAATCATGCATGTTAAAAGAGTATAGGACCAAGTTTGCTTGGTGGAGGTGCCGAGGTGGTGGGGAACTCACCTTGTGCCTTTGAGGTCACAAGTTTGAACCCCACTACTTACTTGTGCTTGGGAGTAGGGATTCCCTTATATCCCCTACTCTCAAGGCTCAAGCGTTCACGAGTATATAGAGAAGTGAAACTAACCATCAGGAGTAGTAGCATAAACCGAAGAAGCAATATAATCACTGCTGCTTATCATCACCAAGAGCAGCACAACGTAAAAAGACGATAATGCCATTGTGTGATGCAATCTACGCACACAACCCAGAGAACGAGAAAAAAGAGAGAGATCAGATAGTTAGAGAGTGCTCTCAATAAGTCTGAAGAATGTGCAATTGCAATGAAAACTGAGACTGATGATATATACAACTACTACAATTATGAGGAGAGAGAAAATTCAGTGTAAGGAATGGAATCATCTAGTGAGTGAGTCCACCAAATTAGGCGTAACATTTGCTGGATTGTCTCCTCTCTAGTATATATTTTTGCCTTCCCTTCATTTTTAGAGGTTAAGATAATATACAGTTGCTTCATAATTAAGTTATTCTTTAATTTCATCTTAATTATTGCTTGGTTTCTGCACCAGTACTACATTTGGGAATTGTTAATGTATGATTTTATATACATTGATCACATGAAACTGCACCTTGATTTCAATTGGTGTAGAAGTATAAGTTTTTTCTTTCCCTTAAGATTAAAAATTATGCAGTATATATTGCTTTCATATGAAGAATATTGTGTAGCTGGTTCACCTGAGAAATTGCTGTTCCGAAAGATGTATACAGGTCAATAGGTGATTTTGTCACCCTTATTCCTAGATGGAAATCCTTGAAATGCCATGCGTGCAATAACTAATTGTCTTTCTCTTCCCTTTTACTTTTTCTTCTTTTTTGTTTCTTTGTTTGTGTGTGTCTCACACATAGGAATTGATGGTTCAGACTAGGGGTAGTAATGAGTATGACCTGTTCATGAGCAGTTTGAACTCGACTTGGTCACAACTCGGTCAACGGTCGGCTCGTGGTGGCTCGACTCGGGTTCGGTTCGACTCGAGATCGTAACCAGGCGGTCTGAGTTATGTCAACCTCGACTCGAAAAGCTCGTGAACAACTTAATTATTCTTTTAAATAGAAAAATAATATATTTATATACATACATAAATATATTTAACCTAGATATAACACAATAATAAGTTATCATTGTAAAAAAAAACCTACAAATCTCAAATTTTTAAAAAGAATAAGAAAATGATATGTAAACTAGGGGTGACAACGAGTCAAGCCTGTTCGTGAACAGTTGAAACTCGGCTTGGTCAACGTTTGGTCAAAACTCGGCTCGAGCTCGAATAAATATAAACGAACACGATTCGAATAGACTTTAGTTCGGGCTCGGCTTGACTGATAAGCAGCCCTAGTTTAGACCTTGCAAAGTTGAACCGACTATTATGGCGGGAATTAATTAAATCTTTAATTTCACTAACGTAACGTTAACCCAATTTACTCCTATATGAAAATTGATGTGGTTAACAATCGACCTTTTCATGGATAATAGTCAAGAGTTTGACCCGACCTGATTTGTTGATCCGAACCATACTAATGAAGTATCATGACTTCGATATCACTCAATTGAATAGACACTATCCATCTGTAGCTATTATCCCTTTTTTTTTTTTGAAAGAGAAATTTCATTAATTGAAGGCCAAACGACGTCTACAATAGGTGTTAAAGAAAAACAAGATACAATTAAACAAGACTAAATCAAATTCGTCTTCGAAGAAACTACAATGAACCAGATCGAGCAATACAGCGCAACCCCCTTGTATTTGCTGAATCAAGCAGCTATTGATGAGGAAGTCTATCATTCTGATATAGTTTGGGAAGAACATTCTTGATCGAGTCAGGTTGACCGCATCGGAGATTCCAATACCTTCATGTTGAGTCTCGAACTTCAACCAATGAGAATAATTTCTCATACCTAAAAACAAAAGAACCATACTCACAACTCCCATAGGGGAGAAGGAGATTTCCAAAACAGAAACTAAAAATCCCATAACAGGGTTTGAGAAAATCTCATAAAGAGAGACTAATTTATTAAACAAAACAAGAAAATGAACTAAAAACTGAAAATAAAAGGGGAAAAGGGGCTTACCATGGATGAAATCATCCATGGCAGCCCCTAATTGATGAAGAAGGGGTAGGGGAGGCTAGGGTTTGAGAGAGAGAAAAAGAGAGAGGGGGCGGCTAATAGCTATTATCCCTTTTAACAACAAGCAAAAGCAAATATAGTTATAGAGGTAGTGTGTCGGGTGTATATTGGCTTAAATTGTAGCACCCTAACTCCTCATGGGCTGCAATAGTAGGCACAAGTTTGTATCTGTTTATGCTAAGAACAGTCTTGTGAGTAGAATTAGCAAAAGTAAGTCTTGGCTAATTGGATGTTAGTATGATGAAAGTTGGGTTGAATCTCCAAATGGGTCCTCACCTGCATAATAAAAAAACTTAACCCGGGGGTTCCGGTCGAACCCTCGCTCTCCGGTGCTTAAGTCAGATAGCTCAGCAATAGAAAGCAATAGAGTAGAGATAATTGCCAAATGTATATGTTTGTTTAGTTAGATGAAGTTACTCTACTTTGGTGCCAAATGGAGTATATATAGTGGAAAGTAGGTGTGGAAGGCCTTGGGCCGGTTCATTGTAAGTCTTATTTGCACTTTTCGTCTTTTGGGCTTAGTTGCTTTGCAATGGCCATGGAAATAAGTCATAACATGCCTAGGCCTATATTTAGACCCCAACAGTATCTAAAATTAACAATAATTATTGTACCTTTGGACTAACATATTTCAGTATGACGCTGTAGGTGTGTTTTTATTTCGCCTACGCGGTGTGAGTGCGTATTAGATTTGACTACCCCACTGTAAAGGTTTATTAAAAATTATTTTGTATTGAAAGAAGTCGCCAACAATTCTTTTTAGGAAGAATCATAAACCTAATTGGATATAGGAAAATCATAGGGATAAATTATCCAATATAGATTTTCCCACCCTGACTCCATAGATAGTCAAAATGAACCAAAGATTGAGTTCGGGGGTGAGGGTACGAATATAGTCATAATTGATAGGCGTGTCGCGCACCTAACAAAAATAAATAACCTAACTAATCCTCCTAACTATGTAGTAGGGTAAGTCAGAGTCGATCCCACAGAGAGAAAGTTGTTCTATGATTAGCCCTTAAGTAATGGTAATACTAAAGGAGATTTAATATCAAGAATAATGGTGGAATAAATTATACTAATCAATCTATAAATAAAAGACTCTATAGTTAAGTATCCCCACTAGCATGAATTAATACAACAATAATTTCTACCCCAAACTAGTCAATTAAATGCTCACAAGGAAAAGTACACCCTATAAAATACCATAAACCTCTCCCGAGTATCTATGGCTTCTCTAATATGCACTCAAGCCTACTCCCGTGGAATCATGCAAATTAAAGACATTAAACGCGGCACTCTAACTTCCTAACAATCCATTCTACCTACTCCCGTGGAGAACTTCATGTCCTTAATTGAAATATTCAAATCCGTCAAAACCCAACTCCCGTTGTGATCAAGACAAAGGAATCATAACAATACTAGTTATCCCTAATCTAGTATTGGAATATGCACAATCAATTAAGCAAGAACAATTCAACAATTAGTTTGGGAATTTAAAGAATTTAAAGAAATAATCATGAATTAATTCACACTAGGGTTCAACTTAACCATAGATTACAAAACTATGTAAGCATAATTGAAATAAATAAATAAAATAGAGAAGAATAATAAAACATCATAATATAAAACAAGGAGAAAAGAAGAAGAAAAGAGATACTTGAATTAATGGAAGGAAGGTGGAGTCTTGAAGAACAATGGAGATCTACAAGTTTCTCTCTCTAACTTCTCTCTCTAAAAACCCTAAGTATAAACTAATAATGATGATATAATTACAAACTCCAAAAGTCCCCTCGAAAATAAGGGTTAAAGTCCTATGTATATGCTAAGATTAACATAAACCGACATAAGTTAGGTCACGCGGAAGATACAACATTACACCAGGTTGCACGGGCAAGCAACATATTGCACGGGTGTGCAGGGTCATGCACGGTCGAGCGAAATCTCGCTCGGTCGTGCGAGCGAGGCAGAAGCTTGAGTGACTTTTGATTGCAGGTTGCACGGCCGAGCAGATATCCGCACGGGCGTGCGGTCGAGACAGTGGCTTCAGCTCAACTTTGAACAACTATAACTTTTGATCCAGAGCTTTGTTTCACACATGCAATATATCGTTGGAAAGCTCTTGAAGTCTAGTTTCCAACCCAGTTGGAATTACCTCATTATCATTCTTGAGTCAAAAGTTACGAGTGAAATGGTGAAGAGGTGTCATATTTCGCACAAGTACACAAAGTCATGTGTATCTTCTTCACTTTCAATCCGTTTTGGGCACATGATATATCGTTTTGAAGGTCATCTACGCGCCTAAATCATCATGTCCTCAAATAGGAGTCCAAAGTACATGAGATTACATCAAAAGACCAAACAACCCGTGAAAACATCGTAGCTTACGAAAATGGACCTAAATATGCATAAATGCAAGTAAATGCTCCAATACTATATGAAAATGCACCCTAATATGCAACTAAATGATGTTAGAATATGCACTTATCAATAATGAACCACATTCGCCCAAAGTTGGCCTCTACTAAATATCGATTCATTACAGATTTTATGCCAGAAAATAATCATATAACGTTTTAAACACCCTAAAAATATTTAGTCTAAATTGGTTTAGGAAACACATAAAAAGACTATTTTTTTAGTGATATGTTATTAGGCAATCAATATTACAGGGAACCTAGCAGGTTGTCCAAATTAATCTGATTATTATTAGAACATTTATTTAGGTCTTGATTAGCAAAAATAACATGTGGGTAATGAAAGCATTAAAGCAGGACAATCATAATAACATGCATATAATGATCAGGCAAGTATAATAATATGAAAAAGAAAGAGAAGAGAAAGAGAGAGGTTTAGAATATACAGCAGAGCGATTTTATATTAAAGATCTACATCATGAAATAAATAGTTAGTAACTTCAATATAAAAAATAATTGATTCAAGGATCTTCAGGATTATACCTATGCGGCTTAGATTGAGGAGCGCAACGATCTTTAGGCGGAGCAATCGTGGAACCAAGAATGCAGTGTGAAAGCATTGATTGAAGGTATGAAAGTATTTGATTGATTGAGTGTTTGAGTATTCGAAGTGTTTTGTTGAGGTATTCGTAAGTATATTTGTGTTCGTCAATAATAATTGAAAAGCCGTCCGTAATTCGGGAAAATACGGGTATTTATAGGAAAAAGGAAACTTGCGCTCCACGCAAGCCTTGCGCCAGGCGCAAGCCTACGTGGCAAGCGCAATGCCACGCGTCAGGCGCACATTGGTGTGCCTGACGCAGCCAGCCCAATCAAGTTTAGGCACGTGTAAACGCGTTTTTGAAAAGATAGAAAAGAAAGTTGCGTCTCACAGAGGACTTGCGTCAGACGCAGGACTCTGTGTGAGTCACAAAATCTACGTGTCAGGCGCTCATTGGCTCGCCTGACGCGTTCTTGCCTATGTGCTGGACGCACGTGGCGCCCTGAGCGCAGCCCCCGCGTCCGGCGCATATTCTGGAATATTCGAGCATATTCCATTGCGCGTCTTTCAAATATACTTTTTTATCCCTAAAATTCCGGAGATGGAATTTTACAGATTAAAAATCTTATTTATTTATCAAAGATAATAAAATATTTATGAAAAATATCTATTAAAATAATAAATATCTGATTGGGCTTTTAAAATGGATTTAAAACATTTTTTGGGTTTGAGATACAAGTAATCATCATGAACAATTAATTGGGCTTTAGAATATCATTTCGAAACACATTTTAGAATGGTTCTTTAGATTGCTCTTCCGTTGGGTCGCGCCAACTAATGCCGCGGTATGTTTCATCATTGGATCCTTAAATGGGGAGACACGATTATGTGTCTACAAAAGCCCCCACTTTGACTGAGGCTCAGGAAACCGATAGTCAAAGTATACGGTGTCGGGACGGAGAACGATTCTAAACGCTCTGCAGTTTAGAACTGATCTAGAACCGTCGGTCTCTGCAAAACAAAGTTAGTATGCAGGACAATAACTACAAGCAATTTGATTACCTGCAGAAGAAGATGTTAGCAGATAGGTGCAAACAAGTCACATAAGCACATAGTGATGCAATAATGCAAACTTAGACTCTCTAAGGATGCATGAGACGCTATGCAAGGATTAAGGTTATGCAAAGCAAAGGAAGATGCCACGTCATGCAAGGTCAGGGTTATGCAAGACTAGAATGTATGAAATGCAATGCAAGGTCACGATTTTGCAAGGCTAGAAGATGTGTAGAATGATAGAATGAGCAGGATTGAATAGAAATAGATTGAATGATTTTCGAAAATCATTTTGTAGTAAATGATCAGGGTTCGCAAATGAGTTCCGCGAGTTACAACTCTTCGGGAGCTTGATTTGAATTGGAGGAACCACCACACATAGGAAGCCCCCACTTTGGGTGAGCTTGCCTTGAATTAGGCATTATGAGCCTTGTACTTGATCTAATATTGCAATGTAGTTGATCTGATATTGAAATGTAGTTGCTATGTCTTGAACATTGAATGTTTTCACTGGGGATTGTACCGGGGATTCTTCTTTGGGAAGTTGATATAGACAAAGTCAAGTATCGCCAGAGACCATGGAATTGTTGGAGAGCTATGAAGCATGGGTACTTCTCCAAGGTGCCGTTTCCCGTACTGGGGACGGGAACGTTACGGGGACGGTACGGGTACGCCAGAAATACGTCCCCGGCACGTCTCTAAATAATGGGGACGGCGGGCAGTCCGGGGACGGCTAGCGTTTCTTTACAGGGACGTCTCGGGGACGATTGAAGCAAGCTTAGAAGCGTCCCCTTACTCTTCAATGAAAAATCAGCCAAGAAACCACCAGATGGTAGTCGGCGACGACGACGCCATTGCAGAAGGATGAACTCGTGATTGAGTTTGAGAGAAGAGAGAAGAAAGAAAGCTAAATAAATATCACGTGATTGAGTTTGAGCCAGGAGAGAAGAAAGAAAGCTGAACATATCACGTGATCTCTTTTAAAAAACCCTAGCAAAGTAGTGGTCCACTAGACCACTACTAGTGGTTGCCAGGTGTCTCCCATTTGACCTTTTCTGATTTTCTTTTTTAAAACCTCTTTATTTTTTCCTTTGGCACGTGCTTTCTAAATATATTTTTCTTCTTCAATTTTTTTTGTTTACACCAGCTTTCCTTTGACTACAAGGAAAACATAAATAATATTTTTCCAGATTTATTTTCATTGTTTGACTGATTAAAATATTTAAAAATACAGTAATTTTTTACAGATTTATTTTTTTATATTATTTTTTTGCTGAATCTATGCCGTACCCGTTTTTTGAAAATTTAATTTTGCCGTTTTTCGTCCTCGTCCCCGTACTCGTATCCGTCCCCGTACCCGTTTCCGTGCTACCTAGTTGGAGAGCCCTTCGGGGAAAAGGAGAGTTTGGATTGAAAAACAAAAAAAAGTTTAAATTTGTGACTCAAATGAATGTAGGTGGGAAAAGGCTTTAACGAGGCTAGGTTCAGACTCGAGTCTATGTCGGGATCTAGAAAGAGTATGCTCCTAAATTCTAGAAAGTCAAATCATTAGACCATGACTAAAAATCTTTATTGGCGCCGTCGGACTTCGAGATGAGGATTCCTATGTATCCTTGCAGAATCAGACCATTCGTAGTTCCAGATCTGATTTCTTTTTTTATTATTATATTTTTTTTTTGTTGTGCCCTAACTTTTGCCTAGGCCGCCCTTTCGGGTTTTCAACCTAGCGGGCTTGGACATACCTTGGAGAAAGAGTTAGGATTGATGAAAGAATTATGAATTTGGATTATATGGATTAAAGGTTTGGTGAATCGAAGGGATTTGAATGAGGGGTAGAACTTGTGTGCAAGCCCCCTAACTTGACTTTTATTTGCCTTTGGCTCTTTCTTTTTGAATCTTTTCTTTTTGTCCTGTGCGTTTTTGCTTTTTTCATTTTTTTGCACTTTGAATTTTTTCACTATTTTATTTTACCTGGCATTGATATATTTTTTTTTTTTGTAGTGAGGCTTGCACACAAGTTTGGTTTAGTACTGAAAGGCTTGAAGGATGTTTGTGGAGCTTTGATGTTGAAGGGATTGTTTGGTTTATGATGGTTTAAGATTGATGGCTCATGGTGATGGAGGAAGAGGGAATAACTTCTGATCCAAAGTATGTCCATTATTTCATTTTTCTCTTTTTTTTATTTCAGATCTTTTTTATTATTATTAGTCAAGTTCATTAGGTGATTTAAGTTTCATCATTGAATTAGAAGCATAAATAAAATGATGGAAGGCTAACGAAAATGAATATGAAATTCTTTTATTAATTAGAAATAAATAGAACAAGGCTTATTAGAAATAAAAACCTAAATGCCATAGACTCGACAAGAAAGGAAATGAAGGAGCTAGGGGAGGGGCTCTCCGACTCAACCTAGAAAACTAGCGTTAAATGACTAAGCCTCCTACACTGTTGAGATTATTCCCAAAGATGTTATTGACTTTTGCTGCCGGCGGGATCGAAAGTCTGCCACTTTCAACCATGTCTTGCAGAGTATTCCTTAAGGCCCAACACGTAGATGTTGGGTGTCCATTCCCTCGGTGGTACTTACAATAGGCATTAGGGTTCCACTTCTTGTGCCTATTTTCAGGTGCAGGGTCTGGAGTGGGACAGATAGGCTGTATTGCTCCTCTTGCATGAAGCCAAGTGAAGGCTTCTTCTAGAGTCATGCCCAATGGAGTGAATGTTCGTTGAGGCTTTTGATAACCTCCCTTTTCAGTAGTTAGGGCATTAACATTAGAGCTAGAAGGGTTATTACTACTTTTCTTGAAAGAGTTGTTGTTGTTAGAACCCTTGTTCTTGTTGGCATGTACCTCTTCTTCAATCAGCAGGCCTACCTTATAGAGCTTCGTGAAAGACTCTATGGGTTGGAACTTAATATGGTCCCCATACTTGGGCTGCAGGTTACGGATCACCAATCGGACTTGATCCTCTTGGGATGGCCTGTTAGTCATTTGCGCAACTTTTTCCCTCCATCTGTTAAGGAAGGTGACAAAGTCTTCGTTGGAATTCTGTTTAGTTAATTCCAACTCACGAAGGCTAATGGGAAGCTGAGTATTGTAGATGTATTGCTTGTGGAACTCTTCTCAGATGTAGTCCCAATCGTTCAGCTTAGCTTTGTTTAATGATCTGAACCACTTGGATGGATGTGCATCCAAGGTTAAAGGATAGACATAAGCAAACAGGTCCTTGCTCATGCCCTTGAGAGCCATAGAGATGGAGAAAGCTCTCAAGTGGTCATTTGGGTCTTCGATCCCCTTGAATTTTGGGAGGTCACCCAATGTTACCTTTTTAGGGAGTTTGTCCCTCAGTTCAGGATCAATGATGTCATGGCCATGAACCTGACCCTCAAGCGCACGAATTGACTGGATCAAGTGCTCGAGTTTTTCAAACCTCAAATCCGTCTTAGACTTGATTGGAGGTGACGGTGGTGGAGTGTCGCCCTGTTCTTCCTCTTCAGTTAGTTTCTCTCTCAGTGCCTTGATCTCTTTGTCTTGTTCCTCAAGACGAGAGTTCATCAGTTGAAGTTGAGCCATGATGGCACTGAGCTGTTCATTAGTGTCTCCCATTTCAGATGATGATTCAGAAGAGTCAGCAGATTCGTCTGAAAAAGTTAGGATGCGCTTGACGAGTCTGGGGGTAGGTCGACCTTGTTGCCTCTCTATTGGACGTTCCCAAGTTATAATCTCACGACCTGTCTTGAACAGAAATCAGTTGGACCTCGTAAATTTTAAGAGATAACGTTTTTGAAATGTGGAAATGGGAAATTGGAGAATGGAAATGGAAAAGAGGATGGGAAATGATTAGAGATGGTTATGATGGCGACATGAGCTTAGCTATATGCAAATGCAGACATGGACAGGACTATGCAAGCAAATTGAATGATTAGACTTGGGGGATGACTTTTATAGTCCGTAGACTTGACTTTTATAGTCCGTAGACTGACTAGGGTTTACGTATGATGCAAACTAGACCTAGGGAAATTTTATAGTCCTAATACTTGGGCTTTTATAGTCCGTAGACCGACTTTATAGTCCTAAGGTCGGCTTTTATAGTCCATAGACCGGTTTTATAGTCCTAAGGCGAGCTTTTATAGTCCGTAGATTGCCTTTATAGTCCTAAGACTGAGCTTTTATAGTCCGTAAACTGAGCTTTATAGTCCTAAGACTGGGTTTTTATAGTTCGTGGACTGACTTTATAGTCCTAAGACTGGGCTTTTATAGTCCGTAGACTGACTTTATAGTCCGAAGACTGAGCTTTTATAGTCCGTAGACTGACTTTATAATTCGAATACTGACTAGGGTTTGCATATAATACAAACTAGACCTAGGGAATGAATTGGGCCTAAATGGACCTAAGATTTGGATTGGACTAGACTTAGACTTAGATTGGAATGGATTAAGAATGGAGGACTAGACTTCACATAAAGATGTAGATGGGCCTAGATTTTGAAATGAACTAGACTTATATGGGCCTAAGATTGACTCAATGCTAGTGAATGTATGGACTGAAATGCACATGGGCCTAAATGAATGCAAAGTGGACTCTAATGCATATGGGCCTAGAATGAATGCAAGTGAATTGGATTAATTGGATTGGATCAGATTGGATTGGATTGAATTGAAGGTGTTTAGAATGGGCTTAGAATTTTTTAAATTCGTTTTTGGAAGGAACCCCTTTGCTTTATCTTTTGTTAGGAAAAGATAATGGATTAATTTTGAAAAATGTATTTTTTTTTTTTTTTGTTGAAATATCGTGGTATGATGATGATGATTAGTAAATATTTTTGAAAAAGGTAGAATAGAGGAAGGTGTAGGATTTATTTTTGAAAAAAATATAATTTTTGAAATTGTTGAATATGGTAAGGTAAGATTGACAAGGATAGCAGGGATGAAATGGGAAGAGGTAGACATGCATGACAACTCTAACTCTACAATGACCATTTTAGGTGTACTTTTTAGGACAGATTCGACCTTGCATGAAAATACCTTTTTTAATTAGGTGAGACCCTTAGCATGACCATGTACTACGCGGATGCAGATAGCCAAACATAGGACTGAACATAGGATCGGCAATTACGACGGGTAAATTGACGAAAAGCGTGCGACGCACAGACTGCGTGCCGCGCAGCATTGCTGCGCGCGGCGCACAGCCGTGCGTCTGGCGCGGGAATGGTGCGCGAGGAGCACTACTCCCCGACACGTTTTTCGGGGATTTAGGCGACGAATTGGCCGATTGATGAATTTTTCTTGTTTTTTGACGCGGTTTTAGGAACGACGCATAATAATGACAATTTGACAGAATAATAGCAGGCAAGAATTGCAATCACAGGCAAATGTCATATAATATGGATGCAAAAGTTCCAACCTAAAGTCCTGTTCTATGTTTGAAACTATTGGTCAGGTTTAAGTTCAGTCTGAAAAGGGTCCATGACTAAGAGATTGATCCCACGCTTCGTACTCCTGCTTAAAGAGGTGGCCACGTGTAAGACGCACTCCAGTCTCAAGTCAGGAACAAGAGAACAATGTCATGGTTGGGTAGATTTGCTTATGACTAAGATCCAACACTATCGCTCAGGAAGCTTTTTGGAAGGACAAAGCGCAAACCCCCCGGGGGTGACCTCACACATAGAACATGTGCTAATGAGGCAAGGTAGATTGTTCTTATGGTGGCTGAACAGTAGCCATGCATATACAAAACTGTATATTATTCAAAGCATAAAAATAAGAATGAATCGTATTTTTCAAGTTTCACCCACTCATTTAAAAAATTAATTTTTTAAAATCATCCCCAGTGAAGTCGCCAAATTGTAGGCGTGTTTTTATTTCGCCTACGCGGTGTGAGCGCGTATTAGATTTGATTACCCCATTGTTAAGGTTTTATTAAAAATTATTTTGTATTGAAAGAAGTCGCCAACAATTCTTTTTATGAAGAATCATAAACCAAATTGGATATAGGAAAATCATAGGGACAAATTATCCAATGTAGATTTCCCCGTCCTGACTCCATAGATGGTCAAAATGAACCAAAGATTGAGTTCGGGGGTGAGGGTACGAATATATTCATAATGAACCACATTCGCCCAAAGTTGGCCTCTACTAAATATCGATTCATTACAGATTTTATGCCCGAAAATAATCATATAACGTTTTAAACACCCTAAAAATATTTAGTCTAAATTGGTTCAGTAAACACATAAAAAGACTATTTTTTAGTGATATGTTATTAGGCAATCAATATTACAGGGAACCTAGCAGGTTGTCCAAATTAATCTGATTAATATTAGAACATTTATTTAGGTCTTGATTAGCAAAAATAATATGTGGGTAATGAAAGCATTAAAGCAGGACAATCATAATAACATGCATATAATGATCAGGCAAGTATAATAATATGAAAAACAAAGAGAAGAGAAAGAGAGAGGTTTAGAATATACAGCAGAGCGATTTTATATTAAAGATCTACATCATGAAATAAATAGTTAGTAACTTCAATATAAAAAAATATTGATTCGAGGATCCTCAGGATTATACCTATGCGGCTTAGATTGAGGAGCGCAACGATCTTTAGGCGGAGCAATCGTGGAACCAAGAATGCAGTGTGAAAGTATTGATTGAAGGTATGAAAGTATTTGATTGATTGAGTGTTTAAGTATTCGAAGTGTTTTGTTAAGGTAGTATATTTGTGTTCGTCAATAATAATTGAAAAGCCGTCTGTAATTCGGGAAAATACGGGTATTTATAGGAAAAAGGAAACTTGCGCTCCACGCAAGCCTACGTGGCAGGCGCAGTGCCATGCGTCAGGCGCACATTGGTGTGCCTGACGCAACCAGCCCAATCAAGTTTAGGCACGTGTAAACGCGTTTTTGAAAAGATAGAAAAGAAAGTTGCGTCTCACACAGGACTTGCGTCAGACGCAGGACTCTGTGTGAGTCACAAAATCTACGTGTCAGACGCTCATTGGCTCGCCTGACGCGTTCTTGCCTATGTGTTGGACACACGTGGCGCGCTGAGCGCAGCCCCCGCGTCCGGCGCATATTCTGGAATATTCGAGCATATTCCATTGCGCGTCTTTCAAAGATACTTTTTTATCCCTAAAATTCCGGAGATGGAATTTTACGGATTAAAAATCTTATTTATTTATCAAAGATAATAAAATATTTATGAAAAATATCTATTAAAATAATAAATATTTGATTGGGCTTTTAAAATGGATTTAAAATATTTTATTGATTGGGCTTTAGAATATCATTTCGAAACACATTTTAGAATGGTTCTTTAGATTACCCTTCCGTTGGGTCGCGCCAACTAATGCCGGGGTATGTTTCATCATTGGATCCTTAAATGGGGAGATACGATTATGTGTCTACAGACGCGTTTTGTTTACACTCATGTTCCATCGCCATGAAGACGAAGACCTTGACATAATCTCAAAAGAGCTCTTAGTAGTTAGTAGTCCCATAATTCAAAGACAAACTTGAAAGGACCAATTCCATTGATACAAAAAGAAAATTCACCCAAGTACATGGCCTTGACCTTACTACACTGCTACTGAGTTAAGAACCCTGGTGACAAAACTCTAAAATTTGCTATCAAGATTTTGCCAAGACACTAATGCAAAAAGGTAAATGACTCCTGTAAAATCTAACAATAATCTCACAATCGATTTATTTGTTTCGAGGACTTGAATTTCAATACATGATACAATCACTTACAATAATACAACATAAATACATAATCTTTAATCTCTTTTACACACAATTTAGTTGCTCGAATTTCTCATATAAATCTCACATCTACAATAATCTTGAATCATTCAACATATATAATAATCTTTTCTTCTCTTTGAATTAATGAAGAGGCACAACCCTAATATCATCCAAGACTGGACCACACATGTGGCTAAGATCATCAAATTTAGTATGATAAAACGAACTCCAAAATGTTAATCTAGTTCTAGTTGAGATAGCTTGGAACTTGAGACTTGCAGAAGTGAAACCACCCTTTCCTTGAGAATCATAGCTAACTTTAGTATTTTCTTCGGCCGCGAATGCTTCCACTAACATTGATCCATGGCATCTATTTCTGGCATCTCCAACTTTGAAGGTGAGAAGGTAGAATTTGTCTGGTATTGTTCTTATGATTTGAGCTATAGCACTTTCTCTTCCTCCTACTAATTCAATAGCGAAGAATCCTGAGGGCACAAAGAAGTGTTTTGAGTCAATATACTTCACAGGTTTTAGTGATTCAATAATCCAGCCAAGGAGTGGAGAGACGGCATCATGGGGATGTGGAAGTAGAAGGACTCCTGTTGAGAAATTCTTGAATACATGTGGACCGATTTCAAAGTCTCCATTTTTCACTAAGTTTCCTGAAACAAAAAAAATTATTGTCATTCTTAATGAGTTAGCATGAACAATCATGAAAATTAAAAAAACTTGTATGTTGTCATTTTTCTTTCTCTTTCTCAATTAATCTAATGAACACTAAAATCCTAAATGGTAACAACCTGTATACATAAAGTAATCAACCATCAAAGTTTGACTTTTTTTTTTCTAAACTACTTAGTATTATAAGGAACTATACCCATACAGAAAGTATATATATGACTCTAAGGATTGACAACACCCTCATGAGAGATATAGAAAGAAAGTGATATTAAATTTAATATTCTAGATGTCCATGATTTATTGTGCGTTCATATGCTTTCTCTTTGTCTTTCTCATGAGGGTTGAGTTGTTTACGATGGCTTTGTTTGAGGAAGCATTTTAGTTACCTTAAATGATAAGGTCTTAATATATTTTAGGTCTTAAAATGATTACTAGTGTTTGGGGAGTACCTAAAATAAAATCAAGTGGTTAAAATAAGTTGAATGATAACTTGAAATTTTTACCTTTTCTAAATCAGGTGACTAAATTTTGGAAATTCTTTTTAAAATTTTGAAAGCAACTAATTTTGCCAAAATAATTTATCAACTTAAGCAAGTAATTGTGCCAAATAGCTAAGCTAATCAACTACCTTATCACTTTCAGCTTTATCTTATCAGTTTCTGTTAACTTATTTGTTTCAGTTTTTTTTTTCTAGCTAGTATTGTCAAACAGAGACGATATCTTATAAGAGCGATCCTAAAATTCTTATTATTGTTTGATTAAGTGGTAAAAATTAGCTTACCAATGGGTTTAGGGAGCGGCACCATCTCTTTAATTGCAACGGCATCCAAAAGTGGTCCACATGTAGGGTCTTCTTCCATACCAGGGTTATGAAAAGTGACCCTAACAATGTTAGACATGGCCTGAAAAGCCCAAGCATAAGTGTCTCCTCCATTGCTACTATACAATGTTTGGATGGGTAAATCTGTGGAGACTTTAGAAGCTGAAACCCTTAAAACTTCTTCTAGGGCACAAGTCCTTGTTGCACTAAATGTAAGAGAATAATATGATCCTTTTTTAACGCTCACATATTGTGATATGGATGCCTCATTTCCTAGCCTTACAGCGTGGACGCCACGTGGAACCGCAAAAAAGAAGCCACCTGGTTGAGGCCCACCTGATATGTACTCAACCAAGCCCTTTTTCACCCACTTTGGAAGAGAGTATTTCCCTTTGATTACCGTGTGCTTTATGTTTGATGGATCTGGCCCCTCTTCAAAGTTCCCATTTGGGAGAAGTCCTGTAAAAAGAAAATTTGCACTCAGGTTATGCTAGTTATTGAAATAGAGCTGCTGCTTATTGAAATTGTACTAATATACAATAATATATAAAAGGCATTGTCTTTTAGAATAGTGCATGATGTATGAGTGTATGACTTCAAATGTTCTCGTGTTACAGACTTATAGGAACACTACGTAAAAATAAACAAAAGAATGAAGGTATAATAATTCTCATTAGTTGAAATTATTGTGATAGGTCTAGATGCTGGATAAAAAACATTACTCACAAGTCACAATGACACTAATGAAATAAAAAAATTGCTTTCTTCCCCTATTACAATCAGTCAAATTTCTGTTCCTGTAGAGTATTGTGAATGACTGAATGGGAGCATAAACATTACTTGATTAGCATATTAAACTATGCATGTCAGGGAAGTTAGACTAATAACAAGTACACAAATTCTTGAAAGTGACGGGTGCACACAGTAAATTATTGTGACACAACGTAACTTTTAGCATAATAGTTAAATGGATTGGAGCATTTATGTAGAAGGGACTCCTATAAGGTATAAAATTACCCGTCACTTATTGTCTTAAATGAGTCACTTCACTTATATTAAAGTGATCCATTTAGGTTGGCTAGGCTAAAAAAAAGTGATTCATTTAAGGTAAAAAAATATTATATGTTTAAAAATGAACTTTTGGGCAGAAAGTGACTCCTTTTAGCTTTGAAAGTGACCCCTTTTGACTAAAAAAGTGACAAGTTATTAGCTAGAAGTGAAGTGGTCTCACAATAAATTTATTGTGAACTAACCCGAACTAATACACTACACACAATACTAATTGTAAATTTGTAACAGGTATCGATCCTCCTATAACTTCTAGGATGAATAGTAAAACCACACTAACTAAACCTTAGACTCAATTCACGATCTTATTATTCCATGTGAGAGGTTAGTGGACAAGATGTATCCAATCCTCTTAATTACTAGCTAATACTTCTCTCCTATGCACACGTGCAAAATATAAACATTGCTTAAATACACACTAAACAATATTGCACAAATCAAACTCACCATCAAGAGTAGTTGCATTGACTGACAACGCAAAATAATCAATGCTGCTTATGAAGAAGAATACCAAAAGAAAACAAAGAGGAGATGAAGCCATTTTGAGAGAAAGAGAGAATAAGCTCTCGAAAATGTGCAGATGTATTGAACAATGAAACTAACATTATATATATATATATACTATGGAATCAGGATTAAAGTGAGAGGAAATGAGATAA
This sequence comes from Beta corolliflora, assembly GCA_947648045.1. Taxonomy (NCBI): domain Eukaryota; kingdom Viridiplantae; phylum Streptophyta; class Magnoliopsida; order Caryophyllales; family Amaranthaceae; genus Beta; species Beta corolliflora. The sequence continues at coordinate 1,142,725 of CANSZD010000922.1, read as the reverse complement.
TAATCTCGGGAATGATTCCACTATATAAGCCGTGAGATATGTTGGATTGCCTGCATTCTCTTTCCTATTTCATTCTAAATTCGTGTAAATACATGGTTAATGTATCTGTATAATACACTTATCTGGGGGAGTTCCTAACTTGGTAGTCAACGAATAACTTTAACTTCGAGTATGGTTCTCTTTAGATATATTTCCATTGCTGTATATTTAAATTATGAAGCATATGCATTATGTCTTGGTTATTACTTCCTTTGCATGCGAAGATAATTGCACAGTCTAACTGTTTGGGCTCAATTGATCAGCAGCCCAATAAGGAGCCTGAAAGCCTCCTAGAGCATGGGACAGGTGGCAGCAAACTGTAAATTGACCTAATCACCAGTGTTTTGGAGATCCCTAAGAAGGATGGAATAACCATTGCCTAAAAAGGGTAGCATGCCCAAAAGGCCCATCTGAACAATGTTCCTTGTTTGGGAAATCCCCAACACTATAAAAGCCAACTGCTTCATCAATGAACAGGTATTGAATTCTCACCTAGCAAACCAAAGCATCTCTCTCTAGACTTTATCTCTCTACCTCTATCTCAACTGACTTGAGCGTCGGAGGGGCGATCCCGGAACCACCCCCGGGGTAGTCTAACATCGTTTTTCAGGATTCAGGTGTACAGACATCGGAGCTCAGGCGAATACTCTTGGGGCCCACATCAAATCTCACAACACATTACAATCCTTAATTTCTTAGCAGAAACAGTTTGGCGCCGTCTGTTGGGAAGTTACAATCAAAGTCGCTTCGCCACCACTCAGCAAGAATCACTTCACAATGGCCCCACCAAGAGCACTCGCACCCACGGCCCTCGGCCACGAGGCTCAAAGGTCCGAAAGGGATCCTTCACCATCTCACCGCAGGAGGTCCGAACGCCCGGACGCCGACCGTTCAAACCCTCGACCATGAGGAGGATCGGTCAATTGAAAATAGACAGGATCCCTCACGGCGGCCTACAAGACACGCGACCCCCATCCCATATCCACGGCGGACATAAATTTGATAGCCGCTCGGCTCAAAGAGACCTTGCAAGCAAAGCCCGAGGGATATGTTGGCCGGCCCTGACGGGGGACGCTTTCTTGACCCCCTAAAGACCGGACCACTGGTCCCCTTCCCTTCGGGCGAGAGAACCAAGGCCGACCTAGCCGCGGCGGTCGGGCCGAGGGAGCATAGTCGGCACGATCGGCAACGATCCAGACAGGGGGAGGAAGAGAGGCACGGGTCTAAAGGGAGATCCACGTTGCGGGGTGAGGAGACGCACGTATCAAAATCGCCCAGGGGCAACGTGGGGAATAAAACCCCGATGCTCGGCATTTCTCGAACAGCGGCTCAGCAGGGGCCTAGGCGCTCGGCACATTCTTAATAAGAAAGCCGCTCGAGAGGGAAGGGCGCGCGGCACTCAGCCCAATCGAAGCCCATTCGGATCAACGGCGGGGCGCTTAAGTTCATGGTCCCATTCGGCCAGGACATACTTGAGGCGCCCGGCCACTGGAAAAAATCAAAACGCCTTCGATCGAACCATTTGCGGGCCTAACCGACCGGACGATCACATGGCCACATACAAAGCACAAATGAGCGTTCAAACTGGCTGCGAGGCCACTTGGTGCCGTTTCTTTCCCACGACTTTGAAAGGACTGGCCCTAAACTGGTTCCAAGAGCTTCCCGCCGGGATCATAACGGATTTCTCAGTGCTCGAGGACCTATTCCTTCACCAGTTTATCGCCGGAAAAAGACAAAAGAAAACAAGTCTCCATTTGATGGGAGTCCGGCAGGAGAAGAACGAAAGTCTGGCCGACTACATCAAAAGGTTCAATGAGGAGTCATTAAAAATCTCTGATCTACAAGATGCAGTGGCGTTCGCCGCCTTAATGTCTGGCCTCCAACCTGGTCGGCTCAGATGGTCCTTGGCAGAGAACGAAGTGAAAACCTTCTCCGAAGCAATGACTCGGGCTCAAAGATTCATCCAAGCAACAGACATATGTCGTCACTCAGACGATGGGAGCAAGAAAAGGAACGAAGAAGGAAACCACAAGGACCAGTCGAAGCAGCAGAAAACAGGTGGTCGGTCAGATAGGTTTAACGACCATGGCATCGACCCCCGATTCAACAAGAACAGGAGAGAAATCTACTTGGACATCAAGGATAAATCCATGATGCCCCGCCCACCTCCCATCAGAACGTCGGTCGCTCGGCGAGACAAAAAGCCAATGGTGCGAATTCCACAAAGAGTGCAAAGGATTGCAGGGAACTTAAGAAATCCCTGGACAACTTAGCTGACCAGGGGATGCTGAACCGGTACCTCAAGCACTCTAGGGAGGAAAAGGGCAAACAAAAGGTTGGTCAATCCAACAGCGGGGATACGAAGGGCTTCATCGGGGTCATAGCGGGTGGCTTCGCGTCGGGCGGCCTAACCGGCCGCTCACGCAAAGCCCACCTCCAGAGTCTGAAGCACCACGTACTCGACGTCCATCATCCCCGACCCGATTGTCCCATCATGACATTCGGCGAATCCAAGCCGGCCCGCACACGCCCCACGACGACCCCTTGGTCATCGAACTCAAAGTGGCTAATGCCAGAGTCAAACGGGTGTTGGTGGATAGTGGATCTTCGGCGAGATATAATCACACTTTGGAGTGCCTCGGGAAATCGAAGTACGGTGAGAAGGATGTAACCCCGCTCAATCGGCCCACTCATAGGCTTCGGGGAAATTCGGTACATCCCGTCGGATCCATAAAATTGCTCGCTCGGATGGGAGAGAAAGGCGAAAGGAAGAAGCCTACCGATTGACTTCCTAGTGGTGGACATCCTCTACCATACAACATCATAATGGGAAGACCGACTCGAACAAGGTCAAGGCAAAGAATTTCAATTTACCGGCTCCTCATGCAATTTGAAACCGACGAGGGTAAGGTCGGAAAAATCCAAGGGGATCAGCAGGCAGCCAGGGAATGTTACGTGAACAACCTGAAAAACAAGAACGACGTCCCAGAGGACTCGAAGAAAAGAAAACGGGAAGACGATCAGCCCTCAAGTGGGCTCGGGGTATACCTTACCGAGAACCCCAAGCAATACGAGCGCCCTCAGCCAGCCGAGGAGGACGAAGAAGTCATCATCGACGAGAAGCACGGTCGGACCTTGAGAGTAGGCAAGGCCATGGATCCTCAGACGAGAAAGGAGATCGTCCAAGTGTTAACAGAATACAGAGACGTCTTCGCCTACGAAGCCACCGAAATGCCCGGGCTCGACCCTAAAGTGATGTGCCACGAGCTGAACATCAAAGAGGGATTCAGGCCTGTCAAGCAAAAGTTGAGGCATCAAGGCCCCGAGAGGAACACTGCGGCAGCCGCCGAAGTTAAGAAATTGCTCGAGGCAGGGTTCATTGAAGAATGCCAGTACTCGGAATGGTTGGCCAACGTAGTCCTGGTCAAAAAGTCGAGTGGGGCATGGAGAATGTGCGTGGATTTTACAGACCTGAACAAGGCCTGTCCAAAAGATAACCACCCTCTGCCCAAAATCGACAGGCTGGTCGACTCAACGGCAGGGCACGCTCTCCTAAGCTTCATGGACGCAAACGCGGGGTATCACCAAATCCCGATGGCGGAGCATGATCGAGTTCATACCGCCTTTGTCACCAATCAAGGGGTGTACTGCTACAAAATGATGCCCTTCGGGCTCAAGAATGCAGGGGCTACGTATCAGCGCACAGTCAACAAGATATTCAGCGACCAACTGGGTCGGAATGTCGAAGTATACGTTGACAACATGATCGTCAAAAGCAAAGCTCAAGGTGATCACCCCTCTGACCTAAAGGAGGCTCTTGGTACCTTGAGGAAATACCGCATGATGCTGAATCCGAAAAAGTGTGTATTCGGGGTGAAGGGAGGAAAGTGCCTCGGGTTCCTGGTTGATGAGAGGGGAATCGAAGCCAACCCTGATAAAGTTAAGGCAGTGGTGGAAATGAAGTCGCCTCGGAATGTAAGAGAGGTACAACGCCTGACCGGATGTTTCGCTGCTCTCGGCCGCTTCTTATCCCGGTCAGCAGATAAGAGCTTATGCTTCTTCAAAGCTCTCAAAAGAAAAGAGTTCACTTGGGATGACGAAGCCGAACAGACTTTCACCTCCCTCAAAGCGCATCTGTCAACACTCCCAAAGTTGATCTCCCCCTTGCCGGGGGAAACGCTGTTCGTTTACTTAGCTGTTTCAGAATACGCGCTCAGCGCTGTTTTGGTGGCCGAGAGGGAAGAAAAACAGCACCCAGTCTACTTCATAAGCCACGCCTTCCGAGGGGTCGAGGCCAAATACAGCGAGGTCGAGAAGATGGTCTTCGCCTTGGTGATGGCCAGTCGGAAACTCAAGCCTTATTTTCAGGCCCATCCAATCAAGGTTCTCACAGGTCAACCGCTCAGAAAGCTCATCGAAAGCAGGAATCATTCTAGCCGGATGACTGACTGGGCGGATCAGCTAGCAGATTTCGGGTTGGAATATGAACCCAGGAGGGCGATCAAAGCCCAGGCCTTAGCTGATTTCATAACCGAATGTACGTCTAGGCCCCCAGCCAGTCAGCAGGATGTTTGGGAGTTGCAAGTAGATGGCTCGTCCACCAAAACAGGGTGTGGAGCTGGGTTGGTTATCAAGCCCCCAGTCGGGGAGAAAATGGAATACGCCATCAAATTCGAATTCTTGAGCTCCAACAACGAAGCCGAATACGAGGCCCTAATCCTCGGACTGGACTTGTGCATCCTAGCCGGAGCCACAACGATCAATGCTAAATCCGACTCACAGCTGATTGTGGGGCAGGTATCAAGCGAGTATGAGGCCAAGGAAGACAACATGAGAATGTATCTGGCCAAGGCACAGAGCATCATCAAGCAGCTATCTCAGTTCAATATCACCCACGTACCCCGATCGGAAAATCAGCAAGCTGATGCTTTAGCCCGAATGGCCAGTTCGGCAGAAGGGTCGGCTCCTCGAACAATCATGTGGGAAGTCCTTCGGCAGCCTAGCATCAATGCCAAGGAGCAGCTTGTATTAAATCGGACATCCGAATGGATGGATGAGGTAGTCAAATATTTAAGAGATGGGAAACTACCAGAGGACCACCAAGAGGCTGATCGGGTCAAGCACAAGTCCGGATGGTTCTTATGGCATGAGAATCAACTCTACAAAAAATCCTTTACCCATCCCTTGCTCAAATGTGTCACCCCCGAGGAAGGAAATTACATTCTCAGGGAAATCCACCAAGGGGCTTGTGGAAGCCATCAAGGGGGAAGAACCATAGCTGGAAAAGCTCTCCGAGCCGGATACTACTGGCCTACTCTGAAATCAGATGCTCACGAGCTGGTTAAAAGATGCCCTTCCTGTCAAATCCACTCAGACATCCCCAGGGCACCAACCACCACCTTGACAACGATTCAAGCAGTTCTGCCATTCGATAATTGGGGCATGGACTTACTCGGACCATTTCCCCCAGCCTCAGGCCAAAGAAGATTCCTCATAGTTGCTATCGACTACTTTACCAAGTGGACTGAGGCCGAACCACTCTCTTCCATAACAGATAAGCAGGTTCAAGCGTTCATTTGGAGGAACATAATCACCAGGTTCGGAATTCCTAGGGTACTAATTTCCGACAATGGGCGCCAATTCAACAGCGGTCCTACTCGGGAATATTGTGCTCGGTTCGGAATATGCACCAAATTCTCCGCTGTCTCCAGGCCACAAACGAACGGGCAAGCTGAGTCGGCTAATAAAATAGTCCTCAAAGGAATCAAGAAATCTCTGAAGGCCGCCAAAGGGGCATGGGTCGATGACCTACCAGGAGTCCTCTGGTCGGCAAGAACTACTACCAAGGAGGCAACAGGACATTCGCCATTCAGCCTTGTGTACGGAAGCGAGGCAGTCTTACCAGTGGAGATCGGCATCCCATCTCCTCGAATGACGTTCTATGAATTCGAGAGGAACGAGGAAGAGAAGCCAGTCAACTTGGACTTGCTGCCGGAAACAAGGGGCAATGCACTGCTAAAATCCATCCGGTACAAACAGAGGGTTACTCGGACGTTCAATCGCCGAGTTAAGTCCCGACCAATCCAACTCGACGATTGGGTTGTCCGGAAAGTCGAAGCCACTGGGCTCTCGCACTTAAAGGGAAAGCTAGGACCTAACAGGGATGGTCCTTACAAAGTCACAGAAAACATCAAGCCCGACACGTTCCGACTAGAGTCCCCCGAGGGCATTCCCTTGGCCCGACCCTGGAATGCAGACAATCTAAAGAAATACTTTGTGTAGAGTTTGTTACTTGCAATAGGGGCATATATTGTAATAGCTGTAATTATAGCCAGTCGGCAGTTTTGTAACAAAGTCAATCTTCTAAAGTTGGCTCTCCTGGAAGAAATATAAACAATAGCCTATTTGACTTGACCAGTCAAAACACGTTATCCTTTCTGGAAATTATAGCTAGTCGGCAGGCCTACAACTGATTCGGCCCAGTAGCCAGCTTTCAGTGTACAACCAAAATGGCACGTATTCGGGTAAGACTTAACCAAATCGAGAATCAAGAAAGGGACCAACTTAGTCGGAGTCAATGAAGCTAATCGATTAATATTGCAATCAACAAACAAAGCAATTGAAGAAATAGCAAGTTTCATTAAAGATGTCTCGAATTACAAAAAGGAGTCAGTACAAAAGCAAGGGAGGCAGAAGCGTAGAAAAAGCTAAGTACAAGCGCTACATTCTAAGAGCTAGGGGGAGGGGGAAGATCAGTCATGCTCCCGGCATTCGGCTCAGAGTTGTCACCAACCAACTCTTCACCCCGACCAGCATTGTCGACCGCCTCGGCATCATCTTCATTGTCATCATCATCGCCGTCGAGGACATTGACGTCGACATGATCGTCTTCATCATCGTCCTCATCGTCTTCACCCCCATCAGCTTTCAGCCGAGCCAGGGTAGCAGCGTTGTCGGCATCGATCGACATCTGATAACTCGACCAAATGTCCGCCCAGACCAAGTCAGGATGGGACTCGGCAAGAACCTTCTTCAGCTAATCAAGCGCCTCATCCTCCCCCATTTTATGCGCCACACTGCCGACCTCGTTGGCATAGACCTCAGCAGCGTCGGATTTCTCCCAGTCGGAGAACCACTGCGCCTCGGTCTTAACTTGGCCCTCCAACTATGTCAGTTTGACTTCAAGGTCGGCCACCTTTTGCTCGGCCTCCCTCAGCTTGACTAAGGCATCGGCCATCTCAGTTTGAGCAGTATCCCGAGCTAGGACCAGGTCGGCTCTCTCTATACCCCACTTGCTCCGTTCCTCCTCGAAGCCTTTTTGGTCCTTCTCAATGGCCCTCTCAGCATCACCAAGCTTCGACTCGGCTATCCGCTTGCCTTCCTTGGCGCGATAGACCTCGTCAAAGTGTTTCTTGGCCTTCTCCTTCAGATCGACCACTTCTTCAGAAAGGCTTACTCGGTTCTGGGCCACGTTGGCCAGCCGAACAGAGAACTGGAAAAAGAAGAGAGGGCAAATCAAAACAAAGAAATAAAGCACATAGATAAGACACTCGGCACTGAGAAAGGGACTTACATCATGCCAGGAGCGGAAAAGCTCATTGGTCTCGTTCGGACCATGAGTTGCCTGAATATGCTCCGGGTCAGCGGCAGTATACATCAGCTCAATGGCCTTCGTCCAGCGGCCGTCTTTCTCGGCTCGACTGAGCTCGGTGAAGGGCACTCCAAGCCTCGCCCCCTCGCCCAGTTCATCCTGAAGACGGTCGGCGGAGGGAGACATGGGAGTATACTGAGGACTCCCGACCGGCCGAATGAGGACTCCCGACCGGCCGAAAGTCTAAGGAGTGGAGAGAGAGAGATCCGCCCTCGGCAGGCTGCGGCGGCCCCCTCGGGCTAATGACCTCGATGGACTTGGATTTTCTGGCCTCCTCCCGATCGACCTTCTCCCGATCAGCTTTGGCCCTCGCGAGCGCCCTCTCCGTCTGAGCGACCTTGTCAGCCGGCCGCTCCTTCCTCTTCTTGGACTTAGGCTTGGCAGGATCCTGAGGAGAAAGAAAACTCCTGTGAATCGCTAATTACAAGAAATACCGCTCGTTTAAAAGAAAATGGAAATTTTACCTTAGGAGGGGCAGGGACCTTCATGGTCTTAGCAGCAATCTCGGCCTTCAGCCGAGCAGCCCTCATTGCCGCTACATTCAGTTTGTCGGCCATGGTTGGATCTACCTCGTCTATGTATGCTCGGGCAGGCTCTGCAAAACAAAGCAAAAGTAAAAGTGTTAGTCAAATAGAAGAATCAAAGCGTCACTCTGATCACCCCAAGCCATCCCCTCGGCAAATTACCCTTCGGGAAGGTCGAACTCAGGCCCATAGCCGAGAGGAAATGCTCATCACTAAATAGGTGGCAGTCGGGCAACCATTGGCCGGGGACGAACACCTCGCCCCCGTTTACGATCCTCGACTCGGTCTGCATATAGCAGGCCGCAGCTCCTTCTTCATCGTCGAGCTCGCCCACCCGGCAATTCAGAGCAACGATTGAGGGGATTCCCTACGAAACCCGTCAATCCACCAGCGGGATTCCCCAATTTCCGCCGAAATAAACAAAAGCAAACTCCCTACGAAACCCTTTCTGGGATCTGGGAAGATTGAGGACGGTCCGATATCCCGGTCGGACCTAAAAACTCCACCAGCCAGGCCCATTGAACGCAGCCATGACCTCGACCAGCTTGTACATGTGCCTCCACAACTTAATGGTCGGTCGGACACCTATCAGGCTGCAGATGACCTGGAAGGCATTGATCCCCCCCATGAGTTCGGAGAGACTTGGCAAATTGCCAAGTTGTAGGCATTCAGCAATTCTGTGACAAAAGGGGTCAATGGGAACCAAAGCCCCATCTCCATTGATTTGTAGTAGACAGCTACGCATCCGGGCGGTGGAGACAGAACTGTATGGTGGGCTTCCGTTCGGACCAGATAGTATGGGTCTTTTATTTAGAACCTGGTAGCCGTCCCCCGAAGGTCCTCAGTCAAGGATTTAATTACGCCGGGCTCGGGGAAGAAAGTCCCTGGACCTCCTTTCGGATCCAGGTCGGGATACTCTAACTCTCGGCCCGAAGTGGACACATCTCCTGCTCCCCTCGGCATGGCCACCCGCACTACATCACGAGACAAATATTTGTCTAAGTAACTTCTTGAGGGGGGATAGGCCAGCGACACTTCCCAAGGATAGGGAATGACACCCTCGGCCTCCTCCTCCACCGAAGACGAAGGGCTCGGGAGAGCTACCGCGTCGGGCACAGCCGAGGGGTCGGGACAATTTATTATAGCCGACACCAGCGTTATTCTCATCCCCCTCACCTCCTCGGATAATTTATAGGGAGGTGAGGCCGGAGGTGTCGACGACTCGGACGAATCTCCCATTATTTATAGACAAGGGAGTCGGCCGAGGTTATTGAAAGGAAAAGAAAGAAAACTTAAGAAAAACAAAAAGCGTACCTGGTCGGACGAAGAAGCTGGAGGAAGAGCTTGGAAGAGTTGAGAGAATTTGGAGATTTTTGAGAGAGAAAGAATGAGGAAATGATCAAGTGACCCTGAAATTCTCTCCCCTCTCATACATATATAGGGGTGCCTTGGGAGATGTGCAACGCAAACCCCCCCGCGTCGCTCTAATGGGCTTCCAATAGAGGCCCAATTGGACCCCTTCAGTCCATTCCAAAAGGAGTCCAGCGAAATTAAGAAGAGCCTCCTAAGCCCCAGGAATTTGAAGCGTCAAAACACCATGAGGCGCCTCTCCAGCTCGGCTTATATCAAGGGTCCCAACATCCCTGGTATCAAGAGTTGACAGGTGGCATGACAAGGGGGATACGCCCGGTCGGACCAGCTTGGGGCTCTGCCCCTCATCCGAGTGGCTCAGCACCCCGTTCGGCCAACAGGAGCTCCCCTCCTTTGGCGAGTCGCTTCTATACTTGGTCAAATATGGCCAAGTATCAGCTAGCACCCACTCGGACCAGCTTGGGGCTCATTAGCCCCTCATCCGAATGGCTCAACACCCCATTCGGCCTACAGGAGCTCCCTTCCTTTGCCGAGTCGCTGCTATACTTGGTCAAATATGGCCAAGTATCAGCTAGCACCCATTCGGACCAGCTTGGGGCTCATTAGCCCCTCATCCGAATGGCTCAGCACCCTATTCGGCCTACAGGAGCTCCCCTCCTTCGCCGAGTCGCTTCTATACTTGGTCAAATATGGCCAAGTATCGGCTGGCCCCTCATCCAATAAGAAGGGACCGGGTCGGCAATCTTCCTTCAATAGGGAATGACCCGGTCGGACCTCTCCTCCTCCAAATAAGAAGGGACCGGGTCGGCATTCTTCCTTCCACGGAAAGTGACTTGGTCGGACCTCCCCGCTTGCCCACAGGAGATGACCGGGTCGGCACTCTCCCTTCACCAGGGAGTGACCCGGTCGGTCGCTCCTCATTTAGCCAAAGGAGACCGGGTCGGCACTCTCCCTTCACCAGGGAGTGACCCGGTCGGCCACTCTTCATGTAGCATGAGGAGACCGGGTCGGCATTCTCCCTTCACCAGGGAGTGACCCGGTCGGCCACTCCTCATCTAGCAGGGGATGACCGGGTCGGCACTCTCCCTTCACCAGGGAGTGACCCGGTCGGCCACTCCTCATTTAGCCAATGGAGACCGGGTCGGCATTCTCCCTTCACCAGGGAGTGACCCGGTCGGTCACTCCTCATCTAGCAAGGGATGACCGGGTCGGCACTCTCCCTTCACCAGGGAGTGACCCGGTCGGCCACTCTTCATGTCACATGAGGAGACCGGGTCGGCATTCTCCCTTCACCAGGGAGTGACCCGGTCGGCCACTCCTCATCTAGCAGGGGATGACCGGGTCGGCACTCTCCCTTCACCAGGGAGTGACCCGGTCGGCCACTCCTCATTCGTCAGGAGATGACCGGGTCGGCATTCTCCCTTCACCAGGGAGTGACCCGGTTGGCCACTCCTCATCTAGCAAGGGATGACCGGGCCGGCACTCTCCCTTCACCAGGGAGTGACCCGGTCGGCCACTCTTCATGTAGCATAAGGAGACCGGGTCGGCATTCTCCCTTCACCAGGGAGTGACCCGGTCGGCCACTCCTCATTTGGCAGGAGATGACCGGGTCGGCACTCTCCCTTCACCAGGGAGTGACCCGGTCGGCCTCTTCCCATTTACCAGGAGGAGACTGGGTCGGCATTTTTTATTCAACAGGAAGGGAACCCGGTCGCCAACTAGTCAGAAACAAGACGGTTGTGTATTCCGCCACAGACAGGCATCCCACCAGTCAGATTCCCGTGATCCCCCATCTATGGCGTGGGGCTAATTGTTTGGGCTCAATTGATCAGCAGCCCAATAAGGAGCCTGAAAGCCTCCTAGAGCATGGGACAGGTGGCAGCAAACTGTAAATTGACCTAATCACCAGTGTTTTGGAGATCCCTAAGAAGGATGGAATAACCATTGCCTAAAAAGGGTAGCATGCCCAAAAGGCCCATCTGAACAATGTTCCTTGTTTGGGAAATCTCCAACACTATAAAAGCCAACTGCTTCATCAATGAACAGGTATTGAATTCTCACCTAGCAAACCAGAGCATCTCTCTCTAGACTTTATCTCTCTACCTCTATCTCAACTGACTTGAGCGTCGGAGGGGCGATCCCGGAACCACCCCCGGGGTAGTCTAACATCGTTTTTCAGGATTCAGGTGTACAGACATCGGAGCTCAGGCGAATACTCTTGGGGCCCACATCAAATCTCACAACACATTACAATCCTTAATTTCTTAGCAGAAACACTAACCATGATTAGCATATAGTATTAGTAATAGTAGGATCCAATAATAACACTTTGATGTACGTACAGTCTGGATGTTGTGTATGGTTTTGCAACAGGTGGCCTAATCAATAGCACAAGTAATTAAGACAATACTTCGTGAGGCTTACTAGTAGTTCCTTGTTTGGTTGCAACAATTTGACTGTCACGCCTCTAAATATAACTTTTTGATGATTACTATCTTTTTTTATAATATAAAGTGAATCTATCAAGATCTTACATAACTATGTTTGTCTTATTACATATAAATTACCAAATATGGTCAACGTAGAATACATGAATAATGCAAAAGTTAAGTTGTTGCAACTAATAAATAACATAAAAGTATATGAGAAATATCGCGTCTTAGGAAGTTGTAGCCTTGTCCCGTGAGTGGCTTCTCACCAACTTTTAAAAAGTTCTAGAGTTTTTTTATTCTATTTTATGTGACTAACCAGCCAAATTAAAGTCATTGTTTGCACAATAAGATTATACTTCTTACGGATTTTTCACCAAATAATACCATCGAGTAATTTTCCTTTTTACCAAATATCATCCAACCTTTCCAAATTCACCATGTACCCCCCACTTTGTTTAAAATTCTCCATATGCCCTTAACGATCACTCATGACTATTAGTATTCTTAATCAATAATCCTAATTTCATTACAAAACCCTAATTATCCTAATTGAGTCATTTATCCTAATAGATCAATATCAAAACACCACCTAAGGCCAAAAAAGAGGAAAAAGAGCTATGGAGGAAGATAGAGAAAAAAGGTCATCGAAAGTATTTCAGTGGTTGTTTACCTCATAAAAGTATTGTACTGTGTGTATTTTTTTCTATTAATTTATCAATTTATCCCGTTTAGCTTTATCTTGAACAATTGGTCTTGTAAGAGACCGCCTAGCATTGTGTGTTTTTTTTCTATTAATTTATCAATTTATCCAGTCTAGCATTATCTTAAGATCTACTCCTCTTACAATTGTGTATATTTTTTTTCTATTAATTAATCAATTTATCTTGTCTAGCATTATCTTGAACAATTGGTCTTGTAAGAGACCGTCTACTTTTAATTTTACATTAGGTACGGCCCAAGCCGAATATTAAGAAGAGAACATACCACCTTTTTTAATACAATGACTAGTTTAATCTATTTAGTGACCAGTTTGATCTATTCAGTAACCAATTTGTCAATTTAGTAATCACACTCTTTAATTCATTTAGTGACTAATTTAATACATTTCATGACTTGTTTTATCCATTCGGTAAAACTACCGGGTTATTTTTAAAATTGTCTATTGTAGTTCGAGATTCAAAGGGAGACAAAGGGAAGAGGAGAGAATAGACAACTAGATTGGTGCGAGATGTCTAGGGATAGTGTTCAGTTAGAGTGAGATGGAATGAGCTTGTTTAGAGAATGTAGACTTGAGTTTGTCTAATTTTATGTTAAGATTTAAGCAACATATTCTAATAATTTGTGTATCTTAAAAAAGCATTTGTTGCAACCTTGCAAGTATTCTGAAAACAAAGGAACACATATATTTTTGTTTCATATTAGGCCTAATATCCCCTAAAAAAAATGTTAGGCCTAATATATATGTGTTATTAGGTGTTAGGGCTGGCAATGGGTCGGGTTGGGTCAAGATTAGGTTGGGTTGGCGGGTTAGCGGGTTGAGAATCCCTTGACCCAACCCGACCTGTTAACTTAAACGGGTTGGGAATTACAACCCAACCCAACCTTATGATAAACGGGTCAACCTTCAGGTCGACCCTTTTAAACTTTTTTCGTGTTTTTTCTTAAAAAAAATAAAACAACAAAGAGTATGTTACAAAGCAACAGTAGGCAGCAACTTAGCATTAAGCCATTACATAACCATATGCTAGATATTGTTCAAAATCAACTCAACTTTTATACAAAATCAACACCATTACAACTCCATAATTAATTGTTCAACATAAACTGTAATGAGTTAAAATTTTTACTTTTTAACTTTCTATATGGGGTAGCCTAATTTTTTTTAGCTGTGAAATTAGTTAGGGTTTTTAGGTTGTTTCCATAAATGGGTTAAACGGGTTAAAATCAGGTTGAGATTTTCAACCTGACCCAACCCATTTAATTAAACGGGTTGGGTCAGGTCGACCCATTTAATTAAACGGGTTGAAAATTTCGACCCAACCCATTATTAATGGGTTGGGTTCGGGTCGGGTTGGCGGGTTGGGTAATATTTTGCCAGCTCTATTAGGTGTTACTCCATTTATCCTATTGGGTTTTGCTACATGTTTAATAATAGTGAAATGAAGAGAGGAAAAACTAAAAAATAGTTTGTTTGATATAATAGTAAGTGGAAATTGAAGAGAAAAAAACTGTGACATAGGGATATGAAGGCGGAACATTCATCCAAAAATGAAAATGAAGCAAAACAAAATAACTTAAGTCGGTTAATTTCATTATTAAAACAAAAGAAAGAGTGCTTTGAGATTTATAATTAGAGAGACACTTGGCTCAATATTCTAAATATCATTTCCCTAAGATTCCAATCTTTATATATAATAACCAATTAACCTCCATAGATCTAGCAATGATCAATATCTCATCAAGTGCTCTGAAATGATAACCTAATTAAAGCGTGACTTGCTGGAAGACGAGAACTAGCTGACTAGCTCCGATATGTTATTTTTTGTTCGGTTATCTAGATACAAGGGACATGGAAAGAAGACTGGCTCAAATTTCTAAATTCCACGTCAAAATCTCCATACGAACCCTCTGAAAAGTACTATACTACTATAGTTTGACCTTCCCCCACCTTATTGGATGAGTTCAAGATTAAGGCTATGTTCAGTTCACCTTATTTTCGCTTTATTTCGATCGTGAATCGATCGCATCGGACAGATCGGATCGAATCGATCGCATCGAAAAAATAAGTTCAGATCGAATCGCATCGAAATAATAAGTTCGGATCGATCGATCGGATAAGTTCGAATCGATCGATCGGATAAGTTCGATCGATCGGATAAGTTCAGATTATGCTTATATTTAAAAACTTATTATTATTATCATCATGATTATTATGATTATTAGTATTACTAATGCTATTATTGTTATTGTAATTATTATTATTATTATTATTATTATTATTATTATTATTATTATTATTATTATTATTATTATTATTATTATTATTATTATTATTATTATTATTATTATTATTATTATTATTATTATTATTATTATTATTACTACTACTACTACTTTACACAATTACTATTACTATTAATATTACTATTTACTAGTACATTTGTCAAAAAGATTATTATTATTGTCCTTGTTGTAATTATTAAATATTAATATTGGTAATTATTATTAATGTCGTTGCTATTATTATAAATGTCATTGATATCACTATTTGAAGCTATTTGTGTTCAAGAAGAAGGATGTTCTTTTGGCATTTATAAGTGTTCTTTTTTATATTTATTCTAATTAATAATTTTGATATGTGATGTTCTTTTTGATGTTGTACATGTAACGAACATAACCATAGTATATGATGTTTATTTTTTAAAAGAATTTTGGTAGAATAATATAAATTATATATTACTAGTTTATATAAAATATGAGTAGTATGGGATAACCTAATGGTGTTGTCATCACGTTTAAAATTTTCCCTACAAAGGATTTCAACTTATCTTTAAAAACAAAGTTTATATAGAACAAGACAACGATATAAGAAGAATATTTAACCATTTTGTTCAAGATCATATGATTATATATATTTATAGGTTTATTTATGATAAAAAAAGAACAATTTATTGATATAACAAATAACATGTTGTTAGTTAGATCCAAACATGTCATCAATATAAAAAATAACATCTATCTTTTATTTTTAAAATGTGTTCTTTAAATAGATCTTGTATGCTCTTTCAGTATATGTTCTTTTTTAATATCATTATATGTTCTTTTCATTACTACCTAAATTCTTATTATTAACGGACCTTGAACATGAGTGTTCTTTTTATTTTTAATTTTTTTGAGCCCCTTTCGGGAATCCCGTGGTAAGATGAATTTTCTCTGGGATGCCCTCGCACAGGGTCACTCACCTAAAGACCCCACAAGCCCCAACCCCCCCCCCACCCACAACAATATTAAAATATATGTTTCCACCAAGATTTGAACCTTGCCTCCCATGTGGAGGTAAGAAGCCATGCCATTGGACCCAAGAGCCCTTAGTCTTTTATTTTGTAATTGTGTGTTCATATACTAATGTGCTCTTTTTCAAAAAAAAAAAAAAAAAACTAATTATGCTATAAAAATAATAAATAATAATAATAATAATAATAATAATTATATTATTATTATTATTATTATTATTGTTATTATCATTATTATTATTATAATATTATTTATATTATTATTATTATTATTATTATTATTATTGAAAGTTGTGCATACTAATAAAATGATAATAATAGTAATACTAGTAGTGAAATACAAAGTAATAATAATATTAGTAATAATATGTTTTTTAAAAGATAAGATAAGATCGGATCGGATCGATCGATCGATCGGATCGGATCGATCGATCGGATCGGTTCAGATCGATCGCATCGATCGTATCGAAAAAAATAAGTTAGATCGGATCGGATCGGAAAAAATAAGTTCGAATCGATCGATCGGATCGGATCGGATCGATAAGTTCGAATCGAAAAATTTCGAATGGAACTAAACATAGCCTAAGAAACTACAAAATCATATGAGAAGGCCAAACAAACAACTTTACTCTCCATCGGGCATAAACTAACCACATAAACCTAATAAGCCCATGTTTAGCAAGAGCATATGTGGTGGATTTAGATCTCTCCCGCATGGCCTTATGTGCTTAAACCATGCTACAAACACATATGAAAGGATTAAGTGGGGTTGCTGGTATTCTATACATTTGCGACTAAGGGAGGTGGTCGGCAGCTGATGAGGCCTATGCAAGTAGAATCACCTAAGTACCGTACGTCTTTCTTATATCAATTTCTGTTATTTTATGTTTTTCCAAAATGAATAGTACCTATCTTATTAATTTTTTGTTTGATATATAAGGGAAAATTAAAGTTAGTTCTTTATATTAAAAGAATTTAATTACTAGCAATCCACCTTGATTATAATTATGGTACATCATATTGTAAGAAGGAAGCAAAACTTTTACAAATAATGTGCTAGGGATCAAAGAAAAAATAGAACCTCAAATGTATACATTAAAAGGTATCACATCATATTACCTCAAGATCAACTTATTACATAGAGTTTTTCCTAAGATGGCATAAGCTTTATATATAAATCTCACACATCCAAAATATTTTTAAATACAATTATTTAATTTGTATGATGACATATTGAGTATGACTAAGGAAAAGGTTGAAGCCTAATGGTTTCTAAAATTATAGATTTCGGTCGTCTAGAATTACTATGAACCACTAAATTTTTATGGTCATAATTAACATGACCACCTTAATCACGAGATACTGATAATCATTTAAGAGGTACAACAGTAACATCATCCAAGATAGGACCACACATATGTCCAAAATCCTCAACATTAGTGTGATAATGTGCACTCCAAAATGTTATTCTAGTTCGATCAGAGATAGCTTGAAACTTAAGACTTGCATGCGTAAAACCACCCTTTCCATCAGACTCATGGTGAACCTTAACGTTTTCCATAGCAGCAAATGCTTCCACAACCATTGTACCATGGCAACCGTTTTCGGCATCACCAATGTTGAAGGTCATAAGGTAGGATTTGTTAGGTTTTGTTCTTATGATTTGAGCTATAGCACTTTCTCTACCTCCAACTAACTCAACAGCAAAGGATCCTGAAGGTACAGCGAAATGCGCCGAATCAACGTATTTTACTGGTTTAAGGGATTCAATGATCCAACCAGGAAGTGGAGAAACAACGTCCATTGAATGTGGAGGTAAAAGCACCCCAGTTGAGAAATACTCGAATACATGAGGACCTATTTCAAAGTCTCCATTTTTAACAAGGTTTCCTGCACTCAAAAATTGAGTTTTCATAAGTTCAATTTTTTTACAAAAATGTAGATCAGCAAGGATTTTTAAGGCATAAAGATTAGGCTAAAATCATCATTTACCAACGCAAATCAAAGATTAAAATATAAATTTCAGTTGTGTAAATATAATATATATGTACGTCTTAAGTAACACGTAGGTTAACTTCTAGCTAGTAACTTTTATATGGATAATTTTTTTTTCAAACTACTCATTGTATATATTTTTTGGATCGTATGCATGTGAGAAACAAATGATGCATATTATATAAACTCATTGTTTATTATACAAATTTTTAGGTCAAACGAGGACTAAATATTACTCCTTGCTTGAAAGTTATATAATAAGCCTTAAAAGTTAAGTGAAATGCGTAAATAGTTATGATCTTTTACTTCTCACTGGTATACTTTCATAGGGTTATCTTTTTACATGGATTGTTTCGCTAATGTGAATCTCTTTTATATGACTAATAGTCTAATACTTGATTGTTTTAATTTGTTAAAGTACATCCATTAGACAATATAACACTTAGTTGTTCATTAATAATGATTTTAACAAATTAAAATAGTAATTTGAGCATTAAAAATTATTTTGCTGATTACAAGTTACAACTCAGCTTTATAGACAAAAACTTGATCAAAACTGAATTTGTAAAATTTTAAAGTGAAAACAATTTTATATAGATCAAAAATAATTTGAAAAAATTGATGAGAAAGTGACCTAGCTAAGTAGATTATGATGACTAAAGTATAAATTTAGAAGCTAAATCAATTCTGGAGAATGAGAAATAGGATTAGAAATAAAATAAGAAGCAAGATTATTACCTATTGGTTTGGGGAGAGGCGACATCTTCTTGATGGCGATGGCATCTAAGAGTGGTCCACAAGTGCGATCTTGTTGAATGTTAGGGTTGTAGAAAGTAACCTTAACAACATTAGAAGTAGCTTGAAAGGCCCAAGCATAGGTATCCCCTCCATTGCTACTATACATTGTTTGAATTGGTAGATCAACTGTCTCTTTAGAAGCTGATACCTCCAAAATCTCATCTTCCACACAAGTCTTTGTTGCACTAAAAGTAAGAGAGTAGTATGATCCCTTCTCCACTCTTAAATATTGGGATATAGAGGCATGATTTCCTAGCCTTATCGCGTGGACGCCACGTGGAACTGCCAAGTAAAACCCACCTGGTTGAGGTCCACCGGATACATATTGTACTAAGCCTTTTTTCACCCATTTGGGAAGGGAGTATTTTCCAACTATTACCTTCCCCTTGAGGTTTGATCGTTTTGGTCCTTCTTCAAAGTTTCCATTTGGAAGAAGCCCTATTTAAAAAGACATAATATTGTTAAAGTGCTTGAATGAAAAGATTAGGCTACAAGGAAAAGATAAACTCAACATATATATTGCATGTTATATATTCTATTTTGAATCTATTTATATATATATGATAAAAAAAAGTGTTGTACATCATGGTAGGACTTCCGCCACATGACACCTCCTTCATGCAAATGCAATAGAAATCTACCGTATATAACCTATCGAACACTCCACAACACTGTTCTTCCTTATCTTATAAAAATTAAGATGATATTATGTGTTTTTAATGAAAATCAAGAATTATACTACAATATTTCAAATGCATAATACGAATAAAATGAGGCAATTTATGAGAGAATTTTAAGAAGGAAAACTAACTTCGGTGACTTTTATTTTAAAATACTGTATAATTTATTTTCCTTAATATGTGGACTTAAACTAATGGTAGGAAAATTAAGGAATAGAGGTAGTATATACTTCCTCCGTTGTTTTTTTAGATGAATCGTTTTGACTTTTGACACTATTCACATGTTTAACTTTGACTATCTTTTGTGATTTGTACTTAAGGAAAAATATAGTCATGTGGGATCTTGTTAGATTCGTCTCAATGTATATTTTCATAATATCAACTATTTGTATTTTTGCTTATTGTTAATTAGAGATATAATGGTTTAAAATAGTGCATTGACATGTGTGCCCAAGGGAAACGGGTCAACTAAAAAAACAGAGGTAATATAATATAACTCAAACATGTTTTTTTTTTAAATGATCGACTCAGCGTAGTGATGTAGACGGAATCCGATCCCAGTGTTGGGCCTTGGGGTACTTTCCCCACAAGACTTTATCAAATAAGCTAGATGACATCACATATAAGTTATAACCTCAAACATGTAGATATTACGACTATAAATCACCGATGAAATACTATTAAGTTAGAAAATAAATATAGCGTACATTAATTAAAGAAAGCGACTCACCATCAAGAGGAGCGGCGTTGACTGGAGCAGCAATATAACAGCTGCTGCTTATCGACAAAAAGAGTAGCACAAGGCAAAGAGAAGGGAATGGAGTTACCATTTCTAGAGAAATATGTGTGAACACAATATTATGCAATTGCAATATATGAGACTAATTGATCATATAAATAACTGCTGCTGTATGCTGGAACTGAATTAATGTGCAATTATGAAGAGAGATAGATAAGCCATAAGAGGCGTCGAGCTGTCTCCTTTTTTTGTATCCTAAGATTTATTCTAATGCTTTCTTTTTTGTCAATCTTTTACTTTACTTATTAGCAATAATAGAAAGGGTGGAATTTTCCCTTTCCACCACTCTCACTAGTCACGCACCGTTTATGAGTGCATTCATTATATATACATCTGAGTGGTTTGCTTATTTGCTCATTTACTCATTTGGACTTAGGTTGTACTCCCTCCGTCCCTGAAAGATCTGAATACTTGTTGGGACACGTATTTTAAGGTGATAAGTTGTAGTGCGGTTATCAAATGTTATTTTATTTGAAAAGTAGATGTGATGGGAGTTGGTGGGGTATTTTTTATTAAAGGAGAGAAAATTGGGTAACTTTTTATTGATAAAAGGTAGAGTGTGGGCCAACAATATGTAAAAGAAATAATATATTAATAGTGGGACCATGCCAAAAATGAAAGTGTTCAAACTAATTTGGGACAAACATAAAAGGAAAGTGTTCAGACTATTTTGGGACGGAGGGAGTATAAATACTACTCCCTCCGTCCCAAAATATAGTTCCCATTTCCCTTTTTTCACGGTAATTTATGCAAGTAGAATCTAAGAGGGATAGTAAAGATTTTTGTTTATTTAAATAAATGTTGTATGGGAAAAGATGATTTTAGGAGAGAGAATGGAGAATAATTGGTGAAAGAGCATTGATTGTAACACTTGGGTTGAATAAACAAAGCAAAAAACAAAATTCAAGAAGCAAATAAATGATGGGACATGGTTTTTTTAGACAAATTACTGAAAAATGTGGAACTAATTATGGAAATGGAAACTATATTTTGGGACACCCAAAATGGAAATGGGAACTATACTTTGGGACGAGGGAGTACTATGATGATGAATGAGAAAATAACTAAACTTGAACCTAATTTAATATGGTATCACGAGCTAGAGAGTAAAATTTTTCTCTCTACCCGAATAAACCAAACACCGAACCTTAAACACAATATGATCAAAGTCTCGTTTTTTTTCGAGCCTTCCTTCGATCCAACCAATCCCAAATTTGATTTTTCGAGCCTCCTCTTGGTCGACCATCATAGCTTCTCCTCTTCGAACATATTCTCGTGGAACTCATCCCGTAATAATGACTGCAAATACCGAAACAAACAACCCAAAACCTTACCCTGATTATTTTCTTGGCTCTAATGATAATCCTGGCAACTTAATCACTCCGATTCAGCTGAAAGATGATAACTTTGATGAATGGGAACGCAGCAATTCGCATGTCTTCGAATGCCAAACGGAAACTTTGATTCTTAAATGGCACTATACCTAAACCCACTACAACGGAACGTTTAGCAGATTGGAGCACTATTCACTCCATGCTTGTTTCGTGGCTTCTAAATACTATCTTACCACACCTTCGTTCGTCGGTGTCGTTTTTTGAGAACGCTCATGATTTGTGGTCACATCTCAAAGAACGCTATTGTGTTTTAACTGTTACTTATTTGCCAACTTAAATCTGACATCAATGATTGTAAGAAGCATAAGGGGGAGTCTTTGGCCGATTATTTCGGTCGTTTGACTCATCTATGGGACGAATTATCATCACAGGAAGTCGCACCATCATGCTCCACGGGTGGCACCAATTGCCAGGTAATGCGTTTTCTTGAACAAACTCGTACTCAAGATCGTCTTCATTGCTTCTTGATTGGCCTTGATGATGGTTATGCCCCGCTTCGATCTCATCTTCTTGCACAAGATCCCTTGCCCATGGTTACTCGTGCCTATCAAATCATCGCTCAAGAAGAGCGCCTGAGGGGCCCGCAAGCCTCGTCGTTGCCTGTGCCAGGTGATAACTTGGCGTTCAAGGTCGAAACTCAACCCAAAAATCGAACCTTTAATGACAATTTGGTGTGCACTCACTGCAATTTAGAAGGGCATGATGCCACAGGATGTTTTCAGCTGATTGGGTACCCAGAGTGGTGGGGCGACAGACCTCGGGGTCTGCACGGGGCCTCGGCAGCACGTGGCGGCAAGGCTGGCCGCAGTCGTGGCGGGAGGGGGTGCCACCAACACCCGCGAACAAGGTCGTGGCTGGTGGTGGTTCGAGTGATAAATCGAGTGGTATTGTCTGCCTGGAAATCTAAAAATTACTAATGTTTTATTTGTGCCTAATCCTGAGTGTAATTTGATTTCTATCCCGCAGTTATTAGATTCTGCAAATTTTATTGTTCAATTTACTAAAACATTGTGTGTATTACAGGACCAAACAACGAGGACGCTGATCGGAGCGGGTGAGCGGGAAGTTGGACTTTTCTTTTTACGAGGTGTTCCTATGGTGAGGATCATGACTGTGAACGGCATGGCATCGATAGATATTTGGCATAAGCATTTGGGTCACCCTTCGGAGAAAGTTCTACTTAATTTACCGTGTGTGAATCCATCTAGTGTTAGTAGTTGCAATAAAGATGGGTGTGACGTTTGTTTTAAAGCCCATCAACCTAGAACTAGTTTTCCTAGTAGAGCTAGTCGTATTTTTGAATTAATTCGTTGTGATCTATGGGGCCCATATTGAAGTAAGTCTGCTTGTGGTGCTTCATATTTTTTAGCAAAAGTTGATGATTTTTCCCGCACTATTGGACGTATTTATTATATAATAAATTGGAAGTTGAAGTTATGTTCTTGCATTTTGTGGCTATTATAGACAGACAATTTAGTCAGAAAATTAAATATGTTCGCAGTGACAATGGAACGGAATTTAATTGTCTGCGCCACTATTTTGTGCAACAAGGGATAATTTTTTAAACTTCTTATGTTAAAACTCCACAACAAATGGCCGAGATGAACGTAAGCATAGACATTTTAAATGTTGTCCGGGCTTTGAGATTTCAGGCTAATCTACCTTTGAGATTTTGGGGTAATTGTATTTAGGCGGCCTGTCATTTTGATAAAATGTACTCCATTTGTTATTCTTGATTATAAAACCCCCCTATGAACGTTTGTATGGGAAGCCCCCTATTATGACTGATATACGGATTTTTGTTTGCCTGTGTTGTGCTTATAACTTGAATCATGGGGGTGACAAATTTGCTAGTAGGAGTCATCGTTGTGTGTTTGTGGATATTCCTTTACTCAGAAAGGTTGGAAATTATATGACTTAGACACTAAACAATATTTTGTTTCCCGGGATGTGAAGTTTATAGAAATTAATTTCCTATTATTGTGTCTAAAACGTTGACGGATTCGAATAATGGCAATAAGGTTGTGGAAATTGAATATTGTAAGGACGAGATGTCTATGCCCCTTATTGAGGTTCCCGTGGCGGTTGAAGGGGGACTTGGTGCAACGGGGGGTGGGGAGCAGGATGTGCGCCTGGATGCAGGACCACAGCCTGTGGCCGAGGCCAGGGAGCCTTATGTTGTGATGCAGTGTGTGGCCCCCGGGCGGCGCCCGTGGTGAGGTCACTCACGTGGCACCGGATGGTGCCGTGGGGGTCCAAGGAGGGAGTACAGAGGATGGTGTTGCGAGTGTTGAGACGGGGCGAAGTACAAAAATTCCGAATAAAAAGTTACGGGGATTATGTGACTCATACTATAGTGAAAAAGAAAAGTTTATCCGCTCGGACACATGCTTCATCGACGTCCTCATGTATTCCCTATCCTCGTTGCACATTATGTTAGTTGTGAAAAGTTTTCTCGATAAACATCGCAGATATCTAGCAGCCTATAACTCAGAGGGAACCCTTCAAGTATTTTAGAGAAGCTATGAAGCATGATGGGTGGCGTGAGGCCATGGGGGCTAAGATAAAAGCTCCGGAGGATCGGGGCACTTGGGAATTGCAACCTCTTCCTCCCTAGAAGAAGGCATTAGGGAGTAAGTGGGTTTATATAGAAAAATATGATGAGCAGGGAAAGTTGCAGCAGTTGAAGGCCATATTGGTTATATTTGGTTATCATCAGGTGGAAGGAATCGATTATCATGAAACTTTTGCTCCTGTAGAGACAACGATTCGCACTTTCCTAGCTATTGCAGCTCTGAAAAAATGGGATATTCGAGATGGAATGTCCATAACGCATTTTTACATGGTGATCCGGAGAAAGAAGTATATATGAAAATTCCTCCCGGTTTTCCGGGATGGAAATACCAATATGGTGTGCGGGATGAACAAATCGTTGTATGGTTTAAAGCGGGCACCCGGGTGTTGGTTTGCGAAATTGGCTACTGCTCCGAAAGGCTATGGGTTTAAGCGAGTCTTATTCGACTATTCCTTGTTCACTTTGACTAGGAAAAATATTCACCGAATGATCTTATTTATGTTGATGATATGATTATTGCGGGGGAATGATCGGGGAGCTTTACTGAACTTCAAAGTTTGCCTTGGAAAATGTTTTAAAATGAAGGATTTAAGGGCTTTAAATTATTTCCTAGGATTGGAAATTGCCAGGGGTCCTCAGGGAATATTTATGAGTCAACGAAAGTATGCTTCGGATATTATATTTGAGGTCGGCTTACTTGGTGCCAAGCTTGTCGGGTTTCCCATGAAACGACATCATCAGCTTGCTTTGGGCGATGGTCCTCTCTTCGAGGATGCGAAAAAATATCGTTGTCCGATGGGCGAGGTTGATTTATCTAGTCATTTACTAGGCTTGATCTGGCATATTTTGTTCATATTTTGTCACATTTTATGCAGGCACCAAAGGTAATTCACTGGGAGGCAGCTCTGAGAGTTGTCAGATATTTGAAGAAAAACCCAGGACAGTGTATTTTATTTCGTTCTGATAGTGATCTCTGCCTAGAAGGGTGGTGTGATTCTGATTCGGCTAATTGTCCTATTACTCAGGGGTCCCTGAGTGGATGGTTTGTGTTGTTGGGATATTATCCAGTATCTTGGAAGACTAAAGATCAGCCTACAGTATCTCGTTCCTCTGCAAAAGCAGAATATCGTTCTATGGCTGCTATAGTTTGTGAATTACAATGGCTAAAATAATTATTGGATGAACTTGGAGTTCAGCATCCTGCAGGGATGCGGTTATATTGCGATAGTCAGTCAGCTTTGTATATAGCCAAGAATCTTGTCTTTTATGAGCACACTAAACATGTTGAAGCTGATTGTCACTTTGTTCGAGATGCAGTGACTGTCGGTCTTGTTAGTTCGTCATATGTTCCTACTAAATTTCAATTGGCATACATTTTTACTAAAGCTCTTGGTAGGACTCAGTTTGAATTTTTCTTGTCCAAGTTGAGTGTTCGCAATTTACACGCTCCAACTTTAGGGATGGGTGTTAGGACTCTAAATATGATAAGTTAGATCGGATTATTATTCCTAGTTGATGTTGGCATAGGTTTCTTGTCCTTAGGTTGTATAAATACTATTTTGATGATGAATGATAAGATAACTGAACTTGAACCTAATTTAACAATTTTCTTACACTTTTCAATTCTTATAAGAAGTTTGTTAGTGAACCTGGTCATGAGATAATTATACTTTTATTAACAATACTTTTGATTCTTAATGACTATATGAACCTCAAACGATTTACGTTTGTGGTGGTAGAAATATCACGTATCAATTTAAGTTCAGTGAAGTTCATTTTAAAGAACACTAATTAGTAATACAGGAATCAGGGATGAATCTCAATCAATAGGTTTCTAAACAATGATTTGTTTACAGTCAATGTGAACATCACCATCATTTAATTATAGTCTCATTTTCAAGAATCTTAATTTCCACTAAAAAATCTTAATTAGAAGGTTATTCAATATCACAAATTTTCATACTTGATGCTACTGAGTGCATCATATAATTCCTCTTCCAAAAAGTTACAAATACAAATTTTTATTATTTATCGGATGGACTCTGAAGTCTGAATCGACTTTGTCGGTGTTACTTTGGCTCCCTCGTTCATGTGATTGTGCATGATACTTTCAACATCACACTATCATAGTACACTTAGGTTGTAATTCAATGATAACTTTTGAGACATCGATTAAATGGATATAAAGCTCATAACTCACCACTTTGTAAGTCAACGGAGTTGGCTTAGATTTGGAAGCACGTGACCTCCGCAATTGTATAGGCTGGAATAAAAAATTATATATACAGCCGATGGGTGAATACTGAATATCCCACTAAAAATAAAACTTAATATTAGTAGAATATAAATAACAAAGTAAACACAATTTTTTTTTTGTCTAACTTTAGCAGGTAGATTATCTAAACGTAACATTCTTGATTTAATTAGTTGGAATAACTAGATCATTTAATCTCTTTTTAAGTGGTATTGAGTTGGCTACTTGGCTCGATACAATATTACTTTAACTATCCCATTATGATTTCCTTCCTATATGAGTATTTATCAACTTATGTACATTTACTTGCAATTGTTGTAAACACTGGCTGATGATATTAAAAAAACCAATCAAAAAAATTAAATGTCATTTTCAATTTGTTTCCCTTATTTCATAAGCTATAAGAAAGTTGTACTTCCTCTATTCTTTATTAATGTTCCTAGTTTGACTTTGCACATTTGTCAATGCATATCTTTAACTATATATCTCTGTAATTAAGTATTTGTAAAATTTATAAAAAAAAATTATATTATTGAAGTACTAATTGGAACAGATCAAACAGGACCCACATGACTATGTTTTTTTCCTATATATTAAGAAAAATATAGAATATTATGTGTTATTTTAAATAGTGCAAAGATTCCAACTAGAAACATCAATAAGGAACGGGAAGTATATCTAAAAAAAACTATCCCTTAAGAAAAATATTTCATCTGTTTCTTTTTTATCTACACATTGTTGCCTTTTCTATTTTTGGTAACATATCCCGTCTACTTTCTCTTCTTTTACCACCTATGTCATCCAATTTTTAATATTTTAACCACTTTTTAGTTTTTCTTTCACTTTTCAGTTTCTCCTCCAGCTTTTCAATTTCTCTCTTATATTTTTGTATTTCCTCCTTGGTTCTCCCCCAAAGTGAACATATTCCGTCTACTTTCTCATCTTTTTCCACCCATGTCATCTACTTTTTAATATTTTAGTCCACTTTTTAGTTTTTCTTTCACTTTTCAGTTTCTCCTCCAACTTTTCAATTTCTCTCTCATATTTTTGTACTTTCTCCTTGGTTAATAAAGTGGGTAAACTAAAAAGAAATAAAGGGAGTAGTCGAATTGTCGTTAAGTAACTCCAAACAACTATATCCAATCCAAATAGTAAAAAATTGTCATTAAGTAACCCTCCAAATAATGAGATGAGAATAACAACTGATTTTGAAATTTTGGTTAACTGTAGCATGCTTATATGGGCCCATTATATTCTTCCCAAAGAAAATAAGTATAAATATTGAGTTGACTATATTCCTCTAATTCGACCACACCTAAGTTGAAGTTTCCTCCCTTAAACTATTGAGTATTGAATTAGGCTGCATATTCTTAGTTCATCAGTACATGGTCACACTACTCACTACCAAAAATTGCCTTTTGACTTTCAGATACAAGCAAATCAGAAGCTGTACCAGGTATAACCAGAAACCATCTATGAAGCTTCAAAAATATTTCTCTAAAATAATTATAGATGCATCATGCATGTGCAGTTATTGATAATTGTTAGGAGTATGATAATTTCCTTAATTATATCATACTTGGCGCCGCACCTTAGGCCATAGGTACGTCAATACATGAGCTTACTCTTATGTTCTCTCTAAATCAAGCACGACAGCACTTCCTTCTTATAAATATGCCATGCATTGCATGGCTTGTCGGCTGTCGCACATTTAGGCTAATGGATCCTAAAGTATAGATGTACATTTTTGCTTCATCTGTAATTAGGTCAGCTATTCCAAAATTTTAATATGATTTGCTGTGGTCTAAATCTATTTGGCTTGGTTTAATTATGGTTTGATATGGTACGGTGTGAGATAATTTTATTTTATTTTTTAAATAAATTAAAAGAAATTCTGTAAATTAGTATAATATACCCCCTCTGTTTTTTTTATCGTTCTCACTTAGAATCTTGACACTATTCATACTTAGAGAGAATCTTCTAAAATTTTTTCAATTTATAAGAAAAAATATAGTCATGTGGGGTCTTGTTTGATTCGTCTCAATTGGTACACTATTAATATTCAATCGTTATAATTTTTACTAATTTATAATGAAAGATATTTAAGTTCAAAGATGTGCATTGGGAGATGCGCACAGAAAAGTGAGAAAGATAAAAAAAATAAAGTGACTACTTCCTTTGGTTTTTTAGTTTATGCAACCCTTGACTTTTTTTAGGTTAATGTTTGTAAACTTTAACCATATATACATATATGTAATAACAGATGCAAGAGGTGGATGACATTTAGTTGACTAAATTTAGCTAGTAAAGTCTTGTGGGAGCGATCAGGGGAGGACCTATTAAGGATTTAGGTGGCCCAGACCTCACCAAAAAAAATTTGTTTCCTTTTGATTTATTAACGTCAAGCAGATTCTGCACTCAAAATCAATACCCACACTATTATTTTATTCTATGCAAACTTGCTCCGGTGGTCAACTCTCTAACTTCTTGCATGTCAAAGCGGGTTCGATTCCTGGATAGCAATTCCAGTTTTTTTTTGGTTTTATTTCTTCTCAGCTTGATGGCGTTGTTTTTCTTCTTTCTTTCTTTTTTTTTTCTTTTTATTTAACTTTTTACTTCTTTCTCTTTTCTATTTTAACATTTTTTTCTCTTCTAGTTTGGATCTTCATCTCATTATTTATCAATCTTCTTAATTTTAGCTCTAATTTTAACTTCTTTTTTTGTAAAATAACGATTAATTCTCCTTCTGTTTTCATATAATTGAACAATTTGACTCTATACACGAAAAATTCACAAGAGAAGGCTCAATTATTCCCCATTTTCTTTAATAAGTCCTAATTATAAATTATTTCCTGCAGGTCACATGTTTAAGAGTTTGTGATTTTTATAGGTCCCGCTTTACATAAAACCAGTTAAGAAGGTTAAAAAAATTTAAATATGGGACCCACCTCTTCTCTTTCCTTCACTTCCCCTCCCCTGCATCAGCTGCCCGGAAACAGGGGTTGAGCCACCCCCTGTCGCCACCTTCCCAACTTGACCCATTTTTTCTATTACCCATAATCTCTCTCTTCCTCTCTCCTCCAAACCCCACCCCAACCTCCAGCCTCACCCCTCATTCTCTCTCGTCCACCCTCGCCCTCTCGCCTTCTCCTTCGCAAAAGAAGTCGCTGCATCAGTACCTGGCCGGAAAACAGGGCAGAGCCACCCTTGCCGCCGCCTTCCCAGCCTCACCTCTCATTATCTCAAACATCATCTCTCTCTCCCTCTCTCCTCCTAACCCCACCCCAACCTCCAGCCTCACCCATCATTCTCTCTCCTCCAATCTTGCCCTCTCGCCCCCTCACCTTCTCCTACACACAAGAAGCCACAGCTGAAAGCCACAGCCACAGCCGCAAACGTCGCCTCACAATTTTGCATCCATAGGAACGAAAATTGCTAGTAGAAAAAAAGGGTGTTATAGGCATTTTGGAGGGTTGGTTGTTCCACCGGTGCTATGGTTGTTTCGGTGCTACTCGCCGGTGATGTAAAGAAGTTTGTTTATGTCTCCATTCTTACTGTTAATGGCAATAAGTTGGGTAGAGATAAAGACGAAAGGGAAGAAAAATTGGGGGTGGGGGAAGTTTGCTTAGGTTAACGACATTGGAGGGCATGGTTTCTTAGTGTTAATGGCAACAAGCTGAATTTTTGTGCAGCCATGGTGAGATGAGATAAAGGAGAGGAAATATGGGGGGTTGACATTTTAAAACTCACGTGCTCTCATTAATCTCTGAGCACGTGACATTCAACCTGCTATAGCAGGTTGGTTACCTGTTGGGTCCTATAAAAATCAAAAGATGTTAAACTTGGGACCTGCAGTGAATAATTCATAGTTGGGACTTTTAAAAGAAGATGGGTAATAGTTGAACTTTATCTTGTGAATTTTTCCTAAATTCTATTATGTAAATTTTTTTGATTTGTCACTATCTATATTTACTAATTTTATATTAACTTCTTATAAACTTTACTAACAGATAACGAAATATATTAAAGGTAAAAGTTGTGTGTTGATGAGTGTAAAAGTCAATATTTTTGAATTTATAAAATTGGAGGTAGTATTGAAATATCGATATAATGAAGGTATCTCTAATAAATGACTCGAATAATATAAAGTTTGGTTTTGTTATCGTCAAAACTCAAGTTCTCATTTGTGTATTATGATCATTGTCTATTTGCTTGATTTAGTTAGGACCTCACAATTTTAAAATCCTAAATCCTCAATAAATATATAAATATATTATAATAATTTTAATAACTTTAATATTCTTGTTTTGATGAAAACATCAATATTAATAATATTAATGAAAAAAGGAAAATATAATAAAAGTATCTAACAAATATTTACTTGATAGTGTATACTTGATAGTTTTGCATACATTACTACAACTATTCATCCATTCATGTCTTGCACATAAGTTTTATTTATTTAATACTAACTTTCATCATAAGAAATTCTCCTCAATCAAAAACATATTACTTCATAACATTGCAGCGCAACCTTTGCATTGCTTTCAAATAACATCAATTTGTCAAGTAAGCAACAATTATGGCAATAACTTAAATTTTTATTCAACTCAAATTAAAATAGTCAAGTAATTAAATTCCTAACAATTATTCTAAAAAAAACAACTATAGAAACTTATAGAATTCCAAATACTACTAAAGAGTTTGGTCCAAATGACCTTATTATAAATATAAATTCCTAAATCCTATCATTAGTAGACTATATTAAATTACTCCTCTTCCTAGCGCAACATTTTGTTGTAGTTACTCGTCGTCTTGTCATCTAAACACATACAGAAAAAGAAAGTAAGGAAAAGAAATAATTAATAAGCAACTGAAATAAGTGCTCTTACATTAAAGCATCACATAAACCCTTTTTCGATCCTACTCTCACAATTTTATTTTAATGTTTATTATTGAATTTATTAATACCTATATTATTTACCCTTATAATCAGTTAAGACATTTTATTAACTTCTAATTTATATTAATTTATTATAACCTAAGCTCTGAATACCAATTTTTAACACCCCAAAACTTTGTTTTGAAAACTTTATAAAACATTCACTTTTCATTTAAATATCTGACCAAACCTTTAGGGTGTTACTCCCGCATATATTATTAAAAATAAATGCAAGGCTAATTACTAAAATAAAATTAAACTTACAATCCAAATTATCAAAATAAACCAATCTCAGTTGTCTAACTTAAACAAATTCAAAGCTAAACAATCCCAAATAACATTAGTGCATTATTTATTAAACTAGGCGAACTTAAAGCTATAAGTACGCTCATCTCTACAACGTAGTCCCTTTCACCAACCTGCACAATTCAAATAGAAAAAGAACAAAGGACACAAATACACAAAAATTAGCGAAAGCTACGTAATTACAACTCCATCCCGTAAAATAATAATAGTTGTATTTTGAAAATAGTTGTTATAACACCATACAAACAAGTATAACATAATACAGACAAGTATATAATATACTTAACCAATTTAAATACTTCAATTTTATATGATTCACACAACAACAAATTTAATTACTAGAGGGGAATTGAACGTCAGTAGGCCGAGACTAATCTCAGTAACCACCTACTTCAACATGGGTCGTGATCACCCAAATAAGTTAAGAGTAATGGCCAATATCGTTTTGCAGTTTGTCCCTATTGTGCACACCCCTTACTAATATAATGGGTATCCACAACAAGCACCAATAGTATTAAGAGGAAGACAATAATAGAGTTGTAACAGAATAAAGATTAAGTACTGTTCATCACATATGGAGGATCCAAGTCCATAGGATAATTCCCTCAATAATATTTCCACTTTACATGGTTAATGGATTTTAATAGTTATGACACATCAAATATCACATTAAACACTGCACAGGAATATTTTTAGCTCAATAAATATTTTTCACAACTTAACCCCTTCATAAAATCATAATACTCAACGTCCAATATTCATAATAAATAAATATATCCATCATTAGAGCCTCATAGAGTCGCAACATGAACTTATAAAGCCATTCATAATATCATTAATACACAAGTTGTACCCATTAAGTTACATTATCAACATTGGTATAATTTTAATATAATGGCATGAATAGCTACATTAATAAGTCCAGAAGTAATAATAATAGTCATACTAGTGTATAGCATACGTTACGAAAACACTACTACTAATAATAATCATAACTCTAGTCATACAAGTACTATTATTATTCACTAAGCAAGGCTTGGCCTAGTGGTAAAAGGTTTGGCCTCATGACTTCAAGGTCATGGGATCAAATCCCACTAGGGCCTTTTTAGGGGTGAGGTTTCCTTTACCATCCCCCTTTCCCTCCAAGGAGTCTGAACTGCAAACCTGGCTGGTTATACCTGTGCGAGGTGCCAGTTCAGTAGGGTCCTTCATCTTACCAAATAAAAAAAAAAGTACTATTATTATTCATGTCACATAATATATATCCAACTTAACATATAATCACATAGTTACATCCACTACACATAGCACATAAAATTCCTAATGAGATTCTAAGTGTTGATGGACATTGTGAATTAACTCGAATGCGTCCAAGAATTGCAATAACACCTAAAACTCGCCTTCTACGAAGTTTTCGTCTACAAACAAATAATATTATCTAAAGTTAGTCATTTGATATAATACCCCAAAAATAAAACTAAAGTTTAAAACTTTAACAATAATTAGTAACCAAAGTCAAATAGTCAAATCTGGAATAAAATAAGATCATTTGCAAGATTAAAGAAATAATAATAAAAAACAACCATTGAAAATTGGATTTTTTAACTAGAATAATACAAACTTTTGGCCGTTCGCTTGCAATAATACAAACTTTTGATTACTATATAATATAACAAACTCTACATCAATATTCCTAGAGTAGGCCAATGTGACTTGTAACATGTAAAACGGGTTAAATTTTTTTTTTTAAAAAAACCAATATCTTTTTCTCTCTCCTCCCCCTCCCCCAACTAGCTGGACCACCCCTAACCCACCAACCTCTCCTACCAAGAAACCACCTTCACCCCACGACCACCATAATAGGCCACTCCGAATCCCGAAGCCACCCCCATCCACCTGAAACACCACCTGTAACCCCCACCCCCAATCTCGGCCAAGCACCTCACGACCCCTCCCCGACCCCATCGCCACCCCTCTTCACCGCCACCAACATCTTTCTCTCCCCTCCCCCAACCAACTTAACCACCCCCGATCCCACCATTCCCTCCCACCAAGAAACCACCCCCCACCCCACGACCACCATAATAGGCAACTCCTTCCTTCCTCCTCCACCTCCTCCACTCCATTGCTAATCACATGCTTCTGCCCCGCCGCGACAACGCATTTAATCAAATACATCTCAAATGAATCCAATTCCACCGATTCCGAAACCCTAGAAAATCGATTCCGACTCGAATTGAAGAACTGGTTAACTCGCAAGTCACCGTCAATAACTTGGTGCTTCATCTCGAGACTCCCTGCCTTAGAAAGCTTCAACCTCAAATTTCTAAGTTGGGTGATTTCGTTCTCTGTTATTTCACTAGGAACAATACAAGAGGGGGGGTGAATTGTATGTGTAGAAATAAATGTAACTTTTTGCGGAATTTTAAACTTAAACAAATAAACAAGCTAAAGGAACACAAGGGATTTTTACGAGGAAAAACTTCTTGGGCCCAACAAGAAGAAACAACCTCGACCACTTGGGATTTCAAACTCAACTCTTTCACTAATTAGGCCAAACAACTTTGTTACAACCTAATTCTACTCACGGGCCACACCTTGAGTTCCTAAACTCAAGTTCTTGAACAATTGTTCCCTTAACAGTTGTTTCTCTCAACTTCACTTGAAGTTTTCTCACTTTAACTCGTTTCACTCAAAGCTTCTCTCTTACAGAACTTCACTCAAAGTCCCCTTACCCCAAAAACCAAAATGCAATTGATCAAATAAACTTAGTGGAATTAGAGTAAGAAGGCAAAGAACAAATGGCTTTTATGAGAGAATGAAGGCACTGACACTTTACTTAGTTAAACTCACTAATTCACTTGGTCAGACACAAATTGGAACTTAATTAGTATTTATAGTGGTAATAACTTAGAACGTGGGATTAAAACATGTGTTAGTGGTAAAATTATTATCCCATGATGTTCCTTACCCGGAGGAACACGTTCCTCATTCAACCCATGATCTCCATGATCACTGTTAAACGTGGGAGATAATTATGTTACTGCTCCCTTAATTTTAGCAACCACTTAAAGCATTAATTCGAAAATCTGATTTAATTAAAAACATTTTAATTATTAAAATCAAAATAAAAACCTTTTACCAAAAATTTTATCTTTAAAATATTTTCCATAAAAACCGAAAAGGATATTTATCATCTTTATAAAAATAAAATCTTTTCCTTAAAAAGATTTTCCTTAAAATCAGATTTTTCCTTAAATAAAACGGTTACCTAGAATCTAGGCATAAATTACTCAACAGACATAAATAACCGTTGTAATGCTTCATCCTAAGTATAGTTCCTTTTAATAGTTAGTTCCTTTAACTTATTAGTTAAGCGCCAGTTCGTCTGTTCCTTACAAGGGAACAAACGCTCATTCTCATTCTAAATTCTCATAGTTCCTTACCATTCTTACTCGTTCCCTTACAATGGAACTAGAAACAAAAAGCCTCGCTTTAGTCTTCTTGCTCCAATGCTGCTCCAGTACCAAATTATGAAACATCTTTACTTAGTTTTCAAAATCCAAACTTGATTTATTCCTTGACTTAGTATTCTCTTTGTTCCTTTCATTGATACTTTGAAATTCATTCACTTAGACAACTTGTTAGTCCAATACTTAGTTTGCATCTTTGTTCCTTTGTCATCATCAAAACTAGGGTTCAACAATTTCCCCCTTTTTGATGATGACAACAAAGTTACAAACTAAGGCAAACAACAAATAACATAAGAGAACGAAAAAGATAAAATAATTATTTGTATAATTTAATTAAGGCAGATTAAGGATTTAAATTTTTCATTTTTTTTTCATGTTTTCAATTTTTTTTCATTTTTCATCGTAGTTTGTTCCTTATCTTTTCCCCCCTTTGTCATAGTAAAAAAGATCAAACGCTTGGTGATTTTAGGAAGACTGAGATGTACAAGACCTTGAGACCATTAACAAGCACAAAAAAAAAAGGTTAAGTTAGGAATTTCATAGGTTAGACTTGCTCAAACATCAATCACATAATACTAGCCATTTCATGTAAGAAATTAAGCACTCAAATCACAAACGAAGACCATTATAGCAAAAGTCATCTATTTATAGCACTTGTTCCATTAAAGTACAAAAAAGAAGAAAAGAAAAGAAACAAAAGCTAAGAATTATTGTTCCTTTAAGAGAAACAAGAACTAGACATTAGGAAGGGAAGGGGCATGGTGTTCTTCGACTACTTCTTCTTCAACCACTTCTTCCAACTTCTTCATCACCTCTTCATGTTGCCCATCAAGTTGTTGCTTCAAACTGTTAATGGCTTGGGCCATCATCTCCATGTTCTTTTGTTGTTCAATCACAGTATCACTAAGGACTTTCATTAAACCCATCATTTTATCAGTTTTAGCATCTAAAATCCATTGAAGATGATTGTAAAACTTAATCATATGTTGAGATGGGAGACACACTTCATTAACCCAACCAAATTCATCCGAAGGAACTTCTTCCTTTCCCTTATAACCAGAGGCAGTGGATGGTTTAGATGGAGGAATTGGGGTGTTTTCTTGGGATGAACTTGTTGTTCCTTTGAGAGAAACAGAAGGTGAGGTGGTGGTGTAAATGGAAGGATGAAAAGGTGGTTGTGGTGGAAGGTCAATAGATGTAGAGGAGAAAGGATTTGGTTCTTTCATCTCAACTTTCAACTGTTCAAAACTGGAAGGAACAGAGAAGGATGAGGGAGAGATGGAAGGAATAGTTGTGAGAGTAACTAGGATTTTTGGTGAGGATAGAAGAGTTGGTTCCTTAGGTGAGTTGTGATCCTGTTCCTCTGCATCAGATAGGACTAAAGGAGATTCCTTATTTGAAGGAACAGGGACAGTTTTAGCAATTTTCAATCTAGTGCTTTGTCTAACTCTTTTACGAACAAGAGGGGAAGACTTTTTGGCAACAACTTTGCGCCTCTTGGGTTTCTATTCATTTGGTTCTGTAGGGGTAGGAACTTGTTCCTCCAGTATAACATCCACTGGTTCCTCTTCCACTGCCTTGGGCAGTTTTCTCTTATGAGAGGAACTAGTAGCAATCCTCCCTTGAGTTAACACTCCATCTTGGACAGAGAGGTCCAAACCATACAAAGTCTTTTCATTGAGAATATTTCCTTGTTTTATCCACAAGGTAGGCCAACCAATAGTCTTCACTTTAAAGTGAGAAAGAAGAGAGGTGATCAATGCACCATAGCCAACAACACAATGATTTTCAATGCAATGAGTTAAATGTTGGATAAAGAGAGAAGGGAAGTTTATTTGAATGTGGTGGTCAAAGCAAAACATATAACACATATCCAAGAGACCCACCTCATTCCTCTTTTTAGTTCGAGGAATGAGTGCTCTCCAAACAAGATTAAACAGAATTTTGTGGACAGGAGAAAGAAGATTGTGATTTATTTTGTTTTGGCCAGCAGTTCGCCCAAAGGACTCAACAATTTCATCTTAGGAGAAATTGGGAAAGGCAACAATTCCTTTCCTTTTAAAATATAGATCAGTTCATTTGCAAGGAACTTTCCATATTTTTGCTAAAGTTTCTTGGGAAAATTTTATTTTCTTCCCCCTAACTTCTGTAGCACATACTCCATCAGTGTTGATGAAGTTTGCACAAAATTCATCCATAACTAAAGGAACTAAGGCATTATTAAAAACGGTTTCAAACAAGTATTCCATACCCTTTTCCTTTAATATGTCGGTTAATTTATTGAATCTAACTTTCTTGGCCCACTCCAAATCGACACAAAATCCTAAAACATACCTTGAATCACTTCTTTCCACTCTTTTCTTGGAGGAAGAAGCATCAGTTCCTTTGGAAGGAACAGGTGTAACTTCTTCTTCCCCCTCAACTAGTTTCGGGGATTCTTCTTCATCATCTTCCCCAATTAGTTTTCTTCTTCTCACACTTCTCCTAGGTGACTCCAATTTTTTCTCTTCTACCGCCATTGTTGTTTCTTGAGAATTTTCGACTTCTAGGATTTTGGATGGAGAAGTGGGGTTTTCCTTTTGAGAGGTTTTGGGAGTTTTTGCTTTTGGAAAAGGTGAATTGAGTGAGGTTTTTGCCATTTGGTGAAAAGAATTTGTGGTTTAATGTCGTGCGAAGAGGTGTGAAGTAGATGAACAATGGTGAAGTTGAAGCGTTTAAGGAACACAGTTTGGAATGAAAGAAAGAAGAAGATGCATGTAACAGTAAATGAAGAGTTACACGCGTAAAAATTAAAAGTATAAAAACAAAAATAAATGATAAAAATAAAAGTAAAGATAAAAAGGGAATCATGACTTGATTAAATCTGATTCCTATATTTTTGGGATTTTCGGATTTTTGATTTTTATGGACTTTTTTAATTTATGAAAAGAAAATAAATTCTAAGGAACTTGTGCTATAGGAACAATTTATGCTAAATGTCAACATTCTTCTTATCATGCATGTTTCTTTAACTTAGGAGCAATAAGGGGAGTATTATTTGACATTTGTGAGTTGCTTTATTCCTTTGAATCCATGTACATATTTTGAACATCTTAATTTGCAATAGTCTTAGGCAATTAATCATAGTCACTTAATATCACATGGAGTAAGACAAATCAATTCAGACATGGGGGATTGGAATAGGAACAATTACTTAAGTTTCATTAAACCTAAGTCGAGCCTTAATTTTTCATATCTATCTCTTTGTAGAGGCTTAGTTAGTATATCAGCAATCTGATTTTCAGTTTGACAAAACTCAAGTTTAATCAAACCTTTTTCCACATTTTCTTTTAGAAAATTATGTCTGATATGTATATGCTTAACTCTTGAATGATGCACTAGATCTTTTGAAATACTAATGGCACTAGTATTATCACAATAATAGGAACACAATTAAAGATTATTCTATAGTCACAAAGTTGTTGTTTTATCCAAAACATTTGAAAGCAACATGCAGCAGCAGCTACATATTCTGCTTCAGCAGTGGATAAATCAACTGTGTTTTGTTTCTTGGTGCTCCAAGAAACTAAACTATGACTAAGAAATTGAATCATACCTGAGGTACTTTTCCTATTTACAAGATCCCCAGCATAATCAGCATCAGCATATCCTCTTAACTCAAATGTATCACTTCTTGGATAGAAAAGTCAAAGATCATCTGTTCCTTTAAGATATCTAAGAATTCTCTTCACGGCAGTTAGATGAGACTCCTTGGGATTAGCTTGAAATCTAGCACATAAACCAATACTGAAAGCTATCTCTGGACGACTAGCAGTTAGATACAAAAGTGAACCAATCATGCCTCTATATTTTATTTGATCAACACCCTGTTCCTGTGAAATCTTCATCTAATCTAGTTGAAGTTCCCATAGGAGTGTGATTTATCTTTGAATTTTCGAGGCCATATTTCTTTAACAGTTCCTTTATGTATTTTTGTTGGTGAATAATTATTCCTTTTTCAGTTTGCTTAATTTGTAATCCAAGAAAGAAATTTAACTCAACCATCATACTCATCTCAAATTCATTACTCATAAGATTTGAGAATTCTTTGCACAATGATTCATTAGTTGCTCCGAAAATAATGTCATCAACATATATTTGAACAAGTAGTATGTCAGTTCCTTTCAATTTTAGAAACAAAGTTTTATCCACCTTTCCTCTTCTAAAGTTGTTTTCTAAAAGGAACTTTGATCATCTCTCATACCATGACCTAGGCGCTTGCTTTAACCCATAAAGAGCCTTATCAAGCTTGTTGACATGGTTTAAGAGATCATTGCTTTCAAATCCAGGGGGTTGTTCATCATATACATCTTCATTTAAATAGCCATTTAGAAATGCACACTTAACATCCATTTGATATAGTTTAAATCCCATATAAGCAGCAAATGCAATTAGTATTCTAATGGCTTCAAGTCTAGCAACAGGAGCAAAGATTTCTTCATAGTCAATTCCTTCTTGTTGATTATAACCTTTTACTACAAGTCTAGCTTTGTTCCTTACAATTGTTCCATACTCATCTAGTTTATTTCTAAACACCCATTTTAAGCCAATCACTTTTTGTTGTTTAGAAGAGGGAACTAGATGCCATACCTTGTTTCTTTCGAACTCATTTAATTCAGCTTGCATAGCAGTGATCCAATCAGAATCAGTTAGAGCTTCTTTATGATTTCTTGGTTCTATCATTGATAAGAACGGATGAAATGCACAAAAATTCCTTAACTGAGATCTAGTTTGCGTACCTTTGGATATGTCACTTATTATGAGTTCGATCCACTGGATGTGATTTTTGATGTCTCCAAATTTTGGTTGAAACTCCCTTATAGGAACAGGTTGTTCCTCTTGAGTTTCATGAGAGGATGAGGAGCTTTGTTCATTTGTTCCTCTTTCAACAATTGTTGAATTAGTTCCTTCAACATTTTCGTTCTTAGTAGGAACAGAAACAGCTCCATCATCTTGAGGAACATGAACATCGTTGTTATGAATGTTTTCATCTACTTCCTTCCTTTCCTCTTTTATTTCTTCTTCCTCAATTGAATCTGCATCTTTCTCATTTGGTCGTACCAAGCCAATCTCAAAGTCGTCAACCTGTATGCTTGGATTAAAATTGTCAGATTCATCAAAGATTATGTGGACACTTTCTTTAACACACATAGTTCTTTGATTGTAAACTCTATAAGCCTTATTATGTGATGAATATCCTAAGAATATTGCTTCATCACTCCTAGCATCAAATTTTTCAAGATTATCTTTCCCATTGTTATGAACACAACATTTGCAACCAAATGTTCTGAAATGAGTAATATTGAGTTTCTTTCCAAAATAAAGCTCATAAGGAGTTTTGTTAATGATAGGTCTCATCATGGCACGATTTATTATGTGACAAGCAGTATTAACAGCCTCTGCCCAAAAGTTCCTTGGAAGTTCACTAGCAATTAGCATGGTCCTAGCCATTTCTTCTAAAGTTCTATTTTTCCTTTCTACAACCCCATTTTGTTGTGGTGTCCTAGGGGCGAAAAATTATGATCTAGGCCATGATTTCTGCTTAAGTCATCAAATTTATAATTTTCAAATTCTTTACCATGATCGGATCTAATATACATTAATTTGTGACCACTCAAATTTTGAACTCTTTTAGCAAAGACAAGGAACTCATCATAAGTCTCATCCTTACTAGAGTGAAAAATAACCCATGTATACCTAGAGTAGTCATCAACAATAACTAACACATACCTCTTTCCACTTCTACTTTGAATTCTCATATGGCCACACGAATCCATATGAATTAATTCTAAAGGTTTTGTGGTGCTCACAACAGTTTTAGATTTGAAAGAGGATCTAATATGCTTTCCTTTGGCACATACATCACAAACTTGATCAATATGAAATTTTATAGATGGTAATCCCAAAACAAGATATTTTGATCGAAGTTTATCAAGTAATGAAAAGCTAGCATGTCCTAGACGCTTATGCCATAAGAGTGGATCATCTTTAATAATACTAAGGCATGTCAAATTATTTTTAGAAACAAGATCAAGATCCACAATATATGTGTTCCCTTTCCTTGTTCTTTCCAAGATGACATTCTTAGAGTTAATATTAACGATCAAGCATTTTTAACTATTAAATTTACGGTTTTTTCACCATATACCCCCGACAAATTGGAAAATTCACCATATACCCTCAATGTTTCAGTAATTCAACATATACCCCTAGCTTTTCAAATCTGTGCACCATGTACCCTTTTTGCTAAAGGATGTCAACTCGCCATTAGTTTTATTTACAATTTTGCCACCATTATCCCCTAACCCTAACTCTAACCCCTAACCCTAAGCCTAATACCTAATTAACCTAACCCTCAAACCCAACCCCCACCCCTACCCCCACCCCACCCCACCCCCGCCAACCCCTACCCCCGCCCCACCCCACCTGCCGGCCCCCCCACCCCTCCCCCGCCATCCCCTTCTGACCCATCACCCCCTCCCCCACCCCTACCCTTCCCCGTCGCTTTCCCGCCCTCCTCCACCCCTACCCCTCCCCGTTGATTTCCCGCACTCTCCCTCCCCCCCCCCACCCCCAACCCTCCCCCGTCGATTTCCCGCCCTCTCCCTCCCCCAACCCACCTCTCCCCAGTCGATTTCCTACCTAAACCCTCCCCTTCCCCTGCTGAATCTGGGTAGAATCCCCAAACCATAACAAAAATAGGAGCCAACAACGAACCCAACAGAACTCGACGATTCCACCGGCGAAATCAAACCCGACCTCCTCCCCTCCTCTTTTTTGTCTCGCCCAAAACCGAACCCCCTCCCATCTTTTTTCGAATTTCGGGCAACGAGGGAAGGGGAGTTTTCGAATTTCGGGGGATTTCGACGGTGAACGAAGAGGGGGGGGGGATTTCAGCAGTGAACGAACGAAGAGGGGGTGGGGGATTTCAATGGTGAACTAAGAGGGGGGGGGGGGTGGGGGAGATCGACGGGGGAAGGGGAAGGGGGAGATCGATGGGGAATGGGAAGGGGGAGGGGGAAATCGACGGACGGCGACGGTGGAGGGGGGAGGTGGGGGGGGGGGCTGCGGTTGTGGAGTGGAGGGAGGAGGGGGTGGGGGTGGGGTGGGGTGGGGTGGGGTGGAGGGGGAAGGGTGGTGGGGTGGGTGGGTTAGGGTTTGGGGGAGGAGAGGATGGGTTAGGGTTTAGGATCAGGGTTACAATTAGGGTTAGGGTTAGGTTTAGGATATTAGGATTTTAGGGTTAGTGGTTAATGGTGGCAAAATAGTAAATAAAGCTAACGGTGAGTTAACGGCAGTTAGCAAAAGGGTATATCGTGAACGTTTTCGAAAACTCAGGGGTATATGGTGAATTTTTGAAACATTGAGGGTATATGGTGAATTTCTTGATTTGTCAGGTGTATATGGTGAAATAACCGTTAAATTTAACAATATTTTCCTTGTCACGGAATTGGGAAATACTTAATAGATTATGCTTTAAACCTTCAACTAAAAATACATTATCAATGGAATGTGATGGTGACTTATCAACCTTACCCATGGAAACTATGTTACCTTTCTTATTGTCACCAAAAGTCACACTTCCACCATCATCGGTTAAGAGTGAGAGAAACTTAGATTTGTCTCCTGTCATATGCTTAGAACAACCACTATCAAGATACCAAGTGTTGTTCTCCCTCACTCCAACCTGCAAAAATCAACTAGTTGTTAGTTGTAGCAACCCCTTGTTCGTGGGTTCCCGTTCTTGACTAGTATTTGATTTGGCAACCCATTTCATGTTACTCATCTTCACATTTTTGCCAATCATTCCAGTTCTTAGTTGACATTGGTTTATGTAATGACCTATCTTTCCACATTCCATGCAAATTTTATCACTAGGTAGGACAACATATTTCTTATTCTTGTTCCTCTTCTTGTAGTTTTCAAAACCAAGACCTTCTCTTCTTTTAGTCTGTGGCCTCTCAATGCATTTAGGAACAACCATCACTTTGCCTCTGTTCCTTGCAACAACCAGTTCCTTCTTGAGATTACAGAGCTGTTCCTTTAAAACATTTTTCTCTTTATTCAAATTTTCGATCTCAGATCTGTAACCTTTTAAAAGGGTTGATCTAATATCAAAGGAACTTAGAATAGGGACAAATTCCTTTAAGTGTGAAATCTCT
The DNA here is from genome assembly GCA_947648045.1 of Beta corolliflora. Classification (NCBI taxonomy): domain Eukaryota; kingdom Viridiplantae; phylum Streptophyta; class Magnoliopsida; order Caryophyllales; family Amaranthaceae; genus Beta; species Beta corolliflora. The sequence goes on along the minus strand of CANSZD010000922.1, from coordinate 1,099,278 downwards.
AAATTGATTAGATAATTTTCATTCTTCACACTCTAATATGATTCCTTGATTTTTAAATTTTTATCAAATAAATCAAAGAACCTAGTTTCAACATTCGTTCTCATTTTCTTAAGCCATTCTATATGTTCTTTACAAACTTTAACAGCTTGTTCAGTTTGCTCACGTTTTTCATGTTCATCTCTACATTCAAGAATTGCATTATAAAGAAGATCATAAATTTCAGGCCTATTTTGCCATCTAAGTCTGATTCAAGTCCATGTTGGCTTACCTCAACATTTTCTTCATCTTCTTTTTCGTCAGTGTTTGCCATGAGGCAAAAATTTGCAGTTTCTTCAGTTTGTTGTTCTTCTTCCTCTTCTGTCTCTGAATCTCCCCAAGCAGCTATCATAGCCTTTCGAACGTTCCCTTTAGAGAAAGGTGCTTTAATTTCCTTGTTCCTTTCAGCGAAGCGTTCCTTGTTCCTTTCTTTGGTCTTATCATTCTCCTGAAATGGACACTCCTTGATGAAGTGATCTGTACTACCACATTTATGACAAGCAACTTTGTTAGAAAACTTTTTAGTTTTACCTTTGAAGTTCCCATTCTTCATGTTCCTATACATCTTTCGAAATTTTCAGACCATGAGTGCTGCTTCCTCTTCTTCTGAGTCATAGTCATCTTCATCATCTGCTTTGAGGGCAATAGATTTTGACTTAGAGCTTTCACCATACTCAGTATCAAGGTGAAGCTCATGAGTCATAAGTGATCCAGCAAGCTGTTCCAAGTTGAACTTAGTGAAGTCTTTTGTTTCTAGTAAAGCAGTGACCTTAGCCATCCATCTATCTTTAGGAAGACTCCTAAGAACTTTTCGAACCTGTTCTTCTGATGAAATATACTTACCAAGTGAAGCTAATTCATTAATAATGTTAGTAAAACGAGTAAATATCTCTTGTATGCTTTCCTTAGTCTTCATGGAGAACAGTTCATATTGATTCATTAGTAAATCAATCTTAGATCTCTTGACTTCATTAGTTCCTTCATGGGTTACTTATAGTAAATCCCATATTTGCTTTGCGGATTTGCATCCCATGATTCTATTGTGTTCATGGGGTCCAAGTCCACAATGCAACATTTTAACATCCATTGCATTTACTTCCATTTTTTCAAAATCAGCTTTGTCATATTCAGAGAAGGGTTTTGGAATTACCTCATTTTTGTCATTAGTAGTTGTGACCTCAAAATCACCAACTTCAATGACTCTCCATACCTGGTAGTTTTCGGCCTTGATGAATATCTCCATTCTGTTCTTCCAGTAGGAATATAACTTCCCATTGAACATGGGAGGCCTTTGCGTAGAGTAACCTTCCTCAAGTTTCTCGGTGGTATTCATTGTTCCTTGGATCTTTTTCTCTATAGGGTTTCCAATCTTTCGTGAGTTCTGGCTCTGATACCAATTGTTATTTCATTGGGAACAATACAAGAGGGGGGGTGAATTATATGTGTAGAAATAAACGTAACTTTTTGCAGAATTTTAAACTTAAACAAAGAAACAAGCTAAAGGAACACAAGGGATTTTTTCGAGGAAAAACTTCTTGGGCCCAACAAGAAGAAACAACCTCGACCACTAGGGATTTCAAACTCAACTCTTTCACTAATTAGGCCAAACAACTTTGCTACAACCTAATTCTACTCACGGGCCACACCTTGAGTTCCTAAACTCAAGTTCCTGAACAACTGTTAACAGTTGTTCCTCTCAACTTCACTTGAAGTTTTCTCACTTTAAGTCGCTTCATTTAAAACTTCTCTCTTACAAAACTTCACTCAAAGTCCCCTTACCCCAAAAACCAAAATACAATTGATCAAATAAACTTAGTAGAATTAGAGTAAGAAGGCAAAGAACAAATGACTTTTATGAGAGAATGAAGGCACTAACACTTTACTTAGTTAAACTCATTATTTCACTTGGTTAGACACAAATTGGAACTTAATTAGACATTAGTATTTATAGTGGTAATAACTTAGAACGTGGGATTAAAACATGTGTTAGTGGTAAAATTATTATCCCATGATGTTCCTTACCCGGAGTAACATGTTCCTCATTCAACCTATGATCTCCATGATCACTGTTAAACGTGGGAGATAATTATGTTATTGCTCCCTTAATTTTAGCAACCACTTAAAACATTAATTCGAAAATCTGATTTAATTAAAAACATTTTAATTATTAAAACCAAAATAAAATCCTTTTACCAAAAATATTATCTTTAAAATATTTTCCATAAAAAGCGAAAAGGATATTTATTATCGTTATAACAATAAAATCTTTTCCTTAAAATAAGATTTTTCCTTAAATAAAACAGTTACCTAGAATCTAGGCATTAATTACTCAACAAACATAAATAAACCTTTGTAATGCTTCATCCTAAGTCTATTTCCTTTTAATAGTTAGTTCCTTTAACTTATTAGTTAAGCGCCAGTTCGTCTGTTTCTTACAAAGGAACAAACGCTTATTCTCATTCTAAATTGCCATAGTTCCTTACCATTCTTACTAGTTCCTTTACAATGGAACTAGAAATAAAAAGCCTCGCTTTAGTCTTCTTGCTCCAATGTTGCTCCAGTACCAAATTATGAAACATCTTTACTTAGACTTCAAAATCCAAAACTTGATTTCTTCCTTGACTTAGTATTCTCTTTGTTCCTTTCATTGATACCTTGAAATTCATTCACTTAAACAACTTCTTAGTCCAATACTTAGTTTGCATCTTTGTTCCTTTGTCATCATCAAAACTAGGGTTCAACATTCTCGAAATCGAATTCCGGCATAGGTGGCACGTACTCCACCGGCCCTTCGAAACGCAAGTAAGGTGAAGTTGTTGTGAAGACGAAGAAGTGGAAGAAGAGAGAGTGTGAGAAGAGGAGAGAAAAACTAGGTGTTTCTTGAAATTGAGGAAAGTGGAAGTGTGATCAATGAAAGAGGAGAGAGAATTTCGGTTGTTTGAAGAAGTGAAGGAGGTGGCGACATGGATGCTATGTTGGAGTGAAGAAGTGGTTGCCGCCATTGTTGCTAATTTCTACTTTCCTATTAGTTTATGTTGGTTTTCGACATTCGAGAATGCGATGGTGGAGGAGAGAACGACTGAGAGGAGGAGAGTCTGCTGCGGTACTGGGGAAGTGGTTTTGGGTGGGGAGGGGTTGGGGAATTGGTTCGTGGTTGAGGAGGGGCTGGAGGGCAGAGGAAGAGAGAGCAATTGTAACAGCCCGCACTTCCGAGCTGCTAGCTAATCATACTTAACATTCATAAATCTCAATTAACAATTGAATAAACCTTGAATTCAATATTTACTGGCAGCGGAAACATAACCTTTTTACACGATCCTGGATCTGTGGGTCAGGGCCCACAACAAAACAATTTCAAAACCAAATATTTGATTACAGAGTACTATACTAGGTTCCCGAAACAATATACTTCCTCCGTCCCAGAATAATCTGAACACTTGTTGGGACACGTATTTTAATGTGATAAGTTGTAGTGTGGTTATCAAATGTTATTTTATTTAAAAAGTGGATGTGATAGGAGTTGGTGGGGTATTTTTTATTAGATGAGAGAGAAAGTTGGGTAACTTTTTATTGATAAAAGGTAGAGTGTGGGCCAAAGGAGTGTAAAAAAATAATATATTAATAGTGGGACTATGTCAAAAATAGAAGTGTTCAAACTAATTTGGGACAAATATAAAAAGAAAGTGTTCAGACTATTCCGAGACGGAGATAGTAATATTTTATTCTCAAATAAGCACTTGATATCTAAATACAATCTCTAAATCACCAATCCAATTACAACATAATAACCAACTCTCGCTTGAATCCGCTCTGACCTTCCAACTCAAACCTGCAATTTACAGAGGAAAAATACAAAACAAAAACAAAAACTAAAATGAGCGAAAAACTCAGTAACTTTACTTTAGCCCGTCAAAACGGTTTTAGTTTGCAAACGTTTTACATATCATAAACAAACTTGGTAATTGTTCGGAAAAGAATTCAACCTTTAAAATATATCGCTGGCATAGCTCAATTACTTAACACAAATCGCTGGCAAGTACAGGTTTTGGCAGAACATAACGTAACATAACATAACACAATATTCGACCTTATCTGGTCTTAACTGAACTTATATACGAATCATTTTTCCCAACCTGTATCTTGCCCACTTTTCATCCCAGTTCATAAGCTAAGCCAGCTAAAACAAATACGAAATTCTTTTTACATTATCATACTCAAATCATATATCAAGAAACATAGTATAACCTAACAATTCCAACAACTGAACAAAACATACTTTTATGATCAATCAATATAATTTCACAACTCAACACATACTCATGCATCTATAACCATAGCCATGACTATAAAGTATATACGATATCAAAAACACAACACACACACACCACGGGCATGTAAATACGTTTTGCTGAGCATAAATGTTACCTCAAACGCAAACCATTTCCACAATAATACACCTTCGAGATTAATCATCGGTTTTTGGATAACGCTTCAACTCTATATTTATATCTTAATAACAGCTACAAGTCTCGAACACCATCCTTAACTGGAATTCATGAATCATCACCAATAACCCCATACAACAACAACATTCATTAGCAATTCCCTTGTTGGATTACACATATAACAGTCTGATTTCCACAATAATCCACCTCAACAACAATTTAAACAAACATATTCTCATCAGGATTCGAGATAAGAAACTAATATTAACTAATATTCCTCAATATCTTTCTCCTTTTATCAAACTAACTCACAACTTTCCATTAGAAACTAACAATCTCCTCAACTAACTCCAATTAATCATATTTAGAAAATTACAATACTGATTTTAGATAAGTAGCCATGATCTATTATTGAAACATAGAGAACACTTATAGAAATCTAATTTAGTAAACTAACTTAATAAAAATCTAAACTTGTATTATAAAACCTCAAAATAATTCTCAATTCATAGCTTTAGCTAAAGTTCTTAAAATAAAGCACATAATAGTAAGTAAAACATACAACATACATAGTTTGCAAACTGACGAAATTAAGATCATCCAACATAAGGGAACTTAAGATAAATTCCAATCTATTAAATGAAAAGGAAAGTTTTTATCTTTATCTTTATCTTTATTTTCAGTGAATAACTACTTAGATTTGGTAAAGGAGGAAGGTAAGGAAACCATTAATGATGAATAAAAAAAAAGTACTTGAACTTACAAGAAACACCTTATTGATGATTGAAACAAAGATTGAAGGTTGATTGGAAAAAAAGATGGTACGGGATGAGTGAAAACATGATCAGGCGTGGGAGTGGGACCAACCGCCTGATCTGACAAATTTAAATTTTTTTGGCTTTCCCCCAGCCAAAACGACGCGTTTTGGCTAGAGTTGTGAGAGAGCTCCAGCCAAAACGCGTCGTCTTGGCTGGGGGAAAGCCAAAAAAAAATTAACTTTGTCAGAGCTGACACGCTGAACCATTTAACGCGTGCCATTTATCTTCACTTTCCACGTGTTGGGCTGTTATTGGCCATTAAAAATATAACCGCTATAAATTTTGCAACGGTTATATTTTAAAAAATACAAATCAAAAAAAAAAATACCAATGGCTCTATTTTTTCGAGCTCCACAAATAGAGACCCATTTTGCTATATTTTGGACACACTGAATTTTCCCCATCTTCACAAATTTCTTCTACTTGTTCTAATTTATTTCATTAACTCTTCTTCTATTGCTCTTTTATTTTAAAATTCCTATAATTATGGAGCCTAATAATCCCAATTATATAAGAAACCAACCCCAAAACCGCTCAAAAAACCAAATGCCTAGGCAACAAAATCGCTCAAATACCTCTCAAAATCACTTAAATTATCGTCAACCCTCTCAAAATCAGTCAAATTATCGTCAACCCTCTCAAATAATTACTAATCAAAGGGGTGAAAATTCTCAATATTATTCTCCTCAATATGATAACCTTTACCATGAATCTCCATCTGAAAATGCCAACCTTTCATACCGTCAACCTGATCCTAATTATAGATTTTCTCAATATCAAGAAGATTCATCTCCATACGATGATGTTGAAGAGGATGGTGGTCAATACCAACAATGTGATAATGATGTTGGTCAATACCAAGAAGGTGATGATTCTGATGACTATGATGAGTTTGTTCAGCCAACTCAATCCTTTTCGCAATTACTATCACCTAATCTATCTCAGCAACCACAACCACAACCCAACCAATCACAACATCCACCTACTGCAGAAGCAAGTTGTGGTGGTAAGAGGGTTTGGGATCATGTTGAAGATGAGAATCTCATCTCAGCATTTATGAACACTTCTCTTGATAAGGTGATTGGGACGAGCCAAAAGAAAGGCGCCTTCTGGGGAAAAGTTTGGGAAGCTTTCGAGGCAGGAAGAATTGCCAACCCAACATAAATTGCTCCAAGAAATGCGAATATGGTGAAAGGTCGTTGGAGTAGTCTTGCTCCACGGGTTTTAAGGTGGGCTGCATATTATGACGAAGCTCTTGCAAGAAAGAAGAGTGGTCAAAACGATAATGATGTTATGAAATAAGCTTATTTATTGCATAATAGGAAACATGGTAGGTTCATCCTCGAACATGCTTGGAATTTGATGAAGAGGTTTCATAAATGGAGGGTCATAGTTAAAAAATAAATGGAAACTCCACGTGGTTGGCCCAAAAATACACAAGAAAATATGGATTCACCTGGAAGCGGAAGTAGCGGTAAAAGGCCGAGAGTTGATGGAAATGACTCAATGCCCGAGACATCTACCAGTGGTGATGGAGGTGACGTCGAACCACGAGGATATGGTGTGAAGAAAGCGAAGTCTAAGCTGAAAGGGGTGGCTGGTCAGACAATTGAGTGTTTCAATTCATTTAATGAAAGACTTCGGATCCACTCAGAGGGTAGGAGTGCAGATGTTGAAAGAGAAGCCAGAAAGTTGGAGGTTGAAACAAGGAAGGTTGCTGCAAAGGAACAAGAAATAGCGCTGCAAGCCAGGAGTTTGAACATACAAGAGTATCATAAGAATTGGAATTGGCTGCAATCATTGTTTGCAAAGGAAAATCGAGCACCATTTGAGGAGGCAATGATTGAGAAACTAACAACATGGTTGACGAATAATTCTCCTTTTTAAGTAATGTTTATGTTTAAGTTAAGTTTATGTTTAAGTGTAGTTCATGTTTGAGTTTAAGTTTATGTTTATGTTTAAGTTTACGGTTTATGTTTAAGTTTAAATTTTAGTTTATGTTTATGTTTATTTTGAAGTTTATGTATAAGTTAATAATTGTATGTTTAAGTTCAATTAATCAAAAAAAGTTAAAAAAAAAATATACTTGTGTAATTTACGTTTAAGCTTCACTTATTATATGAATTGACATTTCAATACAGCTTTTTACATCATTGTTCTACTTTTAACATTATTGTACTGCTTTTAACATTATTGTTCTGCTTTTAACATTATTGTATTGTTGTTTACATTATTGTTCTGCTTTTAACATTATTGTACTGCTTATTATAGAAATTGTTATGCTTTTGACATTATTGTACTGTCTTTAACATTATTATTCTGCTTTTATAACTATTGTTTTGCTTTTAACATTATTGTACTGCTTTTTACATTATTGTACTGCTTTTATGTATTATTGTGCTGCTTTTGACATTATTGTTCTGCTTTTATGTATTATTGTTCTGCTTTTACATTATTGTACTGCTTGTAACATTATTGTTCTGTTTTTATGTATTATTGTTCTGTTATATAACTCGAGCATACTTGTTCACCATTTGCTCACACCAAATCTAAACACATTGTCAAATTTATACAATGAACTCCTTCAACTTAAACTTTACCGCTTCAAGTTCATCTAGTTATGAGGATGAAATAAGATCATCCCAAGCAAACATTGATCAAGAAATAGATGAATTCTTTATCAATGTTGTTCAACCAAATGTTCCAACTCTTATATCAAATGTTACTCCAGCACCAAGGAATAGAAGAGCAAAAGTGACTGATCCTAATGAGGATCATCAGCGGCCTATTCGAGGCAGGGAGGTTGGCCATAAACGATTGTTCAATGATTACTTTGCTAATCAACCATTATATCCTGCTTGTTTATTTCGTCGAAGATTTCGAATACAGTGACATGTCTTTCTTCGGATTATGGAAAGTGTTGTACCATGTGATACATGATTCACTCAGAAAAAAAAATTGTACGGGACGGTTAGGTTTATCGCCCCTTCAAAAGTGTACAGCTGCTATTCGAATGCTTGCGTACGGGAGCGGCGGACTCGCTTGACGAGTATGTGCGAATTAGTGAAAGTACAACTCAAATAGTATTAATGAAATTCACCAAGGGGTTATCAATCAATTTGGTGCCGAGTACTTGAGACGGCCAACTCCAAGTGATTTGGCTAGACTACTTCGATTCGGTGAAGAACGTGGATTTTCGGGCATGATCGTGAATGGAAAAATTGTCCGACGGCATGGAAATGACAATATCAAGGAAGAGCTGGTGTTGCTACTTTAGTTCTTGAAGATGTGGCTGATCGTGACTTATGGATATGGCATTCTTTCTTCGGGATACCAGGTTCGTGCAATGACCTGAATGTTCTTTACCGATCTCCTGTGTTTAGGGATGTTTTAGAAGGTCGAGCACCACCAGTGCAGTTTCCGGTTATTATCTCACTGATGGTATATATCCGAATTGGGCAACATTCATTCAATCAGTGACATGTCCTCAAACTCGCAAGGACAAGTTATTTGCTCAACACCAAGAAGGAGCTCGAAAAGATGTTGAGAGAGCATTTGGGGTGCTGCAATCTCGGTTTGCTATAGTTCGTAAACCATCCCTCGCATGGGATGAGGAAATTCTCAATGATGTCATATTGTTAGTTATATTATGTATGAATAAGATAGTGGTAGCCAATTTTGTATTCAATTAATTAATAAAAATATATTTAAAACGCTAATTGCGTATACTACGTATTAATAATAGCTAATTATGTAGATAACTTAATTATTAAAATGATAATTATAATTTTAAAATTATTAATTTAATTAATTAATAATAAAATAGCAATTAGTAATGAATATTCATATCATTAAAAAGTAAATAATAAAAATATTGTATAATGGTGGTTGGGTGATGAGAGAGAAAAAGTAGTTGGGTGGGGTCAAAAAGTAAGACAGAGGCCCTGTTCTTTTGGACTTATTTTCAGCAAAAATAAGTAAAAATAAGTTCAATTCAGCAAAAATAAGTTCAGTTCAGCAAAAATAAGTAAAAATAAGTTCAGTTCAGCAAAAATAAGTAAAAATAAGTTCAGTTCAGCAAAAATAAGTTCAGTTCAGCCAAAATAAGTTCAGTTCAACAAAAATAAGTTTAGTCTTGTCTAATGTTGTAATTATTATTTTTGTTTTCAATATTACTATTACTATTGTTATTATTATTATTAATATTATAATTAAAATAACGATGAATTTGTATTTTTTATTTTTTTTTTTTTTTATTTTTTATTTTTTTATTTATTATTTAGTATTTATTATTTATTATTAATATTTATTATTTATTATTTATTATTATTATTATTATTATTATTCTAATTATTTATTATTATTATTTATTATTTATTATTTATTATTTATTATTATTATTATTATTATTATTATTATTGTAATTATTTATTATAATTATTTATTATTATTATTTATTATTATTTATTATTTATTATTATTATTATTATTTTATTATTTATTATTTATCATTTATTATTATTATTATTATTATTATTATTATTATTATTATTATTATTATTATTATTATCTCTATTATATAAGGGAAGAGATGGGGGACACCAAAATATAAAAACCCCTATTTTACGCTCACTAATTTAAGCAAATTACAATAAATCAACTAATTTAGCAAATTACAATAAATCCTCTAAGAAGAAAAAAAAGAAAAACACATGTAAACTAACTAAATTATTCAAAAACCAAATAGAAAACCAACTACACCTAACCAGCGAGAGAAAATACTTAGGCATTGACAACAAATGTAACCACCAAAATAATTCCTAATTATATGGAAAAACACTAATGCAACCATGGCAGTTTTTCTATTTCTCCATTTCCTCTGCTTTCCCTTTCAATGATCGCAACTTCTCCCCTTCAATAATCTAAAAAACTGTTAAGATTAAGCATATTCCTTTAGGAAAATATTTATCCTAAAGGAATATGCTTAATCTTAACACTCTTTTAGGTGCCTATTTTCTAATAAGACCTGCGTTCTCCATTAACAGATTTGCTCCCAGATGAAAAGGTTAAAAGCATAATTAGTTTTTTCTTAAAAAGAACACATTAGTATATGAACATGGAATTAAAAATAAAAGAACACATATTTTAGGTAAAAAAACACATATTGTTCATGGTAAAGAGAACATATTGACATATTGTTCATGGTAAAGAGAACATATTGTTCATGTCCAAGGTTCGTTTATAATAAGAATTTAGGTAGTAATGAAAAGAACATATAATGATATTAAAAAAAAACATATGCTGAAAGAGCACACAAAATCTATTTAAAGAACACATTCTAAAAACAAAAGGTAGATGTTATTTTTATATTGATGACATGTTTGGATTTAACTAACAACATTTTTCTTTGTTATATCACTAAATTGTTCTTTTTATTATAAATAAAACTATAAATATATATAATCATATAATCTTGAACACAATTGTTAAATATTCTTCTTATATCGTTGTCTTGTTCTACATAAACTTTGTTTTTAAAGATAAGTTGAAATCCCTTGTAGGAAATTTTTTTAACGTGATGCCAACACCATTAGGTTATCCCATGCTACTCATGTTTTATATAAACTATTAACATATAATTTATATTATTCAGCCAAAATTGTTAAAAAAATAAACATCATATACTATTGTCATGTTCGTTACATGTACAACATCAAAAAGAAAATTGCATATCAAAATTATTAATTAGAACAAATATAAAAAAGAACACGTACAATTATCAAAGCTTCAAATAGTGATATCAATGACATTTATAATAATAGCAACAATAATAATTACCAATATAAATAATTAATAAGTACAACAACGATAATAATAATCATCCTTTTGAACAAATGTACTAGTAAATAGTAATATTAATAGTAGTAGTAATTGTATAAAGTAATATTAATAGTAATAGTAATTATAATAATAATAACAATAATAATAATAATAATAATAATAATAATAATAATAATAATAATAATAATAATAATAATAATAATAATAATAATAATAATAATAATAATAATTACAATAACAATGATATCATTAGTAATACTAATAATCATAATAATCATAATAATAATCATAATAATAATAATAATAAAATAATAATAATAATAATAATAATAATAATAATAATAATAATAATAATAATAATAATAATAATAATAATAATAATAATAATAATAATAATAAAATTTTAAATATATGTATAATCTGAACTTGTCTGATATGATCTGAACTTATATGATCTCATCTGATTTTATTTGATCTGATCTGAATTTATCTGATTTGATCTGATCTAAATAAGTAAAAAAAAAGGTGAACTGAACATAGCCTAAGTAGCAAGGGATCTGGGAAGATTACTTGTAGCACTATGTCTCCTTCTGGGAAACATTTTTGCTTTTCTAATCATGACAAGCCTAAACTATTTGAATTAAGGCGAGTTGAAGGTAGCAAAAGTGGGTGGGTTATTGACAAAAGACAACTTCCTGGGAAATTACCATATGCTCATGCCTTGGTTTTCACTTCAGATTCATCCCGGTTAATTGTTGCATGGAGTGATAGACGAATATATGTATCTCCTTCCTCTTCTATTGTATCCCTGTACTCTGTTAGGGTAAATGCTTGTTACCTCATATCCCTCTTTGTCGTCTTGTTGTGTGTTATTAAAGTTTTGTTGAGCTTTACTTGGCATTTGTGGCAAACTCAAAATTTTTTTTTTTTTTTTTTTGACATCAAGGGCAAACTAAAAATTGAGGATCACATATCCTTTTGGACAAAAATGCATAGTTTAGTTATTAATTGTTAACTGCTACTTTTATTGTTGAGGAGAACTATTAACTAACTTCTGTTTCCAGTCGTCACTATTGTTATTTTTCGTTAATTACTGAAATTTAGAAGCAAATTTATTAAACTATCTTTACTAGTTGATTGAGCCTCAAAACTTGGTCAAAGGAGCTCTGCTCATAGCGTTAACCTCTTGTTGCAGGTAGTAGATCTCAGATCAACAAAGATAGTTCACGTTTTTAGTATTGTCAACAAAGTGAGCTCCTATTACAAAATTATTCACAAGTTCTGATGGGCAATCGCTGACGACTGTAAATTGCTTTGGAGATATATATGTTTCCAATATGGAGAGTGTTTTCTTTAGCTTTTTCTTTTATGAAAATTGTACAGCTTGTTGCAATATTTTGTATCTAGTTCTCTTTGATTGGAATGGAGATATACTGACGCTTCTTAATATAAGCATTAAATATCTGATACAGTGGTGTAGATTGACAAATAGTATAAATTTGTTATTGTAATGCTGAAACCACAATAGTAAAGCTGATTTTGAAACAACAATATATATAATATTAACTGATTTGGTCCACTAACAGAACCGGATCCGTTAATGTTGCTAAACATACAACATTTTGGCTCCAATAAAAAAACTGATGTGGTTTTGATGGAAAACCGCATTAGTTTTTGCTTAACTGATCCGGTTAAGGACCGCATCAGTTAATATTTGGGGACTGCTGCGAGCCCATCCGATCCGGACCAAAATCGGAGCGGTAAGCCCGATTTTGACCGAATCGAATGGGCTTTTTTTCACTAGTTTTATGATATTCTTTATGATGCAATTCTTGAATGTAAAAATGAACGCAAAAGTATGAAAAAATTGAACTAGTTGTTAAAGTTTGTAAAGAACATATAGAATGGCTTAAGAAAATGAGAACAGATGTTGAAAGTAGGGTCTATGATTTATTTGATAAAAACTTAAAAATCAAGGAACAACATGAAAGTGTTAAAAACGAAAATTATCTAATCAATTTGGAAATTCTTACCTAAAGGAATTTGTCCCTGTTCTAAGTTCCTTTGATATAAGATCAACTCTTTTGAAAGTTTACATATCTGAAATTGAAAATTCGAACAAAGTAAAAACTATTTTAAGGGAATAGAGGCAAAGTGATGGTCGTTCCTAAATGGATTGAGAGACCACAAACAAAAAGAAAAGAAGGTCTTTGTTTCAAAAATCACAAGAAAATGAACAAGCCTAAGAAGTATGTTGACCTACCTAGTGACAAAATGTGCATGTATTGTGGTAAGAATGGTTATTACATAAATCAATGTCAACTAAGAACTGGAATGATTAACAATAATGTAAAAATAAGCAACATGAAATGGGTTGCAAAAACTAATGCTAGTCAAGAACAGAAACCCACAAAGGAGGGGGGTTCCTACAACTAACAACTAGTTGATTTTTGTAGGTTAGAGTGAGGGGGAACAACACTTGGTATCTTGATAATAGTTGTTCTATACATATGACAGGAGACAAATGTATGTTTTTCTCACTCTCAACCATTGATAGTGTTTTTCTAGTTGAAGGATTTAAACACAATCTTTTAAGTACTTCCCAATTATGTGACAAGGGAAATGTTATTAAATTTGATAGTGAAAAATGCTTGATCATTAGCAATAACTCTAAGAGTGTCATCTTGGAAGGAACAAGCTAAGGAAAGGGAACATATATATATTGTGAATCTTGATCTTGTTCCTAAAAACAACTTGACATGCCTTAGTCTTATTGAGGATGATCCCCTTTTATGGCATAAACGTCTAGGACATGCTAGCTTTTCAATACTTGACAAACTTCGATCAAAAGATCTAGTTTTAGGATTACCATCAATTAGAGGTGATCATGGGCTGGGTTCGGGCCGGGCCGTGACTAAAAATATTTGCCCATTGGTCAGGCCGGGCCAAAATTTTGTGCCTAAAGCCTCGCTATTTCAGGCTGGGCCGAGCGGGCTTTTCGGGCCAAAATCGGACCGGGCCAAAAATTAGACTAAATAGTCATTTTTGGCTTGTCCAAAGCCTATCCCAAAAAAAAAAAATCGGGCCGGGCCCGACCGCGGGCCCAAAAATCTGGCCAAGCCCGGCCCAAAATCGGGCCGGCCGGAGTTGATCAGCTCTACCATCAATTAAATTTCATATTGATTAAGTTTGTGAGGCGTGTGCCAACGGAAAGCATATTAGATCCTCTTTGAAATCTAATGCTGTTGTGAGCACTAGAAAGCCATTGGAATCAATTCAGATGGATTTGTGTGGCCCCATGAGGATTCAAAGTAGAAGTGGAAAGAGGTATGTGCTAGTTATTGTTGATGACTACTCAAGACTCACTTGGGTTGTTTTTCTCTCTAGCAAAGATGAAACTTATGATGAGTTCCTTGTCTTTGCAAAGAGAGTTCAAAATTTGAGTGGTCACAAATTGATGCATATTAGATCTGATCATGCCAACGAATCTGAAAATTGCAAATTTGATGATTTAAGTAGAGATCATGGCTTTTATCATAATTTTTCTACTCCAAGAATATCACAACAAAATGTCTTGTGGAAAGAAAAAAATAGGACTTTAGAAGAAATGGCTAGAACTATGTTAATAGCTAGTGATCTTCCACGGAACTTTTGGGCTGAAGCTGTAGATACTGCTTGTCATATAATAATTCGTGCAATGATGAGACTTTTAATTAACAAAACTCCTTCTGAGTTGTATTTTGGAAAGAAACCCAATATTACACATTTTAGAACATTTGGATGTAAATGTTTTGTTCATAATAATGGGAAAGATAATCTTGGAAAATTTGACGCAAGGAGTGATGAAGCAGTATTTCTATGAAATTTTTTCACAAAGTAAGGCTTATAATAGAATTTACAATAAAAGAACTATGTGTGCTGAAGAAAGTGTACATATAATCTTTGATGAATATGACAATTTTAATCCAAGAAAACAGGTTGAAGATTTAGAAATAGGCTTGGTTCGACCAAATGAAAAAGAAGCAGATTCAGTTGAGGAGGAAGAAGGAATAAAAGAGGAACGGAACGAAGAAGATGAAAACATTCATAACAATGTTGTTCCTGTTCCTCAATAAGATGGATATGTTCCCGTTCCTACTAAAAATAAAAATGTTGAAGGAACTGATTCAACAATGTCCGAAAGAGGAACAAATAAAAAAGGCTCTTCATCATCTCAAGAAACTCAAGGGGAACAACCTGTCCTATAAGAGAATTTCGACCTAAGCCTTGGAGACATCAAAAATCACATCCATTGAAACTCATAATAAGTTACATATGAAACTAGATCTTAGTTAAGGAATTTGTGTGCATTTCATGCGTTCCTATCAATGGTGGAACCAAGAAATCATGAAGAAGCCTTAACTGACTCTGATTGGATCACTGCTGTGCAAGATGAGTTAAATGAGTTTCACAGGAACAAGGTATGTCATCTAGTTCCCTCTTCTAAACAACAAAAATTAATTGGATTCAAATGGGTGTTTAGAAACAAACTAGATGAGTATGGAACAATCATTTAGGAACAAAGTTAGAGTTGTAGTAAAAGGTTATAATCAACAAGAAGGAATTGACTATGAAGAAACCTTTGCTAGACTTGAGGCCATTAGAATACTTACTGCATTTGCTGCCTACATGGGATTCAAATTATATCAAATGGATGTCAAATGTGCATGTATTTCCAAAACTATGTCTACAAGCTTGATAAGGCTTTTATCGGTTAAAGCAGACACCTGGGTCATGGTATGAGAGATTATCTAAGTTTCTTTTAGAATACAACTTCAAAAGAGGAAAGGTTGATAAAACTTTGTTTTTCAAATCTAAAAGAATTGATATACTTCTTGTTCAAATATATGTTGATGACATCATCTTTGGAGCAACTAATGAGTCATTATGCAAAGAATTCTCTAAGCTTACGAGTAATGAGTTTGAAATGAGTTTAATGGGTGAGTTAAATTTCTTTCTTGGGTTACAAATCAACCAAACTGAAAAGGGAATAATTATTCACCAACAAAAATACATTAAGGAACTGTTAAATAAATATGATCTCGAAAATTCAAAAATTAATCACACTCCTATGAGAACTTCTACTAGATTAGATGAGGATTCCATAGGAACAAGTGCAGACAAAAAAAAATATAGAGGCATGATTGGTTCCCATTCATCCAAACATAGCTTTTAGTGTTGGTTTGTGTGCTAGATTTTAAGCAAATCCCAAGGAGTCTCACTTAACTGCAGTCAAGAGAATTCTTAGATATCTCAAAGGAACAGATGATCTTGGACTCTTCTATCCAATAAGTGACACATGTGAGCTAAGAGGATATGCTGATGCTGATTATGCTGGAGATCTCGTATATAGGAAAAGAACCATAAGTATGGTGCAATTTCTTAGTCATAGTTTAGTTTCTTGGAGCACCAAGAAGCAAAACTCTATTGCTTTATCCACTACTGAAGTAGAATATACAGCAGCTGCTGCATGTTGCTCTCAAATGGTTTGGATAAAACAACAACTTTGTGACTATGGAATAAACTTTAATTGTATTCCTATTTATTGCGATAATACTTGTGCCGTTAGTATTTCAAAAGAACTAATGCATCGTTCAAGAGTTAAGCATATACATATCAGGCATCACTTTCTAAAACAAAATGTGGAAAAAGGCTTGATTAGACTTGGGTTTTGTCAAAGTGATAATCAAATTGCTGATATACTAACCAAGCCCCTTTAAATGGATAGATATGAAAATTTTAGGCCTGAGTTAGGTTTAATAAAACTTAAGTGATTGATCCTGTTCCTATCCCCTTTGTTTGAATTAGATTGACTTACTCTATGTGATATCAAGTGATTGTGAATAAATGCCTAAGACCATTGCAAATTGTAAATGTTCAAAGCACATAATACTCCCCTTATTGTTCCTAAGTGATTGAAATATGTAACATTTGATGAATTGTTGATAAGTAGCATAAGTTATTCCTATAGCACAAGTTACTTAATTTTTATTCCATAAATTAAAAATCCATAAAATCGGAAAAACCAGACAGTTCCAAAAACATGGGAATTAGATTTATTAAATCTTGATTCATCTTTATCATTTTTTTTTAATTTTATTTCTATTTCTTTTTCTTTTTATGTTTGTAACTTATCATCTTCCCGTTACATGCATTTTCTTCTTTTCTCTCTTTCACAAACTGTGTTCCTCTATTTTGCTTCAACTTCGCCATTCTTCGTCTCCATCACACCTCTTCACACAACATAAAAACTCAATCTTTCATCACCAAATGGCAAAAACCTCTCTTAAATTCATCTTTTCCTAAAGCAAAATCTCCTAAGAACTCTCAAATGGAAAACGCCTCTTCTCCACTAAAAACTCTAGAAACCGAAAATATTGAAGAAACAATTTTGGAGGTAGAATAGCAAAAATCTGAGACTCCTAGAAGATGTACAATGAGAAGGAGATTGATTAGGGAAGATGATGAAGAAGAAGAAACCCCTGCAACAGTTGAGGGGGAAGAAGAAGCAAAACATGTTCCTTCTAAAGGAACTGCTGCATCTTCCTCAAAGAAACGTGTAGAAAGAAGTGAATACAGGTATGTCTTAGATTTTTGTATTGATTTAGATTGGGCTAAGGGTGTTAACTTTGTTGATCTCTTAGAAATTCTAAAGAAACAGGGGATGAAATATTTGTTTGAAATCGGTTCTAGCTAATAACTCGTTAGTTCATTTAGCTATTGATCAATTTTGTGCTAATTTTGTAAATACTGATGGATTTTGCACAACTAAAGTTAGGGGAAGAAAATTAAATTTACCCAAGAAACCTTAGGAAAGATTTGGGAAGTTCCTTGCAAAGGAACTGATGTGTATTTCAAAAGGAAAGGAATTGTGCCCTTTCCTAAGTTCTCCCAATTCATGATGATGCAGTTCAATTCTTTGGGGGAACAACTGGGCAAACAAAACTGAACCACAATGTCCTATCCCCTCTCCATAAAGTCTTGTTTAACCTTGTATGGAGGGCACTCATTCCTCGCATTGAAAAGAGGAATGAAGTTGGCCTCCTAGACATGTGTTATATGTTTTGCCTAGACCACAACATCCAAATAAACTTTCCCTCTCTCTTTATCCAACATCCAACATCTCCTCAATAACTTTAAAATCAAGACCACTGACCTACTTTGGGAAATAAGCAATGAAATATTTTGAATGAAAAAACCTTGTATAGCTTAGATATACCTGTGCAAGATGGCGTTCTTACTCAAGGAAGAAGTCCTTTGAGTTCCTCTTAAAAGAGGAAACTGCCTATGAAAAAGGAAGAGGAACCAGTGGAAGTTTTATTGGAGGAACCAGTTCCTCAACATGATGAACCTGAGGAACAACCTAAAAAGAATACAAAAGCCAATCCCAAAAAGTCCACAAAACCTGTTCCTAAGAAAACTCCTTCCTTAGCTTCAACAAGGAAGAGTACAGAATTGCCAAAACAGTCCATGTTCCTTCTAATTAGGATGCTCCTCTTGTTGTTTCTAATGAGGAGGACCATCTTAAGGAACAACCTACTCCCACCTCTCCTTTTCACTCTGAAATAGTGCCTCCTTCACCACCACAAAATCCTCCATCACTACCAATCACCATCAGTAGTATCCCCCCAATTTCTTCCTCTACTTTGGGCCTGTTCTCTTCGGCATAAAACAACTAAACTAAACTAATTGCAACTGAACTGAACTGAATTGAACTGAACTAAATTAAAGTGTAACTAATAGTAATGACAATAATTTACATATCATTAATTAATAGATATAAATTAATAAATAAATAATAGTAATAAAAATGTTTAATATACTATAATTTAATATAATATAATATAATAGTTTTCAATAGGATTATTTGTCAGAAACCACCTTTTATAACCATTTGTTTGTGAGAAATCACTTTTTTAAAAAAATTGGGCACGCAACACCCTTTTTGGTTCTTTTTTTTGTTGGAAACCACTTGCTGGAATCCGGTCGTTGACCTCGATTTTCCGGCGTTGACCATCATAGAACCCATTTTGTTCGAGATTTTCGCTATTTCTTCCACCTTCACGCCTTTTCCCATCTTCTGCTAGCATCTTCCTCCCTCGATTTTTTTTTAATTTCAGAGCAAGGGAGGAGGAAGGGAGAAAGACGAAGAAGAAGAAGAAGAAGAAGAAGAAGGGCGGGAAGGGGGAGGGGGGGGGGTTGCTTGGGAATGCAAGGGGGAAGGGGGTTCTTGAGGGATGGGGGGGAGAGGGAGTTGTCGAGTGATGCGAGGGGGAGAGATGGGATGGTGGGGTTGGGCGGCGATGGCTGGAGGCCTAGGGTTGGGGGTGGTGGCAACGGGGGAGAAGGCCATATGGTGGTGGTGGCGACAACAATGGTGGCTTGGTGGTTGGAATGACGAAATTCAGGAAAAAAAATAGTTTCTATGATGTGGTGGCTTCCCACAAAAAATAAGAACCAAAAAGGTGGCTGCATGCCTAATTTTTTTAAAAAGGTAGTTTCGGACAAATTTTCCTTTTCAATAATGTAATATGTTATAATAAAAATATTATTTAATTAATAATAAATTCATAATAATAAGTTATTATTAATAATAAGTTATTAAATAATTATAATAAATTATTAAATTATAATAATAAATTATCTAATAACAATGATAAAATATTAAATAGTTATAATAATAAAATATTGAATAATAATAATAAATAATAATAATAGTAAAAGCAATAATAATAGGAGTAATAATAATAATAATAATAATAATAATAATAATAATAATAATAATAATAATAATAATAATAATAATAATGATGATGATAATAATAATATAATAGTAATTGGAATAATAATATTAAAATTAATATTAATATTAATATCAATAATAGTAATAGTAATAGTAATAGTAGTAGAAATAATAATAATAATAATAATAATAATAATAATAATAATAATAATAATAATAATAATAATAATAATAATAATAATAATAATAATAATAATAGTAATGATAAAATAATCGTAATTATAATAATAATAATAATAATAATAATTATCATTGTTTTATTATCAGAGAAATAAATTAGGAACTAAACTAAACTGAATTGAATTGAACTCATTCAAACTAAACTGAACTGATTGCAACTGAACTGAACTAAATTGAACTGAACCGAACTAAACTGAAAATAAGTTGGGGAGAACAGGCCCTTTCTCTACAACTTCCAGTTATGAACAGATGAAGGTTGCCATAAATGAACCTAATCCACTTGCCACAACCTCTGATAAACTGCCTCTAACCCCTCCATTTCTTCCTTCTCAATATGCAGACCATTCTCCTTATGTTCCTCTCACAAGAACAACAGGTCCCAACAAAGAAAACACACCTGTTCCTCCTCCCCAACTCCCAACAGAAACTTGTTCCAAAGGGAAATAAAAACTTTCCCCTTCTAATGAGTATGGGTGGGTTAATGAAGTGTGTCTTCCGGCTCAACATATGATCAAATTCTACAATCATCTTCACTGGACTTTTAATAGTAAAACTGATAAAATGTTAGGGTTGATAAAGGTCCTTAGTGATACGGTTATTGAGCAACTGAAGAACATGGAGATTATGGTGCATGCTATGAATTCATTGAAGAAGCAATTGAATGGTCATCATGAGGATGTGATGAAGAAACTGGAGGAAGTGGTTGAAGAAGAAGTGATTGAGGAACACCAATCCCTTCTCTCTCCTAATGTCTAAGTTTCTGTTTCTCTTAAAGAAGCATGAACTATTAGCTTTTGTTTCTTTTTTTATCTTTGCTTTCTTTTTCTTTTGTAAATCTTTTCGGAACAAGTGCTATAAGAATATAAATTTTCTAACGATTTTGATTCGTTTGCATAAATTCTTACTTGGAATGACTAGTATTATGTGATTGATGTTTGAGCAAGTCTACCCTTTGATTACTAACTTAACAATTTTTGGTGCATGTTTATGGTCTTAACGTATTGCAAAAATCAGTCTTCCCCAAACCACCAAGAGTTTGATCTTTTTGAGGATGACAAAGGAGGAAAAGATACTAGAAACAAACTAAGTTGAAAAAAAATTGAAAAAGATAAAAATTTAAATCCTTAATCTGACATTAATTAAAAATATAAGTCACTATTATTATCTTTCATTCTCTTATTTTATTTGTTGTTTTTATCTTCCTTAGTTTGTAACTTTGTTGTCATCATAAAAAAACAGGGAATTCGTTGAACCCTATTTTTGATGATGACAAAGGAACAAAGACGCAAACTAAGTTATAAACTAACAAATTGTTGAGTGGATGAAATATGCAAGGTATCACTGCATTGAGCAAAGAGAATATTCAGTCTAAGGAAGAAATCAAATTTGGATTTTGAAGACTAAGTGAAGATGCTTAAAAGAACTGATACTGGAGATGCATTGGAGTAAAAGAAACAAGTGAGGCATTTATCTTTTAGTTCCTATGTAAGGAACGAGTAAGTTATGGTAAGGAATAATGGCTACGTTAAACATAGACTGTCTGTATGTTCCTCTCTAAGGAACAAAAGTGCTGGTACTATTAATTTAACTTAAAGAAACTCAGGGGTTGTCAAAGGAACTAGGCGTCTGAAATAGTGTCCAACAGTTAAGTAATGTCTGTTGAGATATTAAAGGCTTAAATATAGGAAAATGATTTTATATGGTTAAAAACTAATTTTAAAGGAATATCTTTTATGGAATAGATTTTGTCTTTATTTAAAATTAAAATCATTTTCGATTTTAAAAGAAAATCTTTTAAAAGATATTATTTGATAAAAAGGATTTAATTTAGATTTATTAATTAAAATAGCCTTTATATAAAAACCAAGTTGAGAATATCCTGCACAAGTAATTCCTAAGATGTAGAGAGTCATTTATTGTTTTACACAAGTTCAAAGAGAACCTGATGTTCATGGGAAGATAATTGAACACGTTCCTCAACTTAAGGAACATCATGGGAAAAATGTTTTAACCACTACTACATGTTTTAATCCCATGTTTATCTTGATGATTGCAGAATGTAATGGCATTATAGAGAATATGGGAGTTAGAATCAAAATCTAGAGTAGTAGGAATCTCTCCTTGCTGCTAGACTTCAGCTCATAATTAACTCTACTCTGTTGAGCATTCATATTTATTGGGCACAGATCTTCCTTATGCCCAAGTTCATTTTGAAAGAGATAGATAAAATCTGCATGTCTTTTCCTTGGAGTGGTGAGTAAGGAAGTAGGAAGCCAGGCAATATAGCTTGGCAGAAGATTTGCACTCCAAAGCAAGAGGGTGGCCTAGGGGTTAGACAGATCCAAATCTGGAACAAAGCTGCACTAGTTAAGTATGTTTGGGCTGTTACTACCAAACATGACAACTTATGGGTCAAATGGGTCCATGAAGTTTATGTAAAAGCTCAAGATTGGTGGGAATATGAACCACCTATTGATCGTTGTTGGTATTGGAAGGGATATGCAAGGTTAAAAAATCAAGGCATTATATACACCGGCAGAATTCGAGATATGAATCGGTTCGGCATTAAGAGTGTATATATAAAGATGAAATGGGAAAATGAGGTGATACATTAGGATAAGATGATACGGAATAGGTTGGTTTTACCTAAACACAAGGTGATAAGCTGGTTGGCAATGCACCAAATGCTCAAAAGTGATATACTTATTCGGTTAGGGGTTGTGGAGACCGATAATTGTATGTTGTGTGCTCATGGCGAGTGAAGGACATAATCACTTGTTTTTTCAATGTGCTTAGGCTGCCGATTGTCTTCAAATGGTCAAGAGATGGTTAAAGATATCATCTACTCATGAGTTACTTCAAAGGCGATTATGTTTATACGAGAAGCGTAAGATCCGGATTTCGAAGAAGGTGTTGGCTCGCTTGTTTTTGATGGACTGGTCTACTACTTGTGGTGGGCTCGTAATGAAGCCGTGTGGGAATCGGGTTGTGTGGCAATCTGAAGTGATTTTTAGGAAGTTAAAGCACAAATTCAGATGAGAGTGAAATTAGTGCAACCTAAAAAGATGTCTCATAAGGACAAAGTTTGGTTTGAGAATGTTTTTTTTTAGCTAAATGCTTGTATAGTTTGTTAATTGCTTTCCTTGTTCTATGAGGGGGCCAACCTAGTTGGGCTGCGCTTGACTTGGAGAGTTTAGGTTGTATATTTGTTTTGGTGATTTATACTATTACTTAGCAAAAAAAAAAAACTAAGTTCCAATTTGTGTCTGACTAAGTGATTAAATGAGTTTAACTAATTAAATTGTCAGTACCTTCATTCTCTTATAAGTCATTTGTTCTTTGCCTTCTTACTCTATTCCACTAAGTTTATTGATCATTGTAATTTTGGTTTTGGGGTAAGGGGATTTTGAGTGAAGTCCTGTATAAGAGAAGCTTTGAGTGAAACAAGTTAAAGTAAGATAACTTCGAGTGAAGTTGAGAGGAACAGTTCCCGTGAGTAAAGTTGGGTTGTAACAAAATCGTTTGGCCTAATTAGTGAAAGAGTTGAGATTAAAATCCCTAGTGGTCGAGGTTGTTTCTTCTTGTTAGACCCAAGAAGTTTTTCATATTACAAATCCCTTGTGTTCCTTTAACTTGTTTTATTGTTTTAGTTTTATAATTCCGTAAAAAGTACGTTTATTTCTACACATAAAATTCACCCCCTTCTTGCAGTGTTCATATTGAAGTAACACTAACCGAATATTTTATTATAGTAATATATTTGCACATTATTCATATTGTATTATTCTAAGTTCATAAGTTGACTAGTATCAAAATAAGTTCTTCAAGTAAGTTAGGTTTCACAATCAACCATCTCTTGGTTGAATTATTAATTTTGCATGATATGCACTCATTTCAAAAAAAGAAAATCTAAAATTAGGATTGTACGCCCTTTTTTTATCTTCTCAATTTGAATCTTGATACTATTCATACTTACAGAGAATCTTCTCAATTTATAAGAAAAAATATTATAATGTGGAGTCTTGTTTAATTCGTCTCAATTAGTAATTTATTAATATTCTATCGTTATAACTTTTACTAATATATATTGAAAGATATTTAAGTTTAAATACGTGCATTTGGAGACGCACACAGGAAAGTGAGAAGGATATGCTATTACATAAACTCAATTACATAGTCACAACTCACAATAACCTATAAAATAAAACACATCAAATACTCAAGTTTGAGGTCCCAAAATAAAGGAATTGTCTTCAATGAGGATTATTGCAATGATCCACAATCATTAACTTAAACTGGTATTTAATCTTCAACTTGAGCTGTCTTTCTTAGCATTATTTGTGAACATCAGCCAAGAATGCCTTCATTTCCTTGAAAAATATGATCTTCAATTACTCAACCTTCATTCATGGAAGCGAATGTTGACTATATAATTTCCTATATACGAGTTACATATAAAAATAATATAGTTAGAAATAATACATGAAAGGACAAAGAATTAGACATATATTTAAACATTGTCATACTGAAATAATCCCATTGTTGGTATAGATAATCGTAACACATTTTCAAAACTTTTACCTCGTTCATTGTAACTTGTTCAACAGTTTGTTTGCAATTCTGTCTTTTATTTTTTAACTTATGTTATTGTTTCATTAATCTTGATACTAATATAAATTGTAACATAGTAAATCAACACTATTGGTCATTGTAGATACATAATCGTGTCTCCCCATTTAAGGACACAATGATGAAACATACCGCGGTCTTAATTGGTTCGGCCCAAGGGGAGAGCAGTCCGAAGAGCCAGCCCAAAACTATTTTAAAAGTGTAAAAGTTTATTTTCTGATTGCAAGGCCCAATTTAGTTTCCTGATAATTAATTGTATTTTGAGCTCAATCTTTGAAAAGCCTATTTAATTATTCAATGATAATTAATTGTCTTTCTATAATCGAAATCAGATTTTATCCAATAAAATCAGATTTCTGGATTCAAAGGATAAAAGAAATTCGTTCAAAACGCGTTTTATAAAAAGACTATCAAAGCGTGACAGACGCAAGGCGGTGCGCCTGGCGCACCATGTGCGCCAAGGGCACAGGTCAAGCCTCGTTAGGCACACCAATCTGCGCCTGACACGTGGCTCTGTGCGTCAGTGCCAAGCGCACTCCCTGTGTGACACACAATTTACTTTTCTCTCTTTTTTAATGTTTTTCCTATAAATATGTCACAATTTTTCGAATTTAAACACACCTCCAATATACAATTTACAACTTTACACTCTACACTCGAACACTTACGAAACCTCTCACAAAAACTCATATTGTCAGATCTACAAACACATAAGCAAATACGTACATTCAATACAGACATATGCACATATTTTCTTCAGGCTTCACGATTGCTCGTCCAGAAGGCTGACAATCTCTCAGATCTAAGCCGCACAGGTGTAATCTTGAGGGTCCTTGAATAAATTTCCTACTTTTATATTGAAGTTACTAACTATTTCTTTCCATGATGAAGATCTTTAATATAAAAATCGTTCTTTTGTACATTTTAACCTTTTATTCTTTCTTTTTATTTATTTTCATATATGTATGTTGTATATTTTCCTGTTATGCTTTCATCACCTCACATGATTATTTTTGCTAATCAAAGACCTAAAGAACTGTTCTAATATTAATCATATAATTTGAACAACCTGTTAGGTTCCTTGTAATTTGATTGCTTAATAACATATCACTAAAAAATAGTCTTTTTATGTGTTTTATGAACCAATCTAGACTAATTATTTAGGTGTATGAACATATTATTTGGTTATTCTTTTGCAAAAAACTTGACATGAATCGATATTAAGTAGAAACCAGCAATGGGCGAATGTGGTTCCTGACCGCGTTCGTACCCTCAGCCCCGAACTCAATCTTTGGTTCATTGACTATCTATGGAATCAGGACGGGAAAATCTACATTGGATAAGTCCCTAATTTGTCCCTACGATTTTCCAACATCTAATTAGGTTTATGAGTCTTCCTTTAAAGACTTGTTGGCGACTTCAAAACACTTTTAATGCAAAACCTTTAGAATAAGGTAGTCAAACACGTGCTCATCCCGCGCAGGCAATCACGCCTACAGTCATAATTTAAACCCTTGAAATACCCGCCGTCATTTGTCCATCTTCTTCATCTTCTGTAAACAACCACTATTAAAATATTATAACAGTTTCACAAAATGATCAACAAAAAACTATTATAGAAATTATTTAAAACATAGCTTAATCGATAAATTAAGCTCAGATACTTCATGATTTTCACTCAATGTATAAAATATTTACAAATTACCATATAACATACAAAGTTATATATGCTTACCACTTTTCAAAATTTGATGGATTAATAATTTCTTCTGCTCCACAAGTTAAGTTCCAGACCACAATTAATCTTGCCTAAAAAGGATACGATTGATTTTATCGATCACCTAAGTAGCTCAAATAATTTGTTAGCCGAAAAATATTCGGAGTTAATGTATATCTTCTTTGCTTGAAGTCCATGGCTTTCTTCATTCTTCTTTGCTTGGTGTTAAGGGTAGATAAAGTTACTCTTAAGTCTACCAATGACAGTAAAAAACTTTTCCACCAATTTTTTTAGTTTCCCAATGAAAGTTGGCAGAGCCAGGGCCCATTCCGGTGTCCTGTAGTGCCTACGGGGACGCAGGCTCCTTAATAGAGGGGAGAAGGTGCCTAAGATCTTGGCTACCCACATCGAAAGTTGAGGAGAACAAAGCCTTCTTTATATAGAGGTTGACACCTTAACCTAGTAGAGGCCTTTTGGGTAGTACTTCGGTTCTGCACCAAAGCAAAACCTTACCAATCTTACCGCCCATGGAGAAATGGCTCCAACCTGTGAAATTTGCCAATCTTGTGATAATCAGTCTCCTATACGTTTAGCGTGAAAAACTAGATTATCCACTAAACATATAAGAGACTGATTATCACAAGATTACTTGATTTCCCGATTAATTGGTTGATGAAGAGCCTTGAGTAATTGTGTCAATGACAGACATTCTTGTGTAGCCATAAATGTCGCTATTATATGTGTTCTGCTTCTGTGCTTGACAATGATACCGTTTGTTATCTCTTGCTACACCAAGAAACTACTCCAGTTTCCAAATTGAACAAATAAGCAGTAGTCGACTGGTGTGTGTTAAGATTACTAGCATAGTCAATATCATAATCGAAAACTTTAAATTCTTTATCATTCCGATTAAATATTCCATAGTAAATGGTCCCCTTTATGTACCTCAATATCTGTCGTACTGCTTCCAGTTGGCGTTTCTTCGATTATTGCATAAAACGACTTATCACGCTCACCACATATGCAACATCTGGTCTGGTTAATGTGAGATAGATAAGACTTTCCACCAATTTCTTGTACATTGTCACATCTTCTAGATCTTTCCTTTAATTGAACATAGCCTTATGTTAACGTCCATTGGAGTTGACATAGGCTTGCAATTGAGCAATCTATATTTCTCCAGAAGATCATGGGCATATTTCTGTTACCAAAGAAATATCCCATCCTTAGTCTGCTCCACAAAGACTAAGAATATGTCTCCATTCTCTGAGCTACTTTATTTGGAATCACACTGAGAGATTAGCTCTTGTTTATTGAATCTCCTCCTTAAAATCTCATGTGATGATATGATCATCCACATATACAAGAACTATCACCAATATTATTCCATCTTTAATTTTCACGAATAAGCTCGAATCAGCAGGTGGCGATTGAATAACCACTCTATAACAAGAACTCTGCTACCTTTTCGTACCAGGCGTGCGGTGCTTGCTTCAAGCTATAAAGCGCCTTCTTCAACTTGCATACATAGTGTGGATATGATTGATTTTCAAACCCCTTAGATTGTTCCATGTATAGGTCTCTATCCAATTCACCATGTAAAAATGCATTCTTGACATCCATCTGCCAGAGCTTCCAAAAGTTACTAGTTGCAATTGCTAGTAAAACACGTACTGTAGCAATCTTCGCAATTGGACTTAATGTTTCATCATAGTCTAGCCAATACTGCTGAGAAAATTTTCGAGCTACTAGTCATGCTATGTAACTTTCGATGGCACCATCAGGTCTAGTCTTTACTTTGTATACCCATTTGCAAGAAATAGGTTGAACTTCTCAAAGCTTTGTTACTAACTCCCAAGTCTCCTTTTGGTGCAGAGCTTGAATTTCTTCTTCCATGTCTTTTCTGTAATCTTTGCTTCGAGCTTCCTTATCATAGCTACTTGGCTCTTTTACATATTCGACCAGTGTAGCATTAGCATATCTTGGATTTGGCTTTCTTTGCCTAGTAGACTTGCTTAATGCTGGACGACGTTCGTCTTCATATTCTTCAGTTTGACTTGGCCTTTCTTCCTCGGTATTTCTATGATGTGCTCCTATTTGCCATGGACTTTTCTCTATTTCTATTGATATAAAGGTTGAGATATATCAATCTCAAGACTACCACATCTTGACTAGACTGACCTTCATCTTTCTCATCTATCTTTTCTTGAAACTTGTAATTTCCTCGATCTCCTTCAAGTCTGGCAATAGTACAACTTGTGGTGACCACCATGATAATGCTTTATCAAACACCACATTTTGTGACACATGACATTTACCTGTAGCTGGATTACGCCTTTAACCTTTTCTTTAATCATCGTATCCCACAAAGATACAACGAATAACCTTCTTATTAAAATTAGTATATATGCAAATGCTCATGAACAAAGGCGTATCATATACATTCAAAAACTCGAAATTGGTTCACTACTGGCTTTATCTTCCTTAACTTCTCAAATGGTGAAACAAAATCTAGCCTTGCCTGAGGTAGGCAATTTGTCACATGTGTCGCTGTTTTCATACATTCAATTCAAGAGCACGTGGTGGCATGTTCTTGGCGTGTAACACGCCTCTACATGTTTCTGCAAGATGTCGGTTCTTTCTCTCAGCTACTCCTTTTTGTTGTGGAGTATTTGGACAAGTGAGCTAGCATCGAATTTTGCAATCTTGCAAAGGAGAATTCTTTAGATGTATACTCTCCTCTATTGTGTGTACATAGACACTGAATTTTGCCGCCATCTTCTTTCTCCATCGTTTCCTTAAACAACTTGCACTTGCCAAATGTTTTAGATTTTTATTTCATGAAATCGACCCATACATATCTCGAAAAATCATCGATAAAAGTGATCATGTAGCATAGACCACTAATTGAATGTTGCTTTACTAGACTAAACAAGTCTGAGTGAACCAACTCCAAAGGTTCCTTCGTTTTGAACTTTGAATCGTCATATGAAAGTTGATGAGCATTTCCAAATTGACATCCAGCATAAACTATATCTTCCTTGACATCTTATTGAGGAAGACCCTTGAGCATCGACTTCTTCATCAACACCTTGAGCTAATTATAGCTCACGTGACCTAAGCGTGCACCCATAAATCAACTGTCTCATTTCTCCTCACCTTGTCTACATATGGTTTGAGCAGACATCACGTAGGCTGATTCAAGACCTCTTCCCTCTAAGATAGGAGACAAATTTTCTTACATCGTCTTGTACACCTTCAAGTCATGAGGGTTAAAAACAAGATCGTTTTCAGATGCTGTATTATCCAGTTTAACTTGCTTGTTGCTAAATCATAGAATTACCTTTGTCTTGGCAACGCTGAGTTGTAAGCTGTTATTACAACTCTACCATGCTTGTACTCGGACATGCTGAGAAATTTATCTTTGTCTCTAGTCATGTGATTTGAGCAGTCGGAATCGATGATCCAATCATCATTGTAATTGATCATCTTGTCGTTGACCACGACAACTGCAATTTCCTCTAGTTCCATGCTTCTGGGTGACGATATATCCATGTCAAAGATCTAATCTTCTTCAACTACGTAGGATGATTGAACAGTCCACTCGACTTCACTTCAGCCTACGTGCCCCGTTGAAGTTGCAGCATTGCCTTCTGCTAACTTAGACCAATAGTCTCGAGCATATTGTCCCTTCTTCTTGCCATTAGACCACACGACATCTCATCATATATAATTTTTTCTTCCTTCTCGTCTTATTGTCGATCTTGTCGAGCTCCCCCTCGATGGTAGCCTCCTCTCCATTGTCCTTTTCCCAATCACCATGGCTTTTAGTTTGACTTGACATGTTGATTGCTCCACTCACTTATCTTATCACCTCCCTCATTTAATTTCTTGTTGCCAAAAAGAGCTTTCTTTTCATCCTTGACGAAAACTCCATAAATATGATTTTCTAGAGCCTCCTGGTTGGCCAACACATTCTCAAACTCAATTGGAGTTGGTTGTGTAGCCCAAACTCTGATTGTCGTGAAAAGATTACTATATCCTGACTTTAAGCCGAGGACAACAACCCTATGCATCCTTGTGTCTATGATGGAATTTTGAGGATCTAACTTTGTGATTTATTCACACAAAGTGTTCACTTTGGTGAAGTATTGATTCACCGTCATGCTGTTCAGCTGGATCGGCAATGGCTTATTTTCAAGAAGTTGTAGTTGAGCATCATTCTTCTTAGAGAACAAAGCTGCAAGGGTGTCCCATGCCTCCTTGGGTGTCTTTTCATCCTTGATGCGATATAGAAACGCATCCTCAATAGTCGACGCTAGCACGTATATGGTTCTTCCGACCTTATTCTTCCACTTTTTTGTTTCTTCTGCATTGGTTGGTAGTTTCGGTCTAGATGGAAGCCCTATTATTTTATATTCTTGAAGGTAGTCAACGTGTCAGCCATTCTTCTCCAACCCGCCACCGACTATACCCCAAAGATCTTGACCCAACAAATAAAATTGCATATGTGCTCCACGTACGGTAATTGTTATTGTTGAGATTTCTGTATTACTAGATGAACTAGCAATATCTACCATTTATGATTTGGTGTTGCTGGCACTCACACAAGTAAGGTTGGTCCTCGACCAACAAGCTCCACATTCTTGTACTGTGCACGAATGGGAAAATCACCTCGTAAACGGTCCCAGACCGATAATTGCTAATATAGCCAAAAATATTTTGACTATACTAATGTGATATACTGGTCCCAGACCGATAATTTTGCCAAAAATTAGTCCCGTAAAATTTAACGGAACATGTGGGTATAATACCAATTATAGGATATTTTGAGGTAATTATATGGAAAGGTTAACAATATCAGTCTTATCAGAGATTAAAAGGTAGCTCACACTCTTGACATATTACATGAAACTAATAACTTGACATTACAACTTAAACACTCAAGTGTTTGGTCTTCTCTCATATTACTTGAAACAACACTCAAAAGGTGGGCATACTCCCAAGTCCCAATGCACACAATCTCACCTATTTATACTCGCAAAACTTACTATATATATATGTATAGACACTAAATTTTGAACCCCTGTTGTGGATAAAATTGTAAAATAAGGAATTATGAAAGAAATAAAAATAACGAAGCTGTCATGCATCATGGAGCGCGCGCCCCGCAAAAGACACGTTCCGTCTCGGTGCGCGAGTTTTATTCCTTCATATGGTTTTCCGTTTTGCGCTTTAGTCATACGATTTCGATTTAAAATGTGATTTTTCGTAAGTTATTGTCAATAACTACAACCACCGGTTTTAATAAAATGATTTGTTGTGGAATCGTGCTCGTCTTTACTAATTTGGCGAGTTTTCTTTAGTTGCTTTAAGTTAGTTTTTCGAAAAACAGAAAAACAAGTCGCATTAATGCGCCGAAATTTTAATCGTCTCTAAAAATTGGTGGGAATCAGTTTTCTTGATGATCAAGTCATTACACACTAGTCACTTTCCTTTGCCCATTGGATAAAGAATAAGAATATATTCTCTAACTACCAATTATATCTTTTTGTCCATTAGTTAAGGAATAAGAATCATGAAATGGAATAAGAATCGGAATCAAATCCAAGGTGTAAGAGCCAAAAGATATGATTTTTTTCAAAATATCTAGGTCATGTGCCTAATACACGCACGCTCGTGCGCCCAGCGCACTATGGCTGTGTCCAGTACAGGCTTCTGCACTCCGCGTAGTTTCCCAGTCATATTTTCCTTCACGTTTTTCGATGCACTTCTACGTATTAGGATGTATTTAGGAAGAGAATATTGACTAAATATGATTTTGCATCATTAGTGTAAAAATCAAAATCAAATCTAAAAATAATAAGAATCTTTAGATTTCTAATAATTTGATGATGTAGGAAGCTTGATGATCATTAGGATGATGTAGGATGGTAAAAATCAGATTTTTTTGGTGAAAAATCTGATTTTCTATCTCCTTCAAACCTTAATTCCTCACCTCATTTTCCTATGAATACCCCCTTTGTTTTCATTTGAAAAACAACTTGAATCTCACAAACGCAACTTTAAAACTACTCTCATTCTCCATACTTTCTCCCACTAAAAAATATCATTCAAGAAAAAAAAGTAAAAGTTAGAATCAGATTAGTAAAAAGAAAAACACAAAAAAGGATTTTATTTAGTTAATTAAGTGAATTTAGAAACTAACTTAGAAATAAAAAAACAAAGGTAGAAAACTTTGCAAAGGAAGTGCATCATTAAGTTAGCAAGGTAAACATAAGTTCTTGTTGTTTTCTTAATTATCTTCTTAGTCACATACTAACTTTCCATTTGTTTTCTCTTATCAATTTTTTAATTTTGGAGTGATTTGGGTATGTGGAAATCCTAAGAGGTTCCCAACCTTAAATCATCCCACCTAGAATAGTCAACTCTAATGAAAAGACTCTTAGGAAATATGTGCTCATGTGATTTCTATTAACCAAGTTGTTGTTCATCACTCAAAAATATTTTCTCACAAAAAATTCAAGTAGAGTTGTGCTTAAACATCTCCATAAAAAAAGAAAATGTGATACTGTAATTACAGTCAGTTTCAATTTCTTACTTAATCTCATTTTTCGTCTGTATTATGTAAATATTTTATAGGATGTAATATTTTTCCAATAAAGTTCAATATGTTTCAAGAAAATGGGATTTGTAATTTCTAAAAAAAAGAATTTGGTATAGTTAACTAAAATTCATATAAAATTGTTGTGAAAAACTGATTTTGTATAGTACAATATGAGCTTGTTCTTTCAATAAAGTTCATACTTAACTTATTTACCCAAAACTAACAAAAAAAAAAAAGACATTGAAGTAGACATCAAAATATTTCCAACAACATGAAAATGGTGTTCATATGAATTTTGTACAATTTTATATCATTTTTACAAAAACGTTCATGCAAATCATTAAATTCTCGAACTCTGATTTCTTCTTCAGTTAAAGAAATAAATAAATAAAAGTCTTCATGATGTCCAATTTAAGTGATAATATCCAGTTTAGTCCTTCAAAGTATTTAAAATACTCATACCAACACTCACTTCATACTAAGTTCATTAAGTTGGATTTAAAAGAACAAATTGGATAAAAGTCATGTTTTGACCAGTTTTAGTATAAAATTCACCATAATTTGAGTAAAGGTTGTCAAAATTTTACACAATATAAATAACTCACTGACCTACCCATAGGTATATCACATGCTCAATTTCACAATTTTTACAGAAAGTTATGAATTTTGGAAGTTAGTAAAAGAACAAAAGTGTAATCTAGAAAAATTGAAATAAAGTGATTAACTCAATTTTCATGAAAAAAATTGTTTTCTTTTGATACGAAAATGATAATTAAAAGTCATTAAATTTTAATGTTCTCTTAAAATGAATCATTTTTATTATGTAAATAAAATCAATAAAAATCATCATAAAAATCAAATGAAAAAGGTTAATTAATCTTTAATTTTCATAAGTTTTCAAATAAATATGAATTCAAAATCCCATTCAAGGATATGAAGATCAAGGAGCATCAAGGTGAAGATCAAGATTGAAAGCTTGTATAGATCATAGAATGAGTACATTTTTGTTGTAATGATAGTTTCTTTGTAAATTGTTATTGCTTCACTTAATTAATGAAAAATTTGGAGATGTTTATGCATAATTTTCATAAGTAATTCCACAATTCTTTTTGAATAAAATGAGCAACCAATGTTACAAATATTGCATGTTGGGCCCAATATATCATAGTATATGAATTAAATGACCCAATCTCAAATAAGAGGAAATATTGCAAATATAATTAAGTTAATTGTATGATGATTCATCTTACATTTTAAAAATTGTTCTCCATAACCTTCAAATGGATCAATTATATAATTTGACATAATTTGAAAGGTAACTATGATTTCCTAACTGATTTTAGGCCATTTCACATGTCTCATTTCAAATGACCAAATTCCGTTACGCCTAACACAATCTCCAAACTCCATTTCAAATTGATAATTTTGCTAAAAAAATGCCTTAATAATCTTCAATTAAGATTATTTCTCAATCATACAAAACCCTTCAATAAGGAAGCAAATCTTTTCCTAACACCTCTTGAAAAACCCTAAGTTTAATCACTAATAAAGGTGATTATTTCAATTCCTATTTAATCACTAATTAAGGTGATTATTTTCATCATATATAATCACTAATTAAGGTGATTATCTTAAATCTTGGTTAATCACTGTAAGCGTGTTTTTATTTTGCCTATGCGGGATGAGCGCATATTTGACTACCTCATTGTAAAGGTTTTGTATTGAAAACGTTTTTGAAGTCGCCGATAAGTCTTTATAGGAAGACTCGTAAGCCTAATTGGATATTGGGAAATTGTAGGGACAACTTAGGGACTTATCCAGTGTAGATTTCCCCGTCGTGACTCCATAGATGGTCAATGAACCATAGAATGAGTTCGGGTGTGAGGGTACGAACATGGTCAGGGACCACGTTCGCCCATTGATGGCCTCTACTTAATATCGATTCATGTCAAGTTTTATGCAGAAGAATAACCAAATAATGTTTTCATACACCCTAAAAATAGATTAGTCTAGGTTGGTTCAAGAAAAACATAAAAATTACTATTTTTTCGTGATATGTTATTAAGCAATCAATATTACAGGGAACCTAACAGGCTGTTCAAATTATCTGATTAATGCTAGAAAAGTTCTTTAGGTCTTGATTAGCAATAATAACATGTGAGGTGATGAACGCATAACTAGACAATCATGTAACACGCATATGTATGAAAAATAAATAAAAAGAAAAGGAAAGATTATACTATACAAAAGAACGATTTTTATATCAAAGATCTACATCATGGAAAGAAGTAGTTAGTAACATCAATATAAAAATAGGAACTTTATTCAAGGACCCTCAAGAGTATACCTATGCGGCTCAGGTCTAAGAGAATGACAACCTTCGGGACGGACAATCGTGAAACCTGAAGATGGATCCAAATATGTGTATGTCTGAACGTATGTGTTTTGTTCGTTCTTGAAGGTATGAGTGTGAGAGATTTCATAAGTGTATGGTTTACGAGTGAAAGTGTATTCGTAAAGTGCAAAGTTCGAAAGTGTAAAATTAAAGTGTATTTTGATTCGGAAAACTGTGGTGTATTTAGATGAAAATACTAAACAAAAGATAGAAAAGCCACTAGTAGAATAATCTTATATTGTTGCGTTTTTCGTACCGACGCAAATCGAGGCGCAACGACAAGTCATGAGGCTATTGCCGCGTTTATGAGACTGCAACAAAAAATTTATCTATTGCTGCTGTTGTGGCCGAAAACCACAGCAATAGGTGTAGGTAAAAAATAATTTTTTTTTAAAAAAATTATTTTAAATTCAGCATTGGGGTGGAATCACAAACCAAAAATAATTAAAATTTAAAGCAAAATGAATTCATACATTGAATAGATGATAGTTTTACAAACCAAAATTAAAAAATTACTAACACATTCATGACACTAACAAGTAAAAACAGATCTTTAAGATGAAATTAAATTAAAATTGTAACTAACATCATAAGCCCTAACGTCACATATATGGCAAAAATGAAACTATAAATGAAAAATTAACACTAGATCTAAAAATAAGTGAATGAAAATAAAAATCATAATTCACGCCGGCGTGTTCTGTCATCCGACTCCAACTTGAGACTTTCACCAGATCTTCATCGCCGGAGTTCTTGAAAGAATCTGGTCCTCTGGAATTTTTGTACCGCTGCGCTAATCCACTTCGTCTTATTAAAGTCTGCTGAGAGAGTTCCACTTCGCGAGAAACCTCGTCGGGTGCCGCTGAGAGAGAGGTGTGAACGGAGAGGGTGAGAGATGTCACAAGGTCAGCGAGCTCGGGGAGGAGAGATAGGCTAGGACAGCAAGTGTAACACCCCGGCTTTCGCACATCCTTATTAAATTAATTACCCCGGCTTTCGCAGCGGAAGGCCTTAGCTTAGCCTGTTGGAGATTTAGAGTATAAGGTTAGTTTAATTCATGGTGTGTTTATTTAAGTTGCTTGGATATGGTGTCGTAACTTAAATAACATATATAATAACATGCTATATGTGTGAGTCGTATTTTAGACTCATCATGCGAAGGGTTAAGAGGACAGTATAGTGCTCGCACCTCGCGAGACTATGGTCGCACTTCGCGACGGTGGAGCAGCAAATACTGGGAAGGCAGAGAACTGGTCGCGACTCGCGACCAGTGTCGCCCCTCGCGACGTGCTTGAGATCGCGACTCGCGATGCTCGTCGCGACTCGCGACGGTGCTCCTGACTTGGTTGTTCTTTGCGTTGTTTCGCGTAGTTTGACGGTTTGTCATTGTATTGTTTCGGATTTTCTGAAGCGTTGTAGCATTGTTATATATATGAGGGTTCTCATATGATGAAGGGTGTTGAGAAAACAACTTCTCTCTTTTTGCATACAAACTCTAAAGATCAAAAATCAGAAATTATTCATCTCTACAAAATCTCACAAACTCATTTTCTTTTAATAGTGCTCATAGTAAGCGCGACCACTATTGTTTCTTCTTTGTATCTCGAAGGTGAATTCCGTGAACCCGTGCTTTACGATTAGGGTCGGAATATTACTTTTGGGAAAGTGATCCACGCCTAGAAGATTGTTGTCTTGTGACCCTTGTTAATTTAATATTTATCTAACAATCCAAAAGTAATATCATAGCAAGATGACTTCAATTCGTGAAATGTCTGCAAATTTTCACAAACTTGACAAGTTCGAAGGTGTTGGATTTAGAAGATGGCAGAAGAAGATGCATTTCCTTCTCACTTCGTTAAGTGTGGCGTATGTTTTGAGCACTCCCAAACCCGAGGAAGGGGAAAATGAAACTGTTGAAGAAATTCGGAGGAGGAGCAAATGGGAGAATGATGACTATATATGTCGTGGCCACATCCTTAACGGTATGTCCGATGCTTTGTTTGATATTTATCAATTTGTTGAATCCGCTAAGATTCTTTGGGAAGAACTAGAAAGTAAATACATGGCCGAAGATGCTTCTAGTAAGAAATTTCTTGTTAGTAATTTCAATGCTTTTAAAATGGTAGACTCTAGGTCGGTAATGGAGCAATTCCATGAAATTCAAAGAATCTTAGGGAGTTTTAAGCAACACAACATTGTGATGGATGAAACCTTTGTTGTTTCCTCTATAATTGATAAATTACCACCCGGTTGGAAGGATGTTAGAAATTCCCTTAAGCATAAGAAAGACGATATGAATGTTGAACAATTGGGTGCTCATCTTCGGATTGAAGAGGGCATTCGGGTCCAAGATGGACAAAAGGATGTCAATCCTAATTCTTCCACCGTTAACATGGTGGAGGATGGTAAATCAAAGGAGTCTTCTAATCCTAAGAAGAGGGCTAACAATTTCACCAAAGGCAACTATGGCAAGAAGCCTAAGTTTGGTGGAGGTGCTCAACGAGGTTGTTGGGAATGTGGAAAGCCCGGTCATTTTAAGAAGGATTGCACCATTTGGAAGAAGAAGATGAACAAAAAGAATGGTGGGAATGGCGAGTCTAGCCAAACCCATACCAAGCAAGGATGATTGTTCATGGTGGATCGATTCGGGAGCATCAAGACATGTATGCAAGGAGCGGTCTCTATTCAAGACTTTCAAAGAGGTTGAGAATGGAGAAGTTCTTTACATGGGCAATGATTCTACGGCTAAAGTTCTAGGTGTAGGACAAGTAGAATTAGTGTTTAGTTCCGGAAAGCCTCTTATTTTAAGAGATGTATTGTATGCTCCGAACTTAGGAGAAATTTAGTCTCCGGTGCTACCTTGAATCGGTTAGGTTTTAAGATGGTGTTTGAAGCTGATAAATTCATATTGTCTAAGGGTGGTACATTTATAGGACTTGGTTATCTTTGTAATAGTATGTTCAAACTAAGTATTTTGAATGCTTTGAAAGATACTTGCTTTGTTGTTAATGACAATTCTTCTCTATGGCATAATAGGCTTGGTCATGTTAACTATAAAAAGTTGTATTCCATGTCTAAGCATGATTTGATTCCCTCTTTTGATCCAAGTATAGAGAAGTGTAGAACATGCATGTTAACAAAGATAACTAGAAATTCTTTTCCAAACAATGTGGAAAAAGATACTTCATTGCTTGATTTGGTGCATAGTGATTTATGTGATTTTCATAGCACTCCTTCCTTGGGGAACAAGAAATACATGATAACTTTTATTGATGATTACTCTCGGTTTTGTTATGTATACTTGTTATTTACTAAGGATGAAGCCCTCGATAAGTTTAAGATCTATAAAACTGAAGTTGAATTACAACTAAGTGACAAAGTTAAACGATTTAGAACTGATAGGGGTGGTGAATTCTATGATCCGAGTTATTTTCAATCTATAGGCATTATACATGAAACTACAGCGGCTTATACACCACAACAAAATGGTATAGCCGAAAGAAAGAATAGAACTTTGCAAGAAATGGTAAATTCTATGTTATCCTATTCGGGTTTAAGTGATGGTTTTTGGGGTGAAGCTATGTTAACAACTTGTCATATTTTAAACCGAGTTCCAATGAAAAAGAACGAGGTTACCCCATATGAACTTTGGTATAAAGAAAACCAAACTTGAGTTATCTCAAGGTTTGGGGATGTCGTGCAATTGTAAAAGTGCTTGGAACCCAAACGTAAAAAGTTGGGTGAAAGGGAGTTGAGTGCATCTTTATAGGGTATGCTCTTCATAGCAAATCCTATAGGTTCTATGTTATAGAACAAAATGACTTTTGGTCAATTCACACTATTGTGGAGTCAAGAGATGCAATTTTTGATGAAAATCGATATTCATCAATTCCTAGACCAAAGGATATTACTCCCAATACCAATATTCAAGCAATTGATCAAATTAACATTGATCAAGGAATTGGACTTGATCAAACTAACATTGATCAAGAAGTTGATGAACAAACTCTTGATGAGAATGTTGCATCAACATCATCACAACCTAGGAGAAGTAAAAGGGCGAGAAAAGAGAAATCTTTCGGCCCTGGACTTTCATGTATATTTGGTTGAAGGATCAAGGAGTTCCGTAGTGACTAAGTTTCCATATATATTTAATGTGGAAGAGGATCCTTTAACGTTTAATGAGGCTATGAGGTCTCAAGATGCCGCTTTTGGAAAGAGGCAATTGATGATGAGATGGATTCCATCATGGGAAATAACACTTGGGTTTTAGCCGATTTACCTCCTAAGTGTAAACCAATAGGGTGTAAATGGATTTTCAAAAAGAAAATGAAAGTAGATGGAACTATTGATAAGTTCAAAGCCCGTTTGGTGGCTCAAGGTTTCTCACAAAAACCGGTATTGATTATTTCGATACATATGCACCCGTTGTTAGAATCTCCACTATAAGGTTATTAATAGCTCTTGCGGCTATTCATAAGCTTGTGATCCATCAAATGGATGTCAAGACGGCGTTCTTGAATGGAGAACTAGAGGAAGAGGTTTACATGCGACAACCTAAGGGTTTGTCGTGAAAGGTCAAGAGCATAAAGTATGCAAGTTGATTAGATCTTTGTATGGGCTAAAACAAGCACCTAAGCAATGGCATCAAAAGTTTGATGAGGTTGTGTTGTCTAATGGTTTCAAATTGAATAATTCGGACAAGTGTGTTTATAGCAAATTTGATGACAACGGTAATGGTGTCATGATTTGTCTATATGTAGATGACATGTTGATATTTGGAACGGATTTGTCACAAGTTGAGTGTACAAAATCTTTTCTATCTTCACAATTCTCCATGAAAGATTTGGGAGAGGCGGATGTCATCTTAGGTATAAGAATTAAGAGAGACAATGGAAAATTGATCTTGTCACAATCTCATTATATCGAGAAAGTGCTCAAGAAGTTTAATGTTAGTGATTGCTCTCTTGTTTCAACTCCTATGGACCCAAGTGAAAAATTATTGCCAAATGATGGCAATGCCGTGTCTCAACTTGAGTATGCGAGGGTTATAGGTTGTTTGATGTATGCTATGACGAGTACTAGGCCTGGATATCGCATTCGCGGTAGGTAAATTAAGTAGGTATACTAGTAATCCTAGTATGGAACATTGGCAAGCTATTCGTCGAGTGTTAAAGTATTTGAGGAAAACCATGGACTATGGTTTGTCCTATAGTGGATATCCTTCGGTTTTAGAAGGGTATTCGGATGCAAGTTGGATCTCTAATAGAGAAGATCATTCCTCCACGAGTGGATGGGCATTCCTCCTTGGGGGAGGTGCAATATCTTGGGCTTCCAAGAAACAAACTTGCATTGCGGATTCTTCAATGACATCGGAGTTTATAGCTCACATCGGCAAGCAAAGAAGCCGAGTGGTTAAGGAATCTCATGTTTGAGATACCTTTGTTGCCAAAACCAATATCACCTATTGCTATACATTGTGATAGTGATGCAAAGATTAGCAAGAGCTTATAGTCAAGTGTATAATGGTAAGTCAAGGCACATTGGTGTGAGACATAGTTATGTCCAAGGACTTATCAAAGATAGTTCTATCACTTTGTTGACTATGTGAGAACTACGTATAATCTAGCGGATTGTTTCACTAAGGCGCTAGCTAGAGATACGGTAAAAGAGGATGGCAATCGGTTTAGGATTGGTGCCTTTTGGAAATCACGAGTAAGGGAATCTTAACTTAACGCCCAATAAGACGTTGGGTCTTGAGTTCAATAAGATTAATTTCCTTATTTGTTGATTGAAAGAACTTGTATAATCATCCAAGGTTAAGTTCTTTAAATCTGTGATGTTATAAGAGGTTGTTTAATCTTAATAGATCTCTTGACATTGTGCTTTGTCACAGGAGCATGCTTTTCTAAGAGATCTACCTATGTAAGTGCGAAGTTTGGCCGCTTCAAGGAGCTAGTGAGGCATAGCTTTGATGCACTTTATGAATTGATATGGACACATGGCTAATTAGTGTCAAGTATATATTGAAAATGAGTAGTTAATCTTGTGTGTGTAATATCTTCAAGTTTTCATTATGTGTTGCTAATGGTTCAATCGTTTATCGACACCATTTGGATACGAATGCTTGAAATGTGTATTATACTAAGTGGAAGTTCAAGTCTTTGTACACTTTCATTTATGCATGAGGTTGTTTTGTTATGATGATGTTTGTGCAATAACTATTTATGTATACTCTAAATGGGGGAGGATTGTTGGAGATTTAGAGTATAAGGTTAGTTTAATTCATGGTGTGTTTATTTAAGTTGCTTGGATATGGTGTCGTAACTTAAATAACATATATAATAACATGCTATATGTGTGAGTCGTATTTTAGACTCATCATGCGAAGGGTTAAGAGGACAGTATAGTGCTCGCACCTCGCGAGACTATGGTCGCACTTCGCGACGGTGGAGCAGCAAATACTGGGAAGGCAGAGAACTGGTCGCGACTCGCGACCAGTGTCGCCCCTCGCGACGTGCTTGAGATCGCGACTCGCGATGCTCGTCGCGACTCGCGACGGTGCTCCTGACTTGGTTGTTCTTTGCGTTGTTTCGCGTAGTTTGACGGTTTGTCATTGTATTGTTTCGGATTTTCTGAAGCGTTGTAGCATTGTTATATATATGAGGGTTCTCATATGATGAAGGGTGTTGAGAAAACAACTTCTCTCTTTTTGCATACAAACTCTAAAGATCAAAAATCAGAAATTATTCATCTCTACAAAATCTCACAAACTCATTTTCTTTTAATAGTGCTCATAGTAAGCGTGACCACTATTGTTTCTTCTTTGTATCTCGAAGGTGAATTCCGTGAACCCGTGCTTTACGATTAGGGTCGGAATATTACTTTTGGGAAAGTGATCCACGCCTAGAAGATTGTTGTCTTGTGACCCTTGTTAATTTAATATTTATCTAACATAGCCGGCGCGTTACCGCCGTACTTTCCGCTAAGGGAATATACAAGGCTACATCATTCACCTACTTACATGGACATTTAGTCCCTTTTTGAAAGAAATACTTTAATAATAAATTAATATTTTCTGAAAATTTCGGCAGAGTCTCCTTTGTAAATTGGACAACCCAAAATGGGAAAATGTTTGAAAAACCTGTTACAAATAAAATATACCAAATCCCAAAACTCAACGCTTTCGCGGAGTACCAGCTAAAGAAAATCAGGAGCACTATTGCTCAACTAGAACTAGAAATGAAACTAAATCAATTAATTATTAAACTATTACAAAATGGAACGTCCTCGCCTCAAAGGAAAACATAAAACAATCGTAGCTGAGATCGTAGCACGTAACTGCTTCTATCTTGGAACAGATGCTCCAGAACTTCAACCTGAAACTATTGTAACACTGCCACCCACCAAGTGACAGGCCACGTAGTGACAAAACAAAACATTGACATACACATCAGACAACGCCGAGTACTAACCCATAAAACATTCTTAAAACATGCTTTGGTGTCTACGATTCTCACGTAATCAATACATGTTCACACCATTCATAACCATATCACAACAAAGATAGCAATATTCACATAATCCATACGTTCACATGTAGATATATATACAATGATTAATTACATAATTAATCTTAATTAATCCAGCTTATTTAAGGAGAGGAAAGAGAACGCCAGTGAGCAGGGTCAATCCCCCGTAACCACTTACTTCAACATTGTAGGCCGGGGTCAATCCCCCGTAACCACCTACGGATAACATAATGGCCATAATAACGAGTCCCTAGTGTGCACACCCCTTCTACTTGGATCACAACAAGATAGAAGGAAGACAATAATGAGAATAATCGGCATAGTAACCGCAGAGAACCCGTAGGGGCGCCTGAACCACTCATACGAGGCAACCTGTTCATCATTTCCCTCCGATATTTCACTTTACGTGATTAACATCTTTTAATTCACGTCATCACATAAATCACGTACATAATTACGTCATCACATAAATCACGTATACAATTACGTTATCATTGTTCAATCCAAAGGTGAACATATTCAATCCATCATAATCTCAATCCATTCATAATCTCAATCCATTTATAATCTCAATCCATTCGTAGTGGTTTCAATAACTCATTTCATAAACACAACCGTCACTTGAGTTCATTTATTACTTGATTCATAATCATTTCATAGCATCGTATCATCATAACCATCATAAAACATTTCATACATCGTCATTCATAAGAACAAAAGTCATCTTTATATACCTCCAGACCATTTAAGGAACATAAGACGTACTTGTTATGTGATCATAAGCCTTTCAGGGTATGTAACGTTAACTCTCTAACTTCAATAGAGGTCAATTATAATAACCATAAACTAATAGATCTCGCTATTACATAGAGTGAATCAAACTCGTATCTAATAGGATACTAGTCAAACTTATAGTAGAAGCTTCCTCGAGATTATTATAACTTATACTTACTTACGTGCTCAAACTCGTAACTAACTTGTTATCGAAAATTAATCAAACAACTGAACTTTCTTATATTACTTCATTTGCATATATTAAAGTACAACCCCTTTTTATTCAACCTCCATCATTTAGCCCATCATCAGACATACTGACTACAATTATTCGATATTATAAACAATAATTAGTCAACCTCTTTTCCAACTTTAAGTAAGGAAACTATTTAAGTTAATTCACTTTTAAGTCTACTCCAATGCTTCACAACTATACTCAATTATATCCTCTTATACTCTTTAGATTTCCAAATTCATCTCAACAACATTCATACTAACCAATTCATTTATTTTATAACCAGACTCCTTATTTCCATTTTAATTATATCCATAAATTTTGCTATGTATTTTAGTTTAGCTTATCCTTCTTAAAACCAACTCTTGCACCAACTAACAGACATCATTTAGAAACTAATCAAACTGGATCTCCCAAAGTTAACTCTAATTAACTCAGGTGTTAGCTACATAATATAGACTAATCACTTGATAAAGAAATGATTATGATATGCTTTAGACATGTAACCCACATCTGATTTCATTGATCTTGCAACTTATTTAAACTAACTTATAAAATCATTTTAGAATTCTTTTCCAAAATCAATAAAAATAACAACTATGATTATCAATTAACTCAATCTACTCCAAAGATCTGATTTCTAATCCAACAATAAAAAAAATTTAACTTGGAAGAGAACATTCAACCAACTAGCCAACTAA
This sequence comes from Beta corolliflora, assembly GCA_947648045.1. NCBI lineage: Eukaryota > Viridiplantae > Streptophyta > Magnoliopsida > Caryophyllales > Amaranthaceae > Beta > Beta corolliflora. The sequence continues at coordinate 1,054,526 of CANSZD010000922.1, read as the reverse complement.
CCAATAAAACACCATACTTAGTCCATCTTCCAACACAACCGTTTCAACATCATCAACAATATCAAACAATCAGCATCAACTAATCCAACCCAATACAATTAATCATGATTTCATAAACCAAGTATAAATTTGTATCCAAAGTAATTAGAAATAAAATCAAGGAAAGAGAGGAGGTGTAGTACCTCTGCTCACTTGGAGCAGGGACGACACAAGGCAGTGGGGAGTGGAGCCGAGCTCCGGCGAGCGTGGGGACCTCCGGCGAATGAAAGGAAGAGGAGAGCAGCGAGCAAGGAAGATCAACAAAGCAGCAAGACAAAGACCGACAACAACAAGGGCAGCAAGACCGCACACAACACCACCACGAAGAGGAGAGAGAAAACAAGAGCGAGGAGGAGAAAGGACCACTAGCGCACGGCGGCGGCAGCAGCAGCGACACCAACGAGCAGCAAGCGGCTACGGCTGCGACGGCAAGACAACGACGAGGAGGAGGAAGAGAGATCGAAGCGTGACGAAGAAGGAAAGCGGGGCTCGGTGTTCGTCGAGCTCCGGTGGGCCTGGGAATCCGGCGAGAGGAGGAAGAGAAATTTTGTGATTTTTTGTTGTTGTTGTGAGATTTCAAAGCTCAATTACTGAGCATTTATAGAAAAAAAAACTTGAAGACATTAATGGAGGTAGTAGATGATGGATGGTGGTTCAAATAGGGAAGCTTAGAGTAGGGAGTAAAGAGGGAGTAGAGGGAGGTGGTGGTTGGTTGGTTTGGAGAAGCTGATGTTCAGCTTTCTTCATTCCTCTTTCTTTTTTTTTTTTTTTCTTTCTTTCATAAATCATATTATAAAATCATTTATCATAATAAATATCATTTTTGTAATAACTAAGGTAAATATACTTATTTTAGAAGATAATCTTCATCAGAATAGTTTCAAAAAATTTTAGGACATAATTATACTAATAAACATAATTAGTAGCTAATAAAACGAGATTAAAATTCGGGGTATTACATCCTACCACCCTTATAAAAAGTTTCGTCCTCGAAACTTGCAATAAGTTAATCAAGGAAACAAGAAGCTAAATTCATTTAGACAAAACCAAGATCTCAAATTTTCATGGCTTCATTAGATATTCAGCCTCCATTCCGCCATCAGCTTTTGTATCTCTACTTCAACTCGACTCGCGAAATCGAGGAGCAAAGAAAACAAAAGGGGCAAACTTGTTGGCAATGAATTCCAACTAACTCACTTAGTGAGATCTCGTTTGAAATTCAGTTGGTTTCTCAAATCATATAAGTTCTATGAAAATATTCACATTGAGTAAATGCGTATCATAAACGAATACAATTCAATGCACGATACTACATACATATTAGCTAGTAACTAACATAGAAAATCACATGCACTATAACTTTACATAAATAGATTCACATTGCACACGCAAAAGCGCAAACTCTCAAACGGCTTGGTTCATTTATCCCTAACTTTTTAGCCAACCCATTAAACCTATTTAGAACCTTTACGCCATGATATGGAGATCATAGCGTACCTGAATCTAACCTTAGCTCTGATACCATTATGTAACACCCCGGCTTTCGCACATCCTTATTAAATTAATTACCCCGGCTTTCGCAGCGGAAGGCCTTAGCTTAGCCGGCGCGTTACCGCCGTACTTTCCGCTAAGGGAAAATACAAGGCTACATCATTCACCTACTTACATGGACATTTAGTCCCTTTTTGAAAGAAATACTTTAATAATAAATTAATATTTTCTGAAAATTTCGGCAGAGTCTCCTTTGTAAATTGGACAACCCAAAATGGGAAAATGTTTGAAAAACCTGTTACAAATAAAATATACCAAATCCCAAAACTCAACGCTTTCGCGGAGTACCAGCTAAAGAAAATCAGGAGCACTATTGCTCAACTAGAACTAGAAATGAAACTAAATCAATTAATTATTAAACTATTACAAAATGGAACGTCCTCGCCTCAAAGGAAAACATAAAACAATCGTAGCTGAGATCGTAGCACGTAACTGCTTCTATCTTGGAACAGATGCTCCAGAACTTCAACCTGAAACTATTGTAACACTGCCACCCACCAAGTGACAGGCCACAGTAGTGACAAAACAAAACATTGACATACACATCAGCACAACGCTGAGTACTAACCCATAAAACATTCTTAAAACATGCTTTGGTGTCTACGATTCTCACGTAATCAATACATGTTCACACCATTCATAACCATATCACAACAGCATAGCAATATTCACATAATTCATACGTTCACATGTAGATATATATACAATGATTAATTACATAATTAATCTTAATTAATCCAGTTATTTAAGGAGAGGAAAGAGAACGCCAAGATGGCGGGGTCAATCCCCTGTAACCACTTACTTCAACATTGTAGGCCGGGGTCAATCCCCTGTAACCACCTACGGATAACATAATGGCCATAATAACAGAGTCCCTAGTGTGCACACCCCTTCTACTTGGATCACAACAAGATAGAAGGAAGACAGTAACAGAATAATCAGCATAGTAACCAGAGAACCTGTAGGGGCCGCTGAACCACTCATACAGGGCAACCTGTTCATCATTTCCCTCCGATATTTCACTTTACGTGATTAACATCTTTTAATTCACGTCATCACATAAATCACGTACATAATTACGTCATCACATAAATCACGTATACAATTACGTTATCATTGTTCAATCCAGTGTGAACATATTCAATCCATCATAATCTCAATCCATTCATAATCTCAATCCATTTATAATCTCAATCCATTCGTAGTGGTTTCAATAACTCATTTCATAAACACAACCGTCACTTGAGTTCATTTATTACTTCAGATTCATAATCATTTCATAGCATCGTATCATCATAACCATCATAAAACATTTCATACATCGTCATTCATAAGAACAAAAGTCATCTTTATATACCTCCAGACCATTTAAGGAACATAAGACGTACTTGTTATGTGATCATAAGCCTTTCAGGGTATGTAACGTTAACTCTCTAACTTCAATAGAGGTCAATTATAATAACCATAAACTAATAGATCTCGCTATTACATAGAGTGAATCAAACTCGTATCTAATAGGATACTAGTCAAACTTATAGTAGAAGCTTCCTCGAGATTATTATAACTTATACTTACTTACGTGCTCAAACTCGTAACTAACTTGTTATCGAAAATTAATCAAACAACTGAACTTTCTTATATTACTTCATTTGCATATATTAAAGTACAACCCCTTTTTATTCAACCTCCATCATTTAGCCCATCATCAGACATACTGACTACAATTATTCGATATTATAAACAATAATTAGTCAACCTCTTTTCCAACTTTAAGTAAGGAAACTATTTAAGTTAATTCACTTTTAAGTCTACTCCAATGCTTCACAACTATACTCAATTATATCCTCTTATACTCTTTAGATTTCCAAATTCATCTCAACAACATTCATACTAACCAATTCATTTATTTTATAACCAGACTCCTTATTTCCATTTTAATTATATCCATAAATTTTGCTATGTATTTTAGTTTAGCTTATCCTTCTTAAAACCAACTCTTGCACCAACTAACGGACATCATTTAGAAACTAATCAAACCGGATCTCCCAAAGTTAACTCTAATTAACTCGGGTGTTAGCTACATAATATAGACTAATCACTTGATAAAGAAATGATTATGATATGCTTTAGACATGTAACCCACATCTGATTTCATTGATCTTGCAACTTATTTAAACTAACTTATAAAATCATTTTAGAATTCTTTTCCAAAATCAATAAAAATAACAACTATGATTATCAATTAACTCAATCTACTCCAAAGATCCGATTTCTAATCCAACAATAAAAAAATTTAACTTGGAAGAGAACATTCAACCAACTAGCCAACTAACCAATAAAACACCATACTTAGTCCATCTTCCAACACAACCGTTTCAACATCATCAACAATATCAAACAATCAGCATCAACTAATCCAACCCAATACAATTAATCATGATTTCATAAACCAAGTATAAATTTGTATCCAAAGTAATTAGAAATAAAATCAAGGAAAGAGAGGAGGTGTAGTACCTCTGCTCACTTGGAGCAGGGACGACACAAGGCAGTGGGGGAGTGGAGCTGAGCTCCGGCGAGCGTGGGGACCTCCGGCGAGCTGAAAGGAAGAGGAGAGCAGCGAGCAGGAAGATCAACAACGGCAGACAAAGACCGACAACAACAAGGGCAAGAAAGACCGCACACAACACCACCACGAAGAGGAGAGAGAAAACAAGAGCAGGGGAGGAGAAAGGGACCACTAGCGCACGGCGGCGGCAAAGCAGCAGCCGACACTAACGAGCAAAGAAGCAGCCTACGCTGGCGACGGCAGCGACAACGACAGAGGAGGAAGAGAGATCGAAGCGTGACGAAGAAGGAAAGCGGGGCTCGGTGTTCGTCGAGCTCCGGTGGGCCTGGGAATCCGGCGAGAGGAGGAAGAGAAATTTTGTGATTTTTTGTTGTTGTTGTGAGATTTCAAAGCTCAATTACTGAGCATTTATAGAAAAAAAAACTTGAAGACATTAATGGAGGTAGTAGATGATGGATGGTGGTTCAAATAGGGAAGCTTAGAGTAGGGAGTAAAGAGGGAGTAGAGGGAGGTGGTGGTTGGTTGGTTTGGAGAAGCTGATGTTCAGCTTTCTTCATTCCTCTTTCTTTTTTTTTTTCTTTCTTTCATAAATCATATTATAAAATCATTTATCATAATAAATATCATTTTTGTAATAACTAAGGTAAATATACTTATTTTAGAAGATAATCTTCATCAGAATAGTTTCAAAAAATTTTAGGACATAATTATACTAATAAACATAATTAGTAGCTAATAAAACGACATTAAAATTCGGGGTATTACAGCAAGGGTGAAAAAGAGGCTAGAATGGTGAGGAGAGAGAGAGAGGCCAGAACGTGAGGAGAGAGAGACGTAGAATGGTGAGGAGAGAGAGGATGAGAGATGAATTGAAATGAGAGAAGCAAGAAGATGCAAACGATGGTTAAGGAGGATGAGAGATTGAAAGAACAGGCAAGAGAGAGGCGAGAAGCTGAGAGTGAGGAATGAGATATATGAGGAAAACGGCGCCCAAGGCCCAACTATAATTAAAAACCGAAAAACCATAATGAACCTATTGCTGCGGTTTTCAAAAGAAACTGCAGCAATAGATATAAATGTTAAAAAAATTTAATTTATTGCTGCGATTTCTTATAAAACCCGCAGCAATAGGTTGTTTTACACGCTTTTTCCCTTCTCAAGTAGTTTGTTGTTGCGTATGGGTAAAACTGTACCGCAACAATTTAATAGCAAGAATAAACAAATTAAATACTCTAATAGTGAGCAAACTGCGCGTCACACAGAGACGTGCGTCAAATATAGCAACGTGTCAGGCGTAGATTGGTGCGCCTGACGCGGCTTGATCTGTGCGCTAAGCCCACGTGGTGCGCCTGGCGCACCGCATTGCGTCAGACACGTTTTGACATGCTTTCTTTAAAATGCATTTTGAACTATTTTCTTTTATCCTTTAAATCCGGAAATCAATTTTACTGGATAAAATCCGATTTTGATTATAAAAATCTTTGAAAAAATATTTATTTATTTAAATAAAAGACAATTAATTATCATTGAATAATTAAAGGAAAAATTGATTCTAATAATCCAACCTTTGAGCCGTTCGCTCAAAATAATCCAACCTTTTGATTATTATTTAATAATCCAACCTTTTATCCCAATCCGCTCATAATGCACCGTGACCTGTTGAAACAGGTAGGTGACCATTAGAATAGGTTAATTGCACACGTGTCTTGCTCTGATTTGTTGTGATCTAATTAATCAATGTTAATCTCAATTAAGATAACCAAACAACACCCCACCCCCACCACCACCACTGCCACTCCCAACAACCCCCATTTCACCCCACCACCACCACGCCAACAACCCCCAACCACCACCACACAATCGCAGTACCAACCACCACCGCCCACCGCAAGCACCAACCACCACCGCCAACCGCATTTCACCCACACCACCACCATTACCAACAACCCCCATTTCACCCCACCCCAAACAACACCACCACCACACAAGCAAGCACTCACATCACACCACCACCTCACATCACACCACCAAACAATACCCCACCCACCCACACCACTGCCAACAACCCCCATTTCACCCACACCACCACCACAAAATTCCAAGATGGGAGGCGTGGCATCGGCCAAGAAGAAGAGATAGAGAGATTCGAAGGGGGGGAGGCGCTGCTCGGGGATTCGAAGGGGGATGCGGGGAAAGGGAGGGGGATTCGAATGGGGATGCGGTGGAACGGGAGGGGGATTCGAAGGGGATGCGACGGAGGGGGAGGGGGAGGCGGCAGCCGGGGCGGGGGTGGTGGGGGTGCTCAAAGTGGGGGGTATGGGAGAGGCGGGGAGGGACAGGGTGCTCACAATGGAGGTCGGGAAGGGCGTGGAGGGGAGGGGGGTGCTAACAAGTGGGGGCCGGGGAGGGGAGGGTGAGGGAGGGCGGGGGATGGGGGCGGGGAGTGGGGGTGAGCAGGGGGTGGAGGTGGGGTGGGGTATCATGAACGGGGGGTGGGGGGTAGGGGTGGGGGTGGGGGTGGGGATTCATGAACATGGGGTGGGGGTAGGGGTGGGGGGTGGGGGTGGGGTGGGGTGGGGATTCATGACCGTAAGGCGGGGGAGGGAGGGAGGAAGGGAGGGGGAGAAAGGGAGGGAGATTAAAGGAGAAAATGAAAAAAAATAAAAAAAAATTTACCATTCCAACAGGTTACCGGTCACATGGTGCATTATGAGCGAATTGGGATAAAAGGTTGGATTATTAAATAATAATCAAAAGGTTGGATTATTTTGAGCGAACGGCCCAAAGGTTGGATTATTAGAATCAATTTTTCCATAATTAAATGGTTTTTTCAAGGGATTGGGCTTAAAATATTCTTTTATGGGCTCAAAATATAATTAATCATCAAGAATAATTAATTAACTTTAAAATAGGATTTGGATCATTAAAATACACTTTATAATAGTTTGGCTCTTCGGACTGCTCTCCCCTTGGGACGGACCAATTAAGACCGCGGTATTTTTCATCATTGGGTCCATCCTTGAATGAAGAGATCATGTTTATGTGTCTACGGAAGCCCCTACTTTGACATAGGTTCAAGAAATCGAAAGTCGAAGTATACGGTGTCGGGACGGAGAACGATTCTAAACGCTCTCAAGTTTAGAACGGATCTATATATCGCCGGTTAGTATGCAGGACAATAACTACAAGCAATCTAATTACTTGCATAAGAAGATGTTAGCAGATCGGTGCAAACAACTCGGAGTAAGGCACATAATGATGCAAATATGCAAACTTAGACTCTTTAAGGATGCATGAGACGTTATGCAAGGTCAGGGTTATGCAAGGCTAGGAAAAATGAAATGTAATGCAAAGTCAGGGTTATGCAAGGTTAAGAGGCATGAAATGCAATGCAAGGTCATAATTTGGCAAGGTTAGGAGATTAGAATGATTTTCGAAACTTGTTTTGGTAAATAACCCAGTTCCGCAAGTTATATTCGCGGTTTACAACTTTTTAGGAGTATGTTTTGATTTGGAGGAACCACATATAGGAAACCCCCACTTTGGGTAAGCTTGTCTTGAATTAGGCATTATAAGCCTAGATTGGAATGTACTTGATCTTTATTGAGCGTTCAGAGTTTTTCACTGGGGATTCATCTTTGGGGAGTTAATACAAGCAAAGTTAGATATCGCCAGAAACCATGGAACTGTCGGAGAGTCCTTGAGGGAAAATGAGAGCTTGGGATCGAAAAAATAAAATGTTCGAATTTTATGACTCATAGATATGTAGGTGGGTGACGATATATCCATGTTCAAATTTTATGACTCAAATCTTATTAATGCATAATTGCAAAATCATAGACTTACGACAGTGTTGTCGAAATCTGTTGAATTGGAGGCCCGCGAAATTCATCATTTAATTTGTGTTCTAGGATCCAAATAACTGCCCCCACTATGAGAAAAAAATACACTCGTCACAGCCCACATGAGAGGTGTAAATGGCCCTAAGAGTGCCCAAGAACTAGAACTCGACCTTTTAAAGTAAACTACAATGACCAGCCCTGAATCTGCATATGGTAGAGTATAATCTACAATCATTGTGCGATTGATTACGATTGCAATGTCTCCAACAAAGCAGATCAAATTCCTATAATATTCCATCTTAAGATCGATGATCAATGCTATTATATGCTTTCTTTGTTCTCTAGAAGATATATGATGTAAATTATTAATACTTACACCTTTTGTGATTTTTTCTATAAGATCATTATAGCTAAGATTTTTAGGTCCATCTCCAAATATATGAATTCATAAGGAACTGGATAGGGGAGCAACTTTAGAGCAGCCTTCGTAACATCGATGCAATATCCACGAATTGCGTGAGTCTGATTTAAACTAAACTACTTAACTAAAATAAAATAAACAAGCCCAGACGTTCCTAGTAATTAATCAAGCAATTAGTGTGTGAATTAACCGATTAAAATTAGGGCAAATAACATTAAAATTAAGAATAAATCAAAATACCCGAACATACAAATCCAAGAAGGGATGGGCGATTTGCCTCATCTTCTTCGCCGGGTCTTCTTGATCATGAAAGACTTGTGTCACGCCGCCATTGAAGAGAATAAAGAATTTCGATTACTAGATGGAAGATTTAGGTAAAACATGAATTACAGAGGAAAGAGAAAGCCATCGATTTTTTCATAGTTGGAGGTTGAAGATGAGCCACCGACGAGCGAAGGATATGGGAAACTCGAATGAAATCCAGCGAGGTTGCTGATACGGTGAGCGCTGAGAGACGGAAGAGAGGAGATGAAATGGGAGAAGAGGGGGAGAGGGTTTCACAGCGAGGGAATGAAATAATGGGAATTGGAGGGAGTTTAGGGGCTAGAAAAAATAGAATAATAGAGCATTTACGGCCCAAGGGTTGCGGTTAGCCCAAAAACCGCATCCCTTTATTGATAAAGGGTCGTGGTTTTTGGGCTAACCACCCTTAAATTTAGGGTCGCGGTTTTTGCATTAACAAGTAGCCCTTGGCTTTTTTTTCCTCTAGTGTAAGCCGGCTAAACCTAAAGATGACTAGATTTTGAACTTACGGGTCAGCAAGCATGCAATAAGAAAGGCTAGACTTTGAACTTATATTTGGAATAAGCAGGCTAGACTTAAGGTATGAATTGATCTTTTATAGTCCAAATACTTGACTAGGGTTTACATAGAGATGCAAACTAGACCTAGGGAATGAATTGATCTTTTATATTCCGAAGACTTGACTAGGGTTACATGGAGTTGCAAACTAGACCTAGGGAATGAATTGATCTTTTATAATCCGAGGACTTGACTAGGGTTTGCATGTAGATGCAAACTAGACCTAGGAAACGAATTTGATCTTCTATAGTCCGAAGACTTGACTAGGGTTTACATAGAGATGCAAACTAGACCTAGGGAATGAATTGAGCCTAAATGGACCTAAGATTTGGATTGGATTAGAATTAGACTTAGATTGGAATGACTGAGATGAGACTTAGATTAGGCCTAAGATGGATTATAGTGCATGGACTCAAATGGGCCTAATATGAATGTATGGACTCAAGTGTAAATGAGCCTAATATGAATGTATGGACTCAAGCTTAAATGGGGCTAGGATGAATGCAAATGGGCCTGAAATGAATGCAAATGGATTGGATTGGGTTGATTGGATTGTATTGAATGAAGTTGTTTGGACTAGGCTTAGAATTTTCGAAATTCGTTTTTGAAAGGGACCCCATTTGTTTTTTATCTTTTAGGAAAAATTGTCAAAAATAATCCGAAGTTTGGGGCGTCTTCTACCATTAATCTCAAGTATTGTTTTTCCCTGAATAATCCCAAGTTCAAATGTTATCTTCCAATATTGGTCCGACTCCAATGATAATCTGCTTAGTAGGTAAAAATCGTAGGCCTCACGTATGAATTTATTTATTTTTAATTATATCTCTTTTGGTGTAATTTTTTTATAATTTAAATTATATTTTAAGTTTTTATTTTAATTTTTAATTAAAGCTCTTTGTTGGTTTGAATTTTTGAAATTTATGAGTTTGGTAATGATTGCATGAGGCCACGAATCTAAGAGTTTATGAGCTGGTTTGTTGTTAGATTTTTTTGTTGTACAAGTTTGTTTTGCATTACTATTTATTTTTTTATTCAAGTGAGCACCTGTTCTTTCCCTTTCATTTATTTTTTTTCCTTTTTTCTCGACGAAAATGGATCAACCATTTAAATAAAAAAAATAAAAAATAGTGGGCTCCATGAAATTTTTACTTGTTGAGCAGGTCACCAAAGGAAGGAGACCAATATGGGAAGACAGCATGCCAACTTGGGATTATTATCGAATAAAAGAATCATGGGATTAATGGTGATCATATGTAAATGTTTATGAAAAAGGTTGAATAAAAGAGGGTCTAGGATTGATTTTGAAAAATGTAAGTTTTTTTTTTTTTTAAATTGATTGAATATGATAGGGAAGATTAGTTGGAAAGCAGGGAGAAGGTGGACATGCATAACGACCTTAACTCTACAATGATCACTCTTCAATGCACTTTTAGATTAGACTCGATCTAATGCATGAAAATACTGATTTTTTTTAAAAATAGGTGAGACCCTTATAATGACCTTGATTCTACGCGAATGCAGACAGACCGAACAGGATCAACCACCACGACGACTAAATTGACAAAAACATGAGATGCACAGACTACGTGCCATGCAGCATTGTTGCGCACGGCGCAGAACCTTGCTTCTGGCGCGAGCGTGGTGTTCCAAGCACAACTTTATGCGTTTGGCACACTGCTCCCCCGACATGTTTTTCGAAGATTTAGGCGAGGTTTTGGCAAATTTTGATGATCGTTTTTTTTTCTTTTTAGACGCCATTTTAGACGCAAAGCATAACAATGAAAATTTGACAAGTTAATAACAGGAAAAATTGCAATCACAAGCAAATGTCATATAACATGGATGCAAAAGTTTCAACCTAAAGTCTTGTTCTACGTTTGAAACTATGGTCAGCTTTAGGTTAAGGATGAAAAGGGTCCATGACTAGGAAATTGATCCCACACTTCGTACCTTTATTAAAAAGGTGGCCACGTGTAAGACACACTCAAGTACTCAAGTCAGGAACAAGATAACAATGTCGTAGTTGGGTAGGTTTGCTTATGACTAAGATCCAACACTTCTCAAGAAGCTTTCGGAAGAACAAAGCGCAAACCCACCGGGGGTGGCCTCACGTATAGAACATGGGTTAATGAGGCAAGAAAGATTGTCCTTATGGTGGCTTGAACAATAGCCTTGCATATGCAAAATAATATGTTATTCTAAGGCATAGAAAATGAATGAATCGTTTTTTTAGAGTTTCACCCACTCATTTAAAAAATAAAAAATTTAAATCCTCCCCAGTGAAGTCGCCAAATTGCAGGCGTATTTTTATTGTGCCTACGCGGGATAAGCGCGTATTTGATTACCGCATTATAAAGGTTTTGTATTAAAAACGTTGTTTGAAGTCGCTAACAAATCTTTAAAGGAAGACTCATAAACCTAATTGGATATTGGGACATCGTAGGGACAACTTAGGGACTTATTCAGTGTAGATTTCCCCGTCCTGGCTCCATAGATGGTCAATGAACCATAGAATGAGTTTGGGTGAGGGTATGAACACGGTCAGGAACCACGTACGCCCATTGATGGCCTCTACTTAATATCGATTGATGTCAAGTTTTATATAGAAGAATAGTCAAGTAATGTTTTCATAAACCCTAAAATAGATTAGTCTAGGTTGGTTCAAGAAACACATAAAATTATTATTTTTTTAGTGATATGTTATTAAGCAATCAATATTACAGGGAACCTAACAGGTTGTTCAAATTATCCGATTAACGCTAGAAAAATTCTTTAGGTCTTGGTTAGCAATAATAACATGTGAGGTGATGAACACATAACTAGACAATCATGTAACATGCATATGTATGAAAAATAAAAAAATAAAAAAAGGAAAAGTTAGAATACACAAAAGAACGAATTTTATATTAAAGATCTACATTATGGAAAGAAGTAGTTAGTAACTTCAATATAAAAATAGGAAAATTATTCAAGGACTCTCAGGAGTATACCTAAGCGACTTAGGTCTGAGAAAATAACAACCTTCTGGACGAGCAATCGTGAAGTCAGAAGATGGATCGAAATATGTGTATGTCTGAAAGTATGTGTTTTGTTCGTGTTTGAAGGTATGAGTGTGAGACATTTCGTAAGTGTAAGGTGTACAAACTTCGAAAGTGCAAAGTCGAAAAGTCGAAGTGTATTTTGAATCGGAAAACCGTGGTGTATTTATAGGAAAATACCAAAAAAAATAGAAAAGTAGACTGTGCGTCACACAGAGAGTGCACTAGGTGCATGTCTCTGTGTGATGCACAGAGCCACGTGTTAGGCGCAGATTGGTGCGCCTGACGCGGTTTGACCTATGCGCTGCGCGCACATGGTGCGCTAGGCGCACCGCCTTGCGTCAGACACGTCTCGACAGGCTTTTTTGAACAATTTTTTTTTATCCTTTAAATCCGAAAATCAACTTTACGTGATAAAATCCGATTTCAATTATAGAAATATCTCTAAAAATATTTATTTATTTAACTAAAAGACGATTAATTATCATTGAATAATTAGATGGGCTTTTTCAAAGGATTGGGCTTAAAATATTCTTTTATGGGCTCAAGATACAATTAATTATCAGGAATAATTAATTGGGCTTTAAATTAGGATTTGGATAATTAAAACACACTTTAAAATAGTTTTAGCTATTCGGACTACTTTCCCCTTGGGTCGGGCTGTGGTGTTTCATCATTGGTTCCTTAAATGGAAAGACACGATTGTGTGTCTACAATCACTAATGAAGGTGATTATATTAACCCTTTTCATTTAATCACTAATTAGAGTGATTATCTTAATCTAATTTTGTATTACTAATTAAGGAGATTACCATAATCCTAATTTTAATCACTAATTAAGGTGATTATCTTAACCTTCAAATTTAATCACTAATGAAAGCAATTATCTTAGCCTTCATGTTCAGTCACTAATTGAGGTGAATTTTCTTAATCCTTGGTTATTCACTAATTGAGGTGAATTTTCTTAATCCTTGGTTAATCACTAATTAGGGTGATTACCTTAACCTTTCCTATTTAATCACTAATTAGGGTGATTATTTTAACATCGTTTCAATCACTAACTGCAGTGATTACCTCATTTCTAATAGATTTGTCTAATTCTAAAGCTGATTTCTTCATAATCTATTTTCATTTTTTTTCCTATTCATTCCCAATGGAATTGGCCATGTAGGGTGAGACATAAGATCGAACTATGATAGTTTTGATCCATGAGTGGATTCCAATCCCGCAATGATTGGTACATAGTGCAACTTCAGTGCTCAAACCTACCATATACAATTGATATATTGGCCCTGAAAAAAAGAAATGATTGATGTGTATATGTGCAAACTATGTAATTTTTCTTTCTTTTGAATAGCCATTATTACTATAAAATGAAAAATAACGCATTTAGTAAGAGCATGTTCTGTATAACAGAAGAGGAGACGATTTCCAGACTTTCGCTACCTCTTAACCTAAACCTTGAACCCTATTTCATGGTATATATGAAAGATCAATTTTTAAAAAAAAAAACCTTATCCATATGAAGTCATCATCGTTTTAAATGATATTTATTGAAATTGATTTTAAAATAATTTACTAAATAAATCTGTCCCTACTCAGATATTAATAGGGTGGTGACTTTAAAGTTTTCTAAAACTATAGTCCAATGAGATACTTTTGTGGGACTCATACTATTAATTAAGACAATTAAAAATCGAATACCACAATATGGAGACTTTTACATTAGGTGTTTAATGCTACACCATTTTTTCTGTAAGGTGTGCTACAAGTTATAGAGGGAATTGGTCTTATATTGATCAGTGAGTTGTAGTATTTTGACCCATAAAGGAGAGAGAGGGAGAGATGAACTTTCAAGCAAAATTGTAGTATTGTCATCTCGTGAACTCCACTAACCAGGTTGGCAACTTCCAAAAATGAGTTGATACATTCTGATGGTTATGTCCATCGTTTGAAGTTGTTGAACACTTGGAGCACGATACATTCTGATGGTTATGTCCATCGTTTGTAGTATTCTGATGGTAATGCCTTCTGGGTTTGTTGCTGCTGCTGATCAGAAGTGGTAACTTCAACAGAAGGACTGTCATGAACACGAAATATAGCCTCTTATGCTAAATAGTAGGCTCACTGAGGGAGACATAAGAGCAAGGGAGAATCATATTCGGATTTTCTAATCATACAAACAATTGAAAAATGAGCTAAACTGTTTCTGAATGTTTATGGTCATTATGGCGTGAAAAGCTATCAGCTTAATCGACAGAGAATGCAGTCAGTCTGTGAATAATCATGAGACTTGCTTTATGTGTTCATTTTTCCAGAAGTTACTCTTCGTCTTTAGACAAATATCGATTGCTAGATTCTTACTAGCAGGACCGAATGACCGTGAGACCTGAGGATTACCCTAATAAAATGGCAGCGGCACTTTGTAATATTGCCAAAGCTGGAGATTCCTGCAAACGACAACGTTACTATTATGGAGGATCCCAAAACAAGAGTAATTTCTTGGCCTGGTGCAGCAGTTGTAGAAATAAGAGACCAACTTGGCTTTGTCGAGTTTATGCAATTAGAGGAAGCTCACCGTGTTGCTGCTAATACAAAGTTGAATTATGGAATCTTCACAAAGCCTGAACTGGAAAAATGTTCCAGTATATGCAGGACGTGGATGGTAAGAATACCTGTTATTTACTATGTACATACAGGAGGCTTGAGTCATAATATAAAGATATTTTGAAGGCATCTTATGTCTAATTATCCCTTTGGACCTTATAGACTTATAATCATCATTTTTAAACTGTAAATCGTCAAATATCGTATATGCTATGATCTAACTGATTATCTTTTACAAAGTGAATCAAGCTGAAGTTAGTTGGTGTTCACCCTATTTGAAACTCTCATCTGAAGGTATCTAATATAGGCTGATGTTCTTCCTCCATGAGACTTCTTGGATAAATATCAATTGAGAATTAATATCTTTTTTACTGAGGTATTGGGGGATTTGTATGTTTTGATTTCTTTTCTGGCTACCATGTTCAGTATTCGTGCTGCAATTGCAATCTGGCCGAAACATCTGACAGATTGCGTCTAACTATTTGAGTCTGACATAGTAGACAGTAACACACATCAATTAGCGAATAATTGGTTCAGCTTGTCAAGCATACTTACAAATTTTTTGTTCCAATATTCATTTTGGTGCAGTGTATTTGCAACATTTGGCTCATATTTACTGTCACCAAAAGCACGCGATACACTATTGTACAACCAGAGAACCTCCTAATTGGTGCACAAGTGATTAGCATGAACACGCTACTTTTTTTTTTTAATTTCTTTTGCATGATTGTGCTTATAATGCAAATTTCTATGGTTCATTCTGTCAGGGAGACTAAAGATTGCAGACATTTGTTGGGTGGTCCATGCGTTCAAGCACAGGAAGCTCATATGTGGGACACTTGACTACCTTCCTCCAGAGATGGGTATGATATTATGTGAATTAAATGATTATATTTCAACTGAATCTTAAGTACGAACAACCTGTTTACCAGTTTTATTAGAGAAGCATTAAGGCATTTGAAGAAAGTAGATGTCAATATTTAGTGCTTGATTGAAATCTGTACAAAACTCCTTTCAAAAAGAAGAAATCTGTACAAAACTCCTTTCAAAAAGAAAAATCTGTACAAAACCTTAAGTTAATGTATATGTTTTTATTCAACCAAAGTCCAAAGAGTTTAGATGCTTACAGACACGTTGATTGATTAATGACTTTATCCTCCACATGAGCAGCAGCCTAAAACTTCAAGTTGAAAGAGAAGTTATATTATACTATTATAGTCCCTCCGTCCCATAATATAGTGCTTTTTTTTTTTTTTTGCATGGGAATTAAGGAGAGTGGAGGGAGTAGTAGGATCTCAAAAAAAAAAATTATTAATAAAGTACTTTTGTCTTGGAACTACTCCCTTAGTTTTGTTTTGCTTTAAAAAAAATCAAAAAACAATAAATGTTCCTTGGAATGGTGTAAAGTAATAAATAGAGACACACATTTTTTTTTAAAAAGTAAGGTATTTTGGAGAATTTATGTAAAGATTGAGGATAATTTAGTCCAAATAAATTGAGAAAAATAAAATAGGCACAACATTTTGGGACACCCAAAAAGGAATGTAAAGACTATGTTATGGGATGGAGGAGTAGTATTCTAAGAGCGTACATCGGTTGCTTCATTTGTCATGCTGCTATCAAAGTGCTTGACACTTTGTTTGTGGCCTTTTGTTTTAGTTTTAACTTATAAAAGGCTACTCATAATTTGACAATTAGTTGTTTGACTAAGGTTTAAGGGTTCCCCATAATGTCCTTTAAGACAGGCCAGTATTGTTGAAGAGGGACATGTTTGCTCTGACATTTTAGCCTATCCAATCTAATTAAAGAGGAGATCCCCTAAGTTCAGCCTATTTAACAAAGCAGTAGTTATATCTTATGCATGGGGACTATGAAATTTAGCAACTTTATACTGCATTCTTTCAATTTCTACTCTTATTTCAAATCCACATGCTGGTTCACACTTCACTGGCTGCAAAGTTAAGTAAAAATTCACATTCTAACATTTTTAATCTCTACTCTTGTCAACAAATGGCCTTGTCATCAGTCAACCTTTCCTCTTCTTTATCTTGATTGCCTTTTGTTCCTGCTGGTCTAATTGTTGTGATTGCTTCAATATGTTGTTGGTTGTTGCTTGGTAAAAGAGGGGAAACCAAGCTCTCAAAATAACTCATAATTCTTCTGATGACCAAATGCACATGAACAAAATTTGGGATATCATCACTAAAATCAGCAAACAGCAGTCCATTAGCCATGTGAAGTAAAGTTGAATTGGCAGAACCCAAAAAATCATAACAAACATCATTCAAGCTTAATACAAACACCTTTTTCCATGAATCACAAGCTCCATACTCTCCCATATTCCACATTTCAGTAGCTTCCATTATGATCAAGTACACATTTTCTTCCTCCCCAAACACATAATTTGCCATCTAAACAACACAAACCATAATCAAATGACATGTCAATGTTATTTGGCAAATGGAAATTTGAAAATTTATTGCTATTTAAGTCCAAATAAGCAATAACAATTTGACCGGAGGATGAAGTTGCCAACCAATGTAGATTTTCCTCGACTAGAACATTACAAGATGCAAACCATGGATCTCTGAATTCCCGTACGGATTCAAATTGATCAAGCAGGACACATTCCCATTGTTTGTACCTTAATGAATAACGACAGACAACAAGTCTTGCGTCGAGATCGGAAATCGGCAACCCCAAAGCTATAACGTTGTAATCATCTATGGATGACACATAAAGCAACCCAAATTCTATACGGTTAACCCCACTATCATCCCCAAGAATCATTTCGGTCGATAAATCGATTACAACAAAAGATTTCGCACCAAGGGTTGGGTTGTAAACTATAAATTGAATTCCCTCTTCTGGGATATGAGAATTCAATTCATCCATCGCATCAATATCATCATTATCGAATACAAAATTATACCTCATAAACCCAATCAAGCCATTGCATGAACCAAACATCAAGATAGATGTTTGTTTCCCCTCATCAAAAAACCAATCCCTTGATTGAAATATCACGTTTTCATCATCAATTGATGCAATCCCCAAATTATTCTTAGCATCAACGAAAAAACCAAAAATATTGGAAACCAAAAATGGAGAAAGATGAGATTCTTGGACGTGTTTTTGCGCAAGATGAGGAGAAGTGATAGTAGTATACCATGATTTGCTAACACTCTTGAATCGAAGAAGTGATTTTGCTGGAAGTCTCGGCAAAACTGAGTTGAAGATGATATGTTCAGGAATATCCGCCATTGTTAACCCACAGTTTCTTGCTTCTTCTGGTTATTTGAAAAACGACCGTTTTATTTTATTATTATGAAATCTTGAAAATCAGGGTAAGTTGACTAGTTGACACTTGACAGAATGAAGAGGGTTTACCATTTATTATTATGAAACGTGGGAAAATCTGCACATGTTTGATTTAGGCAGTTGGTTTATAATATTAAACCTATTGGGCTCCAGAAATTATGGTAATGGACATGTTTTATAGTCTATATTAGAGCCGGAAGAACTTATGTGGGTTATTGATGAATGTTGTTGGTGGGATGGGTCGGAGCTAGAAGCTTTTATGTTTACTTATTTATTTCTATTTGATTCTTGAACTTCATTGCCAAACAAGTTTAAGTTTACTTTTTTAATGTTTGTGAAAATATAGCATTATTATTTTGGATGGGGTTCAAGTCATAATTTTCGGGTCACTTCAGATTGCTAGGATCGGTTCGGGTTGTTTTAGGCTACCAGACATATTCGGGTCTATGTTATATGGGTCGGCTATCGAGTACGGTCAATTGAGCCACCTCTAGTTAGTAGTTGCCAAATTTTGTTACTACTTTTAACGAAATTTACATAATTGCAAAGTAATGAATTCAGTTGTTTTTATTGCTTTTGGGAATGTTTGTGTAACATGAAGAAGTGGTAGTAGAAGTTGTAAAATTTCTCCTTTTATTGCAATAAACTAGTTTTGGCACAGTGCATAATGCACGGAAATTTTTTTGTTTATTAAATTTATTAAAAAATATTGATTAACTGTTTTATTTACACAAATTCCTTGGTGAGACAGATGTACAATAAATTACTGTGAGATGGGGGTTAAATTTTTACCTTAAATGAGTCACTTATATAGAAGTAACTCCTTTAAGACATAAAGTTGGGGGTAACCTTTTCCTTAAAGAGATCTCTTTTATTAATCCAGAAGTGACCTATTTAAGGTTAAACGTTACATTTTGATTAAATGTTACATCTTTTAACATATAAAGTGAACTATTTGACTTAATAGTGACTCATTCTGGCTAACAGTGAATTAATTTGACGATAAATATATTATTCACCCAGTGCACACAATACGTGATTTTATAGTTGAGTCAAATTTAGTTGGTTGGAATTTATGATTACAATTTTATAAGAAGTTATATAAATAAATACTTATAAATTTTTAATCAAAAAGTAGTGCAAAATATTGGTTAGCAAACAATTAATTCAAACACAAGTTAAAAAACATTTACCGTCTTAGTTTAACTGGATGTCTTATTCTTCAATATGACAAAATTCTTTACATTATAAATTGTACGTGGAATAAAAAAAATGTTTTTTATTGATTAAGATGTGTGAAAAAAAACATCGGCTGGTCAATTGGAAATAATGTATTTTGAAGTTCCAAATCATTATCGTTTTAATTTAAGATGTTCACGTATGAGTAAATAGATTGATTGACGTATAATTATATTATAAAGAGATTGAACTAAAATAAGTTGAATCTATTATTTTAGACCAATGTCTACTTGATTTGATGTAATTTTTGTGGTTTTTACTAGTATTAAGCTTGCAGGTTGTTGCAAGACTTAGGGTAGTTTATTTGGTTGAGATTGTACAACAATTTGTTTCATTTTAGTTAATAATATTATTTGGAATTAAAAAATCTTTAAATTCAAATTGAACAATGAAATTTTCCCTTTTTCTTGATTAGTACTTGTTAACAATAGTTGTGGAATTAGAGTGGTAGTAGTAAAATGATCTATCTCGCTATCTCACACTCGTAGAGTATCCCTAGCGGCCTAGCCAACCACACAACTAAATTCGAACAATAATCACGTGATTGGAATATAAATTATCCGTTAGACATAGATTCTACCATCATCTTAGTTTTTTTCATTTAAACCCACATAAATCACTAGACACATAAGTATCTTATTACGTAAAATGATCTACCTCACACTCGTAAGTATCCCTAGCCAACCACACAACTAAATTCCAACAATAATCACGTGATTGGAATAGATATTCTACGTTACGTTAGACATAAATTCTACCACCATCCTAGTTTTTTCATTTAACCCCTCATAAATCACTAGACACATATTCCACGCTTCAATTCCATGATTAGGACCAATAAATTTACCAAGTCAATGATAGTATTTCCAAAACACTTCCTTTTGAAAAAGAAAAACTTGCTCGTAATTACTAACATGCATATGGGAATCATGGGAGTGAGAACTCATGCAAAAATTGGGAGTATTTTGATATGATGTATCAAAACCGAAAACATGAGAATCCCAAAAATTATGAGTATGTTGCCTATCAAAAGAATTATCCTCATTATAATGATAATATAACTATATGATACGAAAAAAGAAAAAAAAATAGAATAAAAAAATAAAACTATTCACAAAAAGGAAAAATATATAAATAGTTTAGTCTCACCAACAATAAAACTATAACGTCTCCTCCTCGGCAAAGGCACTAAAATTTGATAGCCTATCGTACACTTGTTAAAAGTAATTCCTAGCAAAACCTTCTAAAATATAGTAGGGTAAGTATGGTCGAATTCACGAGAGAGATAGATGTTTTAATCTAGCTTCTAAGGTATGGGAAAACTAAACAAGATCGAATCAAAGGAATAAAAGGTTCTAACTAATAAATAAAGAAAATCAAACAAAAAGATCTAGCGCAATAGTTCACCATGTTCATAATTATAATATATCAAAATACTATCTAAAGTGCAATTAATCGGATACTTAGAGCACATGTTAATCCTACAATCGGGTCTTAACACTTGCAAATCGAAGTATGTAGTACGGTTGCTAATATAATCGTATTTGCAAATTGTAGGTAATCCTCTAAAAGTCGATCTTTCAATTTTGGTTGCAAGATTAACACTAAAAACAACGATAAATTAGAGATATTAATAACTAATCAAACCATAAATAAATATTGATAAAAATTAATATTATAAACAAGGATTTCCAAAACCCTAGAATATAAACTACTCAATCATGAAATATATAATAAAATGTAAATGGTTTTTCTACGATATACCCCTATATTTCATAAAATTCTAAGTTGTACCCTTAATGTTTTTTTTCTTGTACACAATACCCTTCAGTTTTTAAATTTTCCACCTAGTACCCTTTTTTGTACTAATGATGACGGACGTTAATGATACACTAGTGCATAATTGGCCTAAAGTATCACCCCAAAAGTGTTACTTGAAGGCCTAAAAGTGTTGCTTTAGGCAATAGGTAACACTTTTATAAGTGAAACATCTGCCCGTGCTACCTATTATCTAAGGTAACACTTTCCAATGCTAATGTTTCACTTTCTTAAGTGTTACCTAAAATTCTCTAACGTATCACTTTTTAAAACTAATGTAGCATTTTTACAGTGTTACTTGTAATTTTTTATGTAACACTTTTTCATCTATAGTAGCATTTTCTATGTTATGTCTTGAATTATAGTAACACTTTATTAGATGTTATGTATCATTTTAGGTCAGCATATGTAACACTTTGTTAGATATTAGGCAACACTTATTATTAGCTAGATTTAAAGTCACTTCTATTTCACACGTCTTATATATAATAACAATCTTTAATTTGTCAGCACATATACAATAATAATAATACTAAAATTTACAAACGTAATAAACGAAGAGGAAATAGAACAATATTATAGATATTGAGTTCAAATACTCAACGGTCATTGTAAAAAACGAGCCAATGAGTAGTATTCATCAATTGAAAACATATTATTGCTTTCAAAATATAAATAGTTGATCTAAAAATCCTGTCATAATACATATAACTCTCCCCAAATAATCCTAAATTAATCTTAAGATTGTGTCTTTCTTCCGTCTTTAATTCCATGCATCGCCCTATTCATGCATGCATGTTTCCAGAAGCATCATGTCTACCTGCTACTCTAATCCATTATCTTCATCATTCTGCAATAATGAGAACAAATAAAAAAGAATGTTCAAAGTCTTTATGATAACACGACTAATTATATACTTGTAAAAAATAAAACAAGTATGGTAAATATATGAGGCATAACAAAACTCCTCTTTTTTTGTGAACTGTGATACAAGTAAAGACACTGTGCTTGTCTAGAAAACAAGTGACTCAAGTGGTGCAATGAATCCTTAAAGATGAGGCCACCTTCACTAGTGTCCTGTATGAATGCTCTTGCAATAAGTAGAATGTAGCAACCCCGTGCACACCCACCCTGCAAAACAACCCCGTGCACACCCTCCTGCACAACAACCCCCTGCATAAATCGAAAAGAAATAGAAAAAGAAAAATAATTGTAGTAATCACTTCCTCCAAAAGCTGTTCAATGAAACAATCAGCAAGTCTCCTTTTTCTTTTTATGCACATGTGTTTCACATTATGGTCTGTATGTAATTATTCATGCAGGTTTCCCTTTTCTTTTTATGCATCAAGAGTTTTACATTGGTTTTTTTTATGTAGATTATCTATTAACTTTCTTATGCTGGAGTGAAGCATTACAATTACAATAAGAAACTTTTAAGGGTAATATTTGAAATGTATAAGTAATCATGAATTCATGATATATGATCTTACAATAGATTGACGTAAGTCATTCTCATATAAGACTTTTAGTTAAAAACTAATAATATTTGAAGCATATGCATTTTCTTTAAAATAAAAATAAAAGAGGTTTACATCCAAACTATAGTTCGAAAAGTATATTCTTAAACACGGTTAATATAAGAACAAGTTTTCTTTTGAATGCTTTCTGCTCATAAGAACTTCTATCCACCATTAAATCTCTAAAATATGGAAGTTACAAAAAATGTAATTTTCCTGGTCATATATATACGGGATGCACAACAACCCCCTGCACAACCCACCCTGCACAACCCCTGCACAGCAACCCCCTGCACAACACCCCTGCACAACCCCTGCACAATGGCTTAGCAAAAGTATATGGGAGCTTATAACATGCAACTATGCAAGTGGTCTATATTCATCATTCAGTAATACCTGTCACATTTAATAAAGCATAGCGCACAAAATCTAAAACTCAGCAAAAGAAAAGAACATAACTAGTTTAGTTTAACTATGAAGAAAAGGTTAACATTAACAACAATTAGGAAAAGACCGGAAGAGCATTCAGTTTCATAACATAGCTCAAAAAGTGAAAAAGTTATCAGACAACCAAATACAAGGATCTAGGGAAACCTTACTGTCAATTCTTAAACGCTCCAATCTCAAGTTCTCTTTCTGTCGTAAACTTCAATCAGCCTAAAAGTATAAGATATAACAATAGTAATAAGTAACTTGAAAGTTTCCTTAAAACATGAATATCGATCAAATACTAAACTTGTATAGCCGACTTGCATGAATTTTTTTGTCTGCCTTAACAATTAAATAATTTATGTATAAACTGACCTTCCGCTTGTATGACTTGCGCCCAACCAAGAAGACCTTTCTAATCCTATAACAATCAGTTCATATCTGTGTCAAGTATCCCCTCCCAGGTCCAAACTCAACAACAGAAGAGATATTATCTTCAGTCAATATGATGAAACTGTTGTTCTGACAAAGCTTGAGTAGAACTGGGCTCTACTTATTATTTATAATTTGATCACTGATCAAGCCTTTATGATGGGTTGGCTTGGACATATACCCTAATGCGTTTATGCACTTATTTTCTTTTCATGAATGATGAACAATCCGATTAGTTACAGACATTTTGATGCGATCAGCGTATCATGTACCCTAG
Source organism: Beta corolliflora (assembly GCA_947648045.1). Classification (NCBI taxonomy): domain Eukaryota; kingdom Viridiplantae; phylum Streptophyta; class Magnoliopsida; order Caryophyllales; family Amaranthaceae; genus Beta; species Beta corolliflora. The sequence goes on along the minus strand of CANSZD010000922.1, from coordinate 1,030,568 downwards.
AATCTGTAACATAATTCAATGGTAATTCGAAAAATCAGATTGAAATTTTCAAAATTCATTGGAAAAAAGACAATAATTTGAGACAAAGCTGCTGATCAGAAGACTTTTAATTAAAATTCCCAATTTTCATTGTCAAATTGTCTAAATTCGCAGCTTCCCAATTGCGTTAAAACTGATAGGTGGTTGAACATGAACGATTCATTGGAACTTCGAACAAAAAAATTGATGAAGATTGAAAAATAAAACAATAAAATCAAAGAACAAGATTTAAACAAACCGAGTAAATTATCTAATCACCTGGAAGAACGATGAGGATTGAACGCCGATGGGAATGGACGAATTAAGGAGCGAGCGAAACCAAGGCGACACCCGCTACAGCGACCTCGAGCAACAACCACACACAACAACACCACCACGAAGAGGAGAGAGAAGACACGAGCAGGGGACCGAAGCACATCAGCAACACCGCGCGAGGGGGGAACGACAGCACGGCAAGCCCCGGGGAAAATGGGAGCACCCGCAAGGGGTGGCTGACGGGGCAGCAGCGCAGGGGATCCAAGAAAGAGAGAGAGGGCTGGGGTTAGGGTTTTCACGGGGAAGGAAAGGAGTTGGGGTGAGAGAAATAGAGATGGGGTTGGGGTTTTTGTTTCCCAAACTAACCGACTAAGAATAGAAAATAAAGGAGTAACACACTTTGGCAAAATATCGCTCAACCAATTGCATACGAAATCAAAAATATAAATTAATAGTAATAACTTCATAGAATTTATATAAATACATATATTATATCCACTACAAAAATAAATATCCATGCCTTAACCCAAATAAAATAAGAATATTCAAAATATAATTAGCATAATAATTATAATTAACGCTTAATAAAACGCTTTTAAGAATCGGGGTATTACACCTACAAAGCGCCATACGTAATTTGTCAATATACCAATGCTTTAATTTTTGGACTTATTGTGTTTGGCGGCTAATAAAGTGCCAAACATAAAATATGGGATTACTCCCCTAAAAGAAATTAATTATAAAATTTTTACTTTACTAATTTTCAGAAAGAAAAATACTTATACTCTAAAAAGAAACCTATTCTAAAGTGTTGCTTTAAATGTGTTATAAATACAAAGTGTTACTTAAAAGTGTTACCTTTTATAAAGTGTTACATCAAATGTTACTCAATTTAAAAAGTGCTACATGAAAATGTTACTTATAGAAAAAGTGTTACATTAGGTGTTACATATTAATAAAGTGCTACCAAGGTGTTACGTACATATTCGAGAAACTTGAATTTTAAAAAGTGTTATCCTATACATGTTACCTTAGACCAACTTTGTACTAGTGATAATTTTAACTGCTCACCAACCTCCGTTTATTACTTCTAATGACCCATAAATTTCTCCCTTTTCTGCATTCTTCTAAGCTAGTTAAGATCCTTTAAAGGCCATTTCAAATTTCTAAAATACATTCTCAAACCCCAAAATTATGATCTTGCTTGGAAAAGGGAAGAAATCTCGTCGAGTTTCACTGAAGACGAAATTGGAGAAGGAAGATGAAGTTGGGAAAGTAAGAGTGCTATGTAATATACAAAGCTACAAGCAAGGGAGAACCGTAAGTCAGGTATATTTCTTTATTATTACTTCTTTTTTTTGGCTTGCGCTTTTGATGTAGTTTAGGGCTTTAAACAACCAAATTCATTGATTTAGAGGTCTGAGTCTATCATTTTATTGTTTACTCATATCAAATTAGTGAAGAAAACCTAGGAAAAACAACAATTGAGATAAGAGAATTTTCTGGTCTATCATTTTATTGTTTACTCATATCAAATTAGTGAAGAAAACCTAGGAAAAACAACAATGGAGATAAGAGAATTTTCTGGCGCTGAAACTTCCGGCACAAGAATGATGGTAATTAGAGTGAGTTTAAACCAACAAAGTAAAGAACTTCTTAAGTGGGCCTTTATAAAAATTGCTCAACCTGGAGATCTTGTTGTTGCTCTTCTCGTTCTTAATTTTTCCAATGGTTTGTTTTTTTCCTAGTTTTTTTGTCGGATTTTTTCACCTTTTAGGGAGATATGGGAAACAGGGTACAATTACGGAAGGAAATTTTCCCTTCAATTGTTAGTAAATTAAGTCACTAACAATCAATTGTGCGGATAATAAGTAATTAGCAGTAATCGTTAAGTACACTTAACCGAAGGTTACTATGTAGAACATTTTAAAAACTTAAAGGTACAGTGTAGAAGAAAAAAATTTGGGGTACATCTTAGAAGTTAAAAAAAATACAGGGCATATCGTAGAAAAACTAAAAAAAATTGTTTGAAGAAGGGAATGAGAAAGTTTTAATCCTTCTATAGAACAAAGAAGGTTTAAAAAATATAAAGTAGCTTTTGCTGGGAAGCTTAAATATTTTGAAAAGTAAAAAGTGGGAGGGGGGGAAATATCATTCTCACCACAAGTTAGGAGTCGGGATCATCTCCAAGGTGCATTGGATGTCCGGTGCTACTCTTTGAGAGGAGAAATTTGGGATGAGATCTCCAAATCACCCACAACCCTTGGTGTAATCACTGGAGAGGATCTCACTCACAAGTTAGGCTCTCCCAATTTTTTTTGGGAAATTTCCTCAGGTACCCCTGAGGTTTAGCGTAATTCCCAAGATACCCCCCACATTTGGGGAATTCCTCATATACCCCTGAGGTTTGTGTTTGTGCTCAAAATACCCTTATTCTTGACAGAACCCTAACGCCCTTAACTTTTTTTCTCTCTCTCTCTCCCAGTTTTCTTTCTTTCCTCCCACCATCCTCCATTGATTAACCTCCAAGCTTTCTCTCTCCTCCCACCATCCTCCAAGCTTTCCCCAATTTTCTCGAAATTTTCTCTCTCTTCCCACCACCTTGACATTCTTTGCATTTTTGGTTTTTTTTTTCTTTTTTCGTATTTTTTTTTGTCATTTCTCACTCCCCCAGTCTCTATCTTCGTATATTCATACTTTCTAATTTCATTCGTCATCTCTTAGACTCTCACTCTTCCTACTTCATAGTTCCTACTTTCTGATTAGTGATTACAAACATTTTCATTCAATTCAATTATCTTTTAGCTTTTCTCTCTCCTCCATTGCTGTTTTCAATTTTCAGGTGTTCCATACTTTGATTTCAATTTCTTTCAGGAATTCATGGTGTGCCAGGCAATTGGTCTTGTTAGGTAAACTTCAGTGGTAAATTTAGTATGGTGGATCAATTTTGAAGCTCCAATGGAGTAATGGTTTTTTTTTTTTGATTTTTTTTTTCTTTTTTCATATTTTGTTATTTATTTCATTTTATAATATTCTGGCGTGAATTTTTGAAGCAGTAGATGATTTTTTTTTTTTTTTTTTGTCTTTGAAGTTTTGAAGGTTAAGAAATAAGATGAGTGGTGAAGAAGATGGGTGGTGGTGAAGAAGATGGGAGGAGAGGTGAAGAAGATGGGAGAAGAGATGAAGAAGATGAAGATGGAGAGGGGAGAGGAAAAAATTAACGACGTTAGCCTGCCGTCTATAGTAAGGGTATATTGAGCACAAACACAAACCTCAGGGGTATCTGAGGAATTCCCCAAATGTGGGGGGTATCTTGGGAATTACGTCAAAGCTCAGGGGTACCTGAGGAAATTTCCCATTTTTTTTTGCAAATAAAGGGGAACTGCTTGCTTTTTACCCTATGTACTTTATGTATTAATTTTTGTCTAATAAAGTGATTACATTTTTTCTCTTTCATCTGCCTTGGTGTGTGAAAAACCCAATGTTCAACCTAATAAAACGGAGGAAGTATTAGATTAGATTAAGTGGTTGTTTGGTATACATAGGATTTTAATTCATATGGGAAGTTCTATATCTTAGGAAGTTATTTTTCTTATGTAATTCCTAGGAAATAGACTTAGGGCATGTTTGGCAAAACTAGTGGTTCTAGTAGCGGTTAGCGGTTGCAGTAGCTGTAGTTGTTGGGGGTAGCGGCTAACTGTCTACTAGTAGCTGTCAGCGATCAGCGATTAAATTAATTGTTTAATTAGAAGTGTTTGGCAAATGTAGCTATTGAAATTATAAAAAACAATAAATGACATTTATTCTAATATGAAATGAACTACAATAATTTCATATGTTCGTTCAATAGTTAAATTCAAGATTTATTTTTTCAAAGAAGTTACACAAAAAGGAGTATATGATTTTTAGGTGCTCAAAGAAATGTATAAATCTAAGAAAATATTTAACCCTCGAAAAATTTTATATTACCAATTTTAACTAAAATACTTGTAAAATATCTTATCTTTAAAATAAATATTTAAATTACATCACTACTATTACTAAAATAAACATTGAATTGCCATAAAATAAAACAATAAATAAATAGTAAAAGGAAAAAGAAATATAAAAAAAAACATTGGTTAATAATTCTACCTTATGCTATTATATTGTGTTTATTTGCTAGACCGCTACCTCTAAATCTCAAACGTTACTTGTAGTAACGTTCCACAACCGCTACTCATAATCTACTTCAACTGCTACCCGCTACTTCAACCACTACCTTACCAAACACTCATAATTTTCTTAAGTAGCGTTTTAATCTTGTCCAACCGCTAACCGCTACCTCAAATGCTAGTGCCAAACAGGGCCTTAATGTGTTTGGTTGATATCAATGAATTTGCATGTGAGAATTTTGAATGACCAAGGGAGTTGGGATTTCAACAAAAAAAAAAAAGGCAAAAAAGAATAGGAATAGGAATAGGAATAGGAAACGTAAACCGCCATTAGTAGTGGACTAGTGGCAATATAAGATGAAGATGGAAGAAAGGATGAAGGACGTTGAGAACATTCTCAACTTTAAAAACTCAAATCTGGTGGAGCCCAAGTATCGGTTTGCTAGCCGAAGGCGGCCGGGCTCTTTTATTTCTGTTCCAAGGGAAGTTTATCAAGTTTTAAGGAAGGGAAAGTCTACTCAGTACGTACTACAATTTTAGGTCTGGTTCTATGATAACTATAAGAGTAGTCATGAGTTCAGATGGTGAATTTAAGAGTAAAGAGGAATGCGAAGATAAGAATGTGGATGTTTCAAATGTGGTTGACATTTTAAATCAGCATACCGAGGAAAGTGAGTACAAATTCAATATGGAGTTGAATAGTCAAAGTACAGAGGACTCTGCAACTGAGGGTATGGATGAGTCCATGAATGGTGATGAGAATACGGGAGTCAGAAGTAGCGTTATAGGTAGCCGTTGTCATTATACCAAGATCAAGAGGAATATTGGAAATGTATCCTGGTGTGCTCGAGCTTCAAGAGAAAAGCATCGTTCACGGCTCTCTATTTCAGCAATGAGAATGAAGACTCGCCCCTGTCCACAAATGAAGAAGGGTGGTCGAAAGAGCAGCTTTAAGGAAATGACCAAGGTTGGTTCTTTATCTGATTGTGCTTTTGGATGCAGGTTGAATGCGGGCAAGAAAAGAAAGGTGTTGATTCCTCCATCATGTCTTGATTGTCGTCCAAGGAAAAAACGTCAATTTAGTACTAAGTCGTCCAGTAATGGTGTCTCTAATAATGTTTTGCTTTGTAATAATTGTGTTATTTCTAGTCTTGTAACCCACGAAATTACCTCCGATCACGAGTAGTGGGTTTGTATGTACTTGTTGTTTGTATGTTCTTGTTGTCAAAAAAAAAAAAAAAAGAATAACCAAATAGTAATATTTTCATGCACCCTAAAAATAGTTTAGTTTAATCAGGAAACATATAAAAAGACTATTTTTTAGTGATATGTTATTAAGCAATTAAAATTACAAGGAACCTAGCAGGTTGTCCAAATTATCTAATTAATATTAGAACAGTTCTTTTGGTCTTTGATTAGAAAAAATAACATGTGGTGATGAAAAGGCAAACTGAACAATCAGGCAGGCATATATAAATAATAAATAAAAAGAGAGAAAAGGGGTTACAATGTACAAAGGAATGGTTTTTATATTAAAGATGTACATCAGGAAAGAAATAGTTAGTAACTTCAATATAAAACTAATTTATTCAAGGACCCTCAGAATTATACCATTGCTTAGGTCTGAAATATTGACAACCTTCGGGACGAGCAATCATGAAACTTGAAAATCTGAACTTGTATGTATGTGTGAAAGTATTTGTTTTGTTTGTATGAAAGTTTAGAGAAAATATGTATCTTGTAGAGAGGTTTAGTAAAGTGTGTAATTGAAATATATAAAAAATCGTAATGTAAAAGTGTAGAGAAAAACATTCTTTTAATTCGGAAAATCGAAGAGTATTTATAGGGAAAAGGAAACTGCGCTCCACGCGCCAGCTGCGCCAAGCACAAGCGGCTGTGTGACGCACAATCACACGTGTCAGGCGCACATTGGTGCGCCTGACGCAGCATGACCAATCAATAGTGCCCACGTGGCACACACTTTAAAAAAGATAGAATTGACAGCCTATGCATCGCACAGAGGAGTGCGCTCGGCGCACGACTCTTTGTGACACACAGGTCTACGTGTTAGGATTGTGCGCTTGGCGCACGACTGTGCGCTCGGCGTAGGCTGACACGTTTAAAGATTTGCTTTTATCTTTTATGGCCGGAAATTTGATTTTACGGGATAAAATCCGATTTTAATTATAAAAATATCTTTGAAAATATTTATTTTATTTACATAAAATAATGAATTTTCAATGAATAATGAAATGGGCTTTTCAAAGAGCTGGGCTCGAAATACAATACGATTTTGGATCATTAAAATATGCTTTAACACTTTTGAAATAGTTTTGGCTCTTCGGACTGTTCTGTCTTTGAGTCGGACCAATTAAGACCGCGGTATGTTTCATGATTGGGCCCTTAAATGGGGAGACACGATTATGTGTCTACAGAAGCCCCCACTTTGACTGAGGTTCAGGAAACTGAAAGTCAATGTATGTGGTGTCGGGAAGTAGAACTATTCTAAACGCTATACAATTTAGAAATGATCTATAACCGCTGGTCTCTGCAAAATAGAGTTAGTATACAGGACAAGAACTACAAGCAATTTGGTTACCTACAGGAGAAAGATGTTAGCAGATAGGTGCAAACAACTCACATAAAGCACATAATGATGCATATAATGCAAACTTATTCTCTCTAAGTATGCATGAGACACTATGCAAGGATTAAGGTTATGCAAAGCTGAGGAAGATGACACGTCATGCAAGTTGAGGGTTATGCAAGACTAGGATGTATGCAATGTAATGTAAGGTCAAGGTTTGCAAGGCTAGGAGATTTGGATAGATAGCAAGAGATAGAATGTTTGGAAATGAATAGAATGATTTTTGAAATCTTCTTTTTAGTAAATAATCAGGGTCCGTAAACGAGGTCCACAGATTACAACTTTTCAGGAGTTTGACTTGATTTGGAGGAACCACCAAATATATAGGAAGCCCCATTTTGGGTAAGCTTGTGTTGAATTAGGCGCTATAAGCCTTGATTGAAATGTAATTGATCTGCATTGAGCGTTCAGAGTTCTTCACTGGGGATTCTTCCTTGAGGAATTGATACCGGCAAAGTCAAATATCGCCAGAAATCATGGAATTGTAGGAGAGTCCTTCAGGGACAAGGAGAGCTTGGGATTGAAAAATAAAAAGGTTTAAATTTTGTGACTCATATAAATATAGGTGGGAAAAGGCTTTGACATGACTAGGTTCAGACTCGAGTCTATGTCGGGATCTTGAAAAGAGTATGCTCTTGAATTCTCTATTGTCGAATCATTAGACCTTGATTAATTTTATTTTATTGGAGTGGTGGGACCTCGAGATGGAAGATTCCTACGTATCCTTGCAGAATCATACCATTTGTAGTTCTAGATCTGATTTCTTTTTTTTATGCCCTAACTTTTGCCTAGGCCGCCCTTTTCGGTTTTCAACCTAGCGGGCTTGGACATACCTTGAAAAAGGAGTTAGGGTTGATGAAAGGGTGAAGAGTTGAGGCTTGAGGTTTTGATGAAGGTTTAATTGGCAAGGCTAAGGTAGGATCATGGATTTGAATTATATGGGTTAAGTTGTTGACGGATTGAAGGATTTTGAATAAGGGGTAGAACTTGTGTGCAAGCCCCCTAGCTTGACTTTTAACTTATTTGCCTTTGGCTTTTTTCTTGTTTTTGCATTTTTTTTTGTCTTGTGCGTTTTCTTGTGCTTTTGCTTTTTTTCGCACTTTGAATTTTTTAACTTTTTTTATATTTTTGTCTGGTATTGATTTTTTTTTTATGTACTAAGGCTTGCACACAAGTTTATTTGGTTTAGGGTATTGGAAGGTTTGAAGGATATATGTGGAGCTTTGATTTGAAAGGCTTATTTTGCTAAGGATCATGGAGGATGATGGTTTAAGAGATTTTTTTTTATTTTGGTTGCATGAGATGGTTTATGGTGATGGAGGGAAGAAGGGAATAAATCGTGATCCAAAGTATGTCCATTTTTTTATTACTATTATTTTTATTTTCAGATTTTTTTTAATTAGTCAAGATCATTAGGTGATAATTTGATTTAAGTTTCATCATTGAATTAGAAGAATAAGAATGATGGAAGACCAACGAAAATAAAATAAAAATAAAATGAAATGAAAATGGCAATGGCAATGGAAAGGCTATAAGAGATGAAGTCCTATAGTGACATAGACTCGATTGGAAAGGACACAAATGGCTCACGGTAAGGACTCTCTGACTCATCCTAGGAAACCAGAAATAAAAGACTATGCCCTTTTGAATTGTCGATGCACTGCGCAACAAAAAAGGGTTGTTGGTGATTAGTAGTATATTGTCATCGATCATGTTTCGCAGCGTACTTGATGGTATTCGACACTAGATGTTATGTGGAATTATTCCATTGGAATTCGTGGTAGAAATGTAAGTCACCTTTTGAATCATCTTTTAGGTGTAGGGTTCGGTGTAGACCCTATGGAAGGGATATCGCCTCTATTGTGAAGGTGGTCCAGAGTAATCTTCATGACTCTATATGAAGTCGGGGTGGTGATGTTGCGATTAAGGAGCTTTAGAGTATGCTCACATTTTGTTCCTCCATTTGACGCTCTTAAGTTGTAGTCTCTCGACCGGCCATCATGAACATAATTAAGTGGACCTCGCTTATAAGATTTTAGAAATGAATTTCAAAATGAGAAATGGAAATGATAGATGAAGAAATGGGAAATGGGAGATGAGAAATGAAGAATGGAAATGGAAATGGAAATGGAAATGGAAATGAAAATGGAAATAGGAAATGGAAGATGAAAATGGGAAATGCATTTGAAATGGAGGATTAGAAATGGTTATGGATTTTTGGACTAGTATGCGCTTGACCATGATGCAAGCATAGGCCTAACTATATGCATATGCAGATATGGAATGGACTGGACTAGACTTTGAACTTACAGGAGAGCAATCAAGCTAGGCCTAAGGGTATGAACTGATATTTTAAAGTCCGAGGACTTGAGTAGGGCTTACATGGAGATGCAAACTAGACCTAGGATTGAACTTTTATAGTCCGAAGATTTAACTAGGTTTTACATAGAAATGCAAACTAGACCTAGGGAACTTTTATAGTCCGAAGACTTAACTATGGTGTACATAGAGATGCAAACTAGACCTAAAGAATGAACTTTTTAATCTGAAGACTTAACTAGGATTTACATAGAAATGCAAACTAGACCTAGGGAACTTTTATAATCCGAAGACTTAACTAGAGTTTACATAGAAATGCAAACTAGACCTAGGGAATGGACTTTAATAGTCCGAAGACTCACAAAGCTACAAGCAAGGGAGAACCGTAAGTCAGGTATATTTCTTGATTATTACTTGTTGATTTTTTTTGGCTTGCGCTTTTGATGAAGTTTAGGGCTTTAAACAACCAAATTCATTGATTTAGAGGTCTAAGTCTAACATTTTATTGTTTACCCATATCAAATTAGTGAAGAAAACCCAGGAAAAACAACAATAGAGATAAGAGAATTTTCTGGCGCTGAAACTTCCGGCACAAGAATGATGGTAATTAGAGTGAGATTAAACCAACAAAGTAAAGAACTTCTTAAGTGGACCTTTATAAAAGTTGCTCAACTTGGAAATCTTGTTGTTGCTCTTCTCGTTCTTAATTTTTCCAATGGTTTGTTTTTTTCCTACTTTTTTTGTTGGATTTTTGCACCTTTTTAGGGAGATATGGGAAACAGGGTACAATTACGGAAGGAAATTTTCCCTCCAATTGTTAGTAGATTAAGTCACTAACAATCAATTGTGCGGATAATAAGTAATTAGCAGTAATCGTTAAGTACACTTAACCGAAGGTTACTATGTAGAACATTTAAAAAACTTAAAGGTACAGTGTAGAAGAAAAAAATTAGGGGTACATCTTAGAAGTTAAAAAAATACAGGGCATATCGTATAATAACTAAAAAAAAATTGTTTGAAGAAGGGAATGACAAAGTTTTAATCCTTCTATAGAACAAAGAAGGTTTAAAAAATATAAAGTATCTTTTGTTGGGAAGCTTAAATATTTTGAAAAGTAAAAAGTGGGGGGAAAATATCATTCCCACCACAAGTTAGGAAGTCGGGATCATCTCCAATGATTGGATGTCCAGGTGTTCTTTCTTTTGAGAGGAGAAATTTGAGATGAAATCTCCAAATCACCCACAACCCTTAGTGTAATCACTGGAGAGGATCCTCACTCACAAGTTAGGCTCTCCCAATTTTTTTTTGCAAATAAAGGGAAACTGCTTGCTTTTTACCCTATGTACTTTATGTATTAATTTTTGTCTAATAAAGTGATTACATTCTTTCTCTTTCATCTGCCTTGGTGTGTGAAAAACCCAATGTTCAATCTAATAAAACGGAGGAAGTATTAGATTAGATTAAGTGGTTGTTTGGTATACATAGGATTTTAATTCACATGGGAAGTTCCATATCTTATTTTTCTTATGTAATTCCTAGAAAATAGACTTAATGTGTTTGGTTGATATTAATGAATTTGGATGTGAGAATTTTGAATGACCAAGGGAGGTGGGATTTCAAAAAAAAAAAAAAAAAGGAAAAAAAAGAAAGAAAAAGGAATAGGAATAGGAATAGGAATAGGAATAGAAAACGTAAACCGCCATTAGTAGTGGACTAGTGGCAATATAAATAGGTGATAGAAGGAACGATCTTTGGACTTTGGGTGCTTGTATCCTACTATAGGTAATTAAAAAAAAAAAAAAACTCTAGTCTAGGGTTTACAAATCCGAAAGAAAAAATTAAGCGAAGATGGTGTTTTCCCAATTATGGGAGGCCATATCCGGTGCTCTTCAGCAGATGAACGATGCAACTTTCTTCGATGCTAAGGTCGCCAATCAATGTCTTGATCAGATCACTGTTACACTGTTGCAGGCCCAATTTAAGGATACAATTGTACACGGTTTCATTGCTAATATCAGGAGATCTCTTGATTTCGATCATCTTCCTCATCAAAGCCGCAAATTTTTTCATCAGGTACTACTTTATTTTAATTGCGTTTCTAAAAATTAATTCAATTGTGGCTTTTCAATTTTCTAATAGTTGTGTATTATATATCTAAAGAAATTCAATTGTGATGAAAAATTTCTTGTTGGTGCAATTACAATTTGCGTGGATGGTTTTAATTTGTGCAAATTCGTTGTTGTAATATCCTGGATTGAATTAGAACCAATCAATTGGCTTATATATTTAGATGATTTTTTTTTGTCTGCTTCGATTAATACAATTGTAGAGCATATTGGTTTTTGTTTCAATATCTCAAACCAAACGCTCCCTAAATACACTATGCTTGCTTAAACTATTCTCAAGTTTTGCTTTTTTAAGGAAAATTTTCCCACTCTTATTTGGCTGTCAAGTGTGAAGTGAATATGTTTGTTGTTTAGCTAATTAGATAGAATCTCTGTTTCAGGCTGTAATCAATGAGCTGTGCAATATGTTTGAGCCTCTGAAGCCGACATTCACTGTGAAGAGAGGTGAACCGAGTGTCGTCATGTTTGTAGGCTTGCCAGGGTCGGGGAAGACCACTAGTTGTTCACACTATGCATCTTATCATAAGAGCATTGGTTTCCAACCAGCTCTTATTTGTGCTGATACAACACCTACTGCCTATAAACGGTTGTCGCGATACGCTTCTCTTGCTAATCTTTCTTTCTCTGGAAGTCAGCTATCTTTAGATCCGGTGAAGATTGCTGTTAATGGGGTAGAAAAATTCAAAAACAATACCCATCACGATCTCATTATTATTGATACCACTGAACGCCACACACAAGAGGCTGATCTATTTCAAGAAATGCGCCTAATTGCTGAGGCGACCAAACCAGATCTTGTCGTCCTTGTTGTAGATAGTAGTATTGGTCAAGCTGCTTTAGATCAAGTTCAAGCTTTTAAGAAAAATATTGCTGTTGGGGCCGTAATTGTTGGTAGAATGCATGGTCACGCGCAAGGAGGCGCTGCTCTTAGTGCCGTAGTTGCAACCAAGACCCCTGTCATATTTATCAGAGCAACAAAGTTTCAGGCTTTCAATGTAGATGCTCTTAAAAATATTGGGTTTTTAGCTTCAGAACTTCCGACATTATCATGTAACTCCATCTGGCAGAACCCTTTTTGTGAAAGAGCAGAGCAGTAACAATTAACAGCACATCTAGTACAGAACTCCATCCGACCTGAAGGCAAGTGTAATTGCCAATCATATTTATTCGAGGCCTGCAGCATATGTGTTGTCTAATTTCTCATACTTAGTGGATAGCTGCTTCTACTTTAGGATCACATAGCTTAAGCTCATAAATATAGTAGCGTAGGTTTTTTTTTTTTTTTTTTTTTTTGTTTGTGTATTGAAGTCACCAATAATTGCTGGTCAATTTTTTTTTTAAATTTATCAGTTTATTTATTTATTTGAAGATGACCAAGTGTTTCTATATGTACTTTTTGGTAGGTGGCTGTTTGTTCAGAACTTATGTTGTTGTTTTGGTACAACTAACTCAGCTGCTACTGCCACTACTAAAATGAGTAGAATTTTTATTAGAATTAGTTTTTAACACAACAATTGAACGAATTAGTAGAATTGGCAAGTGGTCATATCCGACTCGGTGTTGTGTTTCGGATACTCGAATTTGATAACAAAGGCTTAGTCACTCCTTTAGTCACCTGTATTCAATGAGTTGTATTTAACAGGTAGACTCTTAGCTGTCAGTTGAACGAATTAGTAGAATTGGCAATGGTCATATCCGACTCGATGTTGTGTTTCAGATACTGAATTTGATAACAAAGGCTTAGTCACTCCTTTAGTCACCGAGTTGTATTTAACAGGTAGACTCTTAGCTGTCTTTTCGACTGAGAACGCTACTCAATTTAAAGATGTCTGAAATTCAATGTCGCTTCACATGGTGGATGTATTTCGTTGACTTTCCTACTTGTTTCATTTTTCCGACAATCTTAGCTCCATCTTGCATGTCAAGCTCATGTTTCTTTCTGGTTGTTGTTGCCTTTGCTCACACAAAAATTTGTTTGTTTTTCCTTGGTCTTACATTGTAACTAGCTATTTCTATTCATGCTTGTTGAAATAGATCTAATAAAGTGCTTTAGCTGTTTCAATTGTGATGGCTATACCAAAGTTCAGCTCATAGAATCAGGTGAATAGGCTGTATCAGGATATTAAATGCACCATTGCAAATTGCACCTGATTCTCTCCTATTGCAAATACTGCTACTACATGATCACAATGAGGTATGTAATGGCCTCAATTACAATAGACACTCAAGTTTTTGATGCATTGAATGACAGGCTCCCTTTACTGGACTTCTGCTGGTATTTTGTTCTCGTTTCTTGCCAGGTTACATGTATCTTTGTATTGCATGGATGACTATTCTCCTCTATTCCTTAATTCCTTTATAAAATTTTCACCTAGTTCTTAGTTGACGATTTTCATGTCAAACATTAGTTGCTTTTATGATGCTATCTTCTCAATTTGTACCTTGCTAACGGAGAAAATAATGTTTATCTTGTTCTGCGTATTTCAGTGTTCCTTTATTCTAAGTTACTAATTTGAGAAAATTAGTCATTTACTTGTTGAATCTATTGAAAGCAGATGCTCTCATAAGCTTGTATTATTCTAAGTTAATCCAAAGTTTGACTTATTTTAAGAAGACAACCCAAAGCTTAACTTATTCCTGATAATTTTTCATATATATATATATATGTGTGTATATATATATATATATATATATATATATATATATATATATATATATATATATATATATATATATGTGTGTGTGTGTGTGTGTATATATATATATATATGTGTGTGTGTATATATATATATATATATATATATATATATATATATGTGTGTGTGTGTGTGTGTGTGTGTGTTATCTTATAATCACAGCAAACATTTGACTATAATTAGAGTGTAAAAATCAATTAATTTTAGTTTTTTGTCGTTGCACATGGAAATATGTGGTTGGTCCTTAGATCAGCACTATTTTTTAGGTCTTTAGTGAAGGAATTTACATCTGAAATTGCAGAATTATAGAATATGATTTGTCTTTCTTTGCTTTTGGGCTTAACATATGTTATTTTTTGTGTTCCAGTTTCATATGTGTCTGCCTTCTTGGAGATGTATATTCTTAACATGTCATATGGGGAATTAGTCAAATCTGGAGAATTTAGATTTCTGGTGTCTATTTTGTTGTTATATTTGAACTAGGTTACCTAGTAATCTATACATGTGAATTAGCCAAAGTCTGGACTTACAGAGGTTTTGTGAGGTTGAACGTTACATTTTTGGTCTGCAGTAGTATAAGCTATCGTCAGAGATATGGCAATATTACCTATAAGGCATAAGCTCATATGTAGTAAGCGTAGTTAAAATCTGATAGTATATTGGTTGGAAACAAGCTGACTTTATCAAAAAATAAGCTATACCTTAAATTTAGCTTAGTGAAAAAGGCCCAATTCTATCAGGCTGATTCAAGCAGCCTTTTGATCAGGCTGATCAGTTGATGACAAAAAGAGGTACAGAGGTTGTATGATGTTTATACTGTTTTTTTTTCTGTTTAAATTTCTCCTCTTTCTCCATGGTTATGTGATGCTTATCTTATTGTTTCTGTGTTGATTGCTGAGTTATATTTTCTGTTGGTTTTGTTGACTTTGGCTAGCAAATTACTTTCTATGTGCCACTTTCTGGGCAGCTTGATCTTCTTGTTCAGGTAATTTAAATGTTTAATGTAGTGGTCTATTCCTTTTTATATAGTTAATTTCAGCTGGTTTTTTTTTCCGTCTAATTTGTAGATGAGTGTAAGATTGATAGCACACAAGTGGAAAAGGTATCAAAAAGTTAAAAGGTAGCCTGCAAAAGTTCTTTCAAGTTTGTAATGATCTCTTTTAATTTCCTTTCCTTCCCCTGTATCATATGTTCATATTCTGTGGAAGGAAAAATTTAAGAAGCGTTTTTCTCGGCTAATTTACTCAAATGCAGAAAACAGCCTTCTTTTTGACTTGGGTTTACTCATTTTTATGCATATGGTCATATGTATATGTATGTAGCATATATATCATTCTAAAGGAGGAAGGGAGAGAGAGAGTTTTGTACTTTGTATGGTGAGGCTGAATCTTTGACTCCAGTTTGCATACTCAATTTCTTCATATGTTCCCAGCTTATATTTATTCCATTTTATTTATTTTTATTGTCTAAATATCATTGATGACAGTCTGCTTACCTGATTTCCTGTATGCTGAAGGAAAGACTGTCGAGGCTGGGTGTTTTTTGGAAGATGATTAATGACATCCATCTGGCTCGTACCACGAAGAGGATGATCTTTTTGGAGGAAGAAAAAAGCAGAGGAGTGAGAAAAAAAAGAGAAGAAAATGAAACGAAAATGATTTGGATTTATCTGGTATGTGTTTATGTTGCTTTGGATTGCTTAGTGGTTGAGACTTGTGGTTTTATTACTGCCTTGTTACTGGAATGTACTTTGTAGATGACTATCATCTTATTGTTTGGGTTTAAAGAAATAGATGGTGCAAAGGATGTCTAATTTCACGGAACTTTGCAGCCTATTGAAGCACCTCTGTTGTATTATGTGTTAGCTGAGGAGTTTGCTGGCTGCTGCTTGCTGTAACTTTCTGTGTATGAGCCTTTGGGGATGTTTTGATATACCTCCATCTATGTAGGTTAAAGAGTATTTGGAACTGTTTGGCATATGGTGTGATGGAAGAGGTACCTTGGATAACTGTCAAATAAAGGCATTACATAACACATTAGAGGTGTTATCCAAGTCAATGTAATGTAAAGATAATGCCATGTGAAAGTGTTGTGCTTAAGTGATAAAACGTAACAATTCCTTATTACAAATGTCACATCACTTGAGAGCACTTTACAAAAATACCTGTTATCTTTGATATTTTTTCGGATGAATAAAAGAAGGCAAAGACCTGTTCCTCAATAAGTGTTATCTTTGCTATTTTTTCGGATTTATGGACAAAGGCAAAGATATTATCTTTGTTAAAAAGAATATAATTGGTTTTGTATATAACCGTTATCTTTGCTAATTTCTTTATATATATATAATTTTACAATTTTACGCTTCATATAAGCCCTTAGATTGGTGACCAGTAAGGTCGTCTCGTCCTTCCCAGGAATGATATGACAAGGAACTTATGTTATTGTTCTTACATGTAGTGCTATCAGTTTGGTTGTTAAACTGCAAATTGTTAACCAACTGAACTGAATAAACTGAAGTGAATTGACCTATAACTGAAAAATTATAAACCGATAAGTCAATCAGATTAAAGTAAACTGTAATTAACTGAACTGAAACTCAACCGAAAACAAAAAATCGATTTAAACTGAATTGAATTGAAATTGAACTGAATTTAACTGAAAAATGTTTCAAATTGTTTTTAACTGAACTGAATCAAACTTAAAAAAACTGTTTGTAACTGAACTGTATAAAATTGAATAAAACTGTTTTAAACTGAACTGAATCAAACTGAACAAAACTGTATTAAACTGTATAGAATAAAATTGTCTCAAATTGAACTGTTTCAAAATGTGACATCAAATTATTAGCGTACAATGACATGACACCTTAAAAACTAGACAAAGATAAAAACACATGATTTCAATTTTCAACTACTATTTGTATTAAAAAGTTGAATTCTCAATAGTTAGAATTCAATACACAAGACCTTTGTGTATTTTAATAAAAAAGAATAATACTTGCATAGTTGTATGGACTATGGAATTATGATTATTCATAAATTCATCTAACTAATGTCAATAAATCAAAAACATCATTTGTCGTAAGACAATCACAAGAAATGTTATGATTCTTTAAATATCACAATTTTGGCATGACGATCACTATCACAAAAGTTTAGAGAAGAAATTGATACCCAGTTACTAGGAATTAGGATTAGCGGTAACTACATGTCTACATCCACATGACAACCCATTAGACCCTAATGGATTGTACCTTAGAGGCTTAGACAACAATCTTTTTTCATCATCATCATCATCACCACCACCATCATCATCGTCACCGTCGTCGCCGCCGTCGCCGTCATCGTCGTCGAGTCATTTATATAAATATAGTCACATATGACAAAGTTAAGAGAAGATAGTAGACACTATACTATTCATTAATTATAGTATAATATATAAGGTTATGATAATAACTAATAAGCCCTTTTTTGGGGTTGTATCAAGATTTTCAAAAATGAAATAAGATTTAGTTGATAAAAAATTATACATTGATCTATTACATAATATGCAAGTAAAATATGTGTGTTGATGTACGAAAATCATAATTAATAGAAAAAACAGCATTGACATATTAATTCATCACTAAAATAATGACACTCTTTGAACTACTTAAATATTAGTTGAACATGGTAATATAAACATTTTAGGTTATCGGCTAATACAGTGGCACTTTTTCAACTACTGATAATATTAGAGCATAGTGATACTCGAGTCGAGTCTCGATAGCCCATAGTGCAACTGAGATTGGATGCTTAACTTAAATAAAGTATAGTTATCTTGAATTAGCTTATCGACTAACATTGAGACATTCATCTAATCCAATAACAACGCGTTTTTTAGTTTGATTAGATGTTTTTTAGTTTCTAAATGCATTTCACATAAAAATTATTAATTCAAATGTTGTATTGTTATCTTAAATTTGCTTATTGACTGCCATTGACACATTCATTTAGTCCAATAAGTACTCTGAATCATTTAAGTAGATGTTTTTAGTTTCAAAATACATTACACTTAAAGACGATTAGCCTACTGATTACCCACTCACATTGACTATTCTATACACTAATCACTTTGTATTAGCTTGTGTTTATACTAATCTATATTCGATATCTTGATCTATACACTATTTTATACATTAATATACTCGAAATACAACACATCGATCTACACATTATACTGATCTAGTTTAGCCTAATGATTACCCACATACACTGATTTTTGTCACATTATACTCGTATTAGCTTGTGTTTACCGACTTTAATCATCGTCATTATCATCACTAAATATGATCATTCACCATTTTAAATCATCATCACCTTGATCACTGTCAATTATCGATCATTAATAGTTACAAGTCAATATACACATTGGAAAACTATAGAAAACATAATGTTATTACATAATAACATTGCAAAGTTATCGTACATAATTACATTTAGTATCACTAACGTAATTGTAATCAACATACAAATGAACAATGACTAGACATTCTATATTGAAGAATTTGAAATTGAAATATTGAATATCAGCCAAACATATTGTCGAACCTTTGATAAAATAATTTCACAGTGAAGTTAGCAACTTTCAAATGCGCTTTTGTAGACAAATATAGACACGTCTCTTGAATCTTGATGGCATCGCTGGTTCTGACAAGTTCAACTGATATGACAAAAGTCCAACCGACTTCAAATTTGTTGTAATGGGTAAGCCTTTGACCCGTAACATGATAGGAAAAAAAAACCAGCATATGGCATAACCGACATCAAATTCCACCCGAGTTCATGCAGTTTTATTTAAGAAACTGAAATTAATTGAATTCGAACTGAAAATAACTATTTAACTAATAGTATTAAGTAAGTAGTCAACTGTTTAAACCAAAACTGTACGGGTAAAACCATAAGACAACTGTAAATCAAACCGAACTGGACTGAAAATTGAATTAACTGTATGGATTGAAACTGAAACCGAAAAAGTTTAAACTGAATCAATCAAGCTGGGAAAAACAAACTGAATTAACTAAACTGAAGTCAACTGAAGTGTTTAGTTTGAACCAAAACTGAACTGGTTAACTGAATTGATAGCACTACTTACATGCATATATACAAGTAGGGCTGTTCAGAGTGCGGTTTGGACCGCACCAAACCGCAACCCAAACCGTTTTTTCGCAGTTTGGGTTGGTTTGCGGTTTCAAAATTGCGGTTTGGGTTATGATTTCAAGCAAACCGCGGTTTGCTGTTTGGGTTGGGTTTTAATTTTTTGTAAACCGAAACCGCACCATAAACCGCGATTCTATATGATTTTTTTTAAAAAAATTTTTTAATCTATTTTGATTTTTTTTAAATACACTTGGCAAGGTGGCATACAAGTATACAACTGAAAAAAGAAGTTTGAGGTAAAGAACTTGGACACTTTTGATAAATTATTATTTATGTTTAATTATGAAGTCAACTTCATATTTATTTTGACTCATTATATTTATTAACAATTTTTTTTTACTCTTAGTTTACAAAATTAATGTCGCGGAGGAAAAAATGGTTAAACCGCAAACCAAACCGCACCAAACCGTTCCGTGCGGTTCGGTTTGGGTTGGTTTGGGCAAAAGTGCGGTGTTGTTTGGGTTGGGAAAATGTCAAACCGTATATTTGCGGTTTGGGTTGAGTTACATCCCAAACCTCACCAACCCAAACCGCGAACACCCCTAAAACAAGTTAAAAAGATAAAGAGATGAAAAGGTCTGGAAGTGCTCGCAGGACAATTATATATTTATATATTCTAACTTGATAATGTGTTTAGATTTTGGTAGGTCGGGATCATGATGAGACCCTAAAATGAGATATATGTTCAACCTTGTGAATTGAGGTTGGATTATGCTGCTCAATTAAACTATTTTTAAAATATAACCTTTGTGAACACAACTCAACCACGAGAGGTGTTATCCAAGTCAATGTAATGTAAAGATAATGCCATGTGAAAGTGTTGTGCTTAAGTGATAAAACGTAACAATTCTTTATTACAAAGGAAAAATTAACAACAATAAGCCAACCTTTGGCCGGTCTTCTCAAAATAAGTTAACATTTGGATTAACTTAGAATAAGTAAAGCTTGTAAAGTTACCTTCCCAAATTGAGTGTTGACCGATTGGTAACCTGTTTAATAGGTTAATGATAACACATGTCACATTATAGTTGGTTTATTTTTATTAATTTTTAAAAATTTATTTCTCTCCTCCATCTTCCACACTCATCTTTTTCCTTCCTCATTCTGTCTTTCACGGCATCTCCCTCCACCCTCCTCCACCGCTGCTTTCTCTCTCCTTCCTCACCCCCACCCTTGGAAACCACCACCCCACCCAGTCACCCACGAAATCCCCTGATTTGCCCAAGCTGTCACGATGTGACCTCTCCTTACCTAGCGGCCACCGGCCGCCGACCACCCGCCACCATAAGTCCTCAACAACTCCAACCTCAATTGAACATTCACCCTTTCTTACTTTTCAGTTTTCACCTCCAAAAACACAACCACAAAAAAAAAACCAACAGGCGAGTTTCAACGGTGAAAATCTCAGCTTCTCGACTGAAACTCATTCTCCTAACCATCTTCACCATCTCCACAATCTACCTCTTAAACCGTCAATCCCTCCTTCTGCTCTGCCCTTCTTCTCTCCCCCCTCCCGATCTCTTCCTCCACCAATCTATCTCATCCACCCCAACCCCCACCCCCACCCCCAACACTCTCCACAACCTCTTCTTCTCCATCGCCTCCTCTTCCTCTTCCTTCCAACGTCGTCTGCCCTTCCCCTCTCTCTGGTACTCCCCCAACTCCACCCGCGCTCTCCTCTTCCTCGATAAACCTCCTCTCTCCAAACCCCCTCTTCCTTATCATATCTCCTCCGACACCTCCCATTTCCCCTACTCCTTCCCTCGTGGACATCGTTCCGCTATCCGTGTCCCCGCATTGTTAAAGAAAGTTTTGAAAGGCAGTGGTGGTGGTGTAGTAACGGTGGGGAGAGAGAAAAAAATAGGTGAGGTTGGGGTTTTGTGGCCTGGGTTGGTGTTTATGGAGGTTGAGGGATTTTACAAGTGGTAGTAACCTGTTATTTAGGTAGTAGGTTATTTGACTCAATTAAAGTATATACCTCCACAAGCTTTACTTATTCTAAGTTAATCCAAATGTTAACTTATTTTGAGAAGACCGGCTAAAGGTTGGCTTATTGTTGTTAATTTTTCCTATTACAAATGTCATATCACTTGAGATCACTTTACAAAAATACCTGTTATCTTTGATATTTATTCGGATGAATAAAAGAAGGCAAAGACCTGTTCCTCAATAAGTGTTATCTTTGCTATTTTTTCGGATTTATGGACAAAGGCAAAGATATTAGTATCTTTGTTAAAACGAAAAATAATTGGTTTTGTATATAACCGTTATCTTTGCTAATTTCTTTATATATATATATATATACAATTTTACGCTTCATATAAGCCCTTAGATTGGTGACCAGTAAGGTCGTCTCGTCCTTCCCAGTAATGATATGACAAGGAACTTATGTTATTGTTCTTACATGTAGCGGTCGCGTTTGGTTGTTAAACTGCAAATTGTTGACCAACTGAACTGAATAAACTGAAGTGAATTGACCAATAACTGAAAAGTTATAAATCGATAAGTCAATCAGATTAAAGTAAACTGCACTTAACTGAACTGAAACTCAACCGAAAACAAAAAATCGATTTAAACTGAATTAAACTGAATTTAACTGAAAACTGTTTCAAATTGTTTTTAACTGAACTGAATCAAACTGAATAAAACTGTTTTTAACTGAACTGTATAAAACTGTTTTAAACTGAACCGAATCAAACTGAATAAAACTGTATTAAACTGTATAGAATAAAATTGTCTCAAATTGATCAGTTTCAAAATGTAACATCTAATTTCGTAATTTTTTTAATTTACCTAAATTATTGGCGTACAATGACATGACACCTTAATAACTAGACAAAGATAAAAACACATGATTTTAATTTTCAACTACTATTTGTATTAAAAAGTTGAATTCTCAATAGTTAAAATTCAATACACAAGACCTTTGTGTATTTTAATAAAAAAGAATAATACTTGCATAGTTGTATGGACTATGGAATTATGATTATTCATAAATTCATTTAACTAATTTCAATAAATCAAAAATATCATTTGTCGCAAGACAATCACAAGAAATGTTATGATTCTTTAAATATCACAATTTTGGCATGACGATCACTATCACAAAAGTTTAGAGAAGAAATTGATACCTAGTTACTAGGAATTAGGATTAGCGGTAACTACATGTCTACATCCACATGACAACCCACAACTAATAATAATAATAATAATAATAATAATAATAATAATAATAATAATAATAATAATAATAATAATAATAATAACAACAATAATAATAATAATAATAATAATAATAATAATAATGATATTATTATTATTAGGAAAATTTGCCAAAACAAACCTTTTAAAGGTTCAATTTTGCGGAAAAAAACCTTATAAAGCATTATTTGCGAAAAGAAACCACAAACTTAATTTTTTTTGCAAGAAGAAACATATTCCCATATTCCGGTGTGTTTTTTCTCAATTCCGGCGCTGACCCTTCTATCTTTCTTTAACCCCCTATTTCATTAACTGTAGCATCACCCCTATGCATCTCAAAAACCACACCGGAAAATGGGAATAGGTTTCATCTTGCAAGAAAAATTAAGTTTGTGGTTTTTTTTCCGCAATGAATGCTTTAAAAGGTTTTTTCTTGCAAAATTGAACCTTTAAAAGGTTATTTTTGACAAATTTTCCTTATTATTATCATCATCATCATCATCATCATCATCATCATCATCATTATCATTATTGAGTCATTTATATAAATATAGTCACATATGTACAAAGTTAAGAGAAGATAGTAAACACTATACTATTTATTAATTATAGTATAATATATAAGGTTATGATAATAACTAATAAGCCCCTTTTTGGGGTTGTATCAAGATTTTAAAAAATGAAATAATATTTAGTTGATAAAAAATTATACATTGATCTATTACATAATATGCAAGTAAAATGTGTGTGTTGATGTATGAAAATCATAATTAATAGAAAAAATAGCATTGACATATTAATTTATCACTAAAATAATGACGCTCTTTGAACTACTTAAATATTAGTTGAACATGGTAATATAAACATTTTAGTTTATCGACTAATACAGTGGCACTTTTTCAACTACTGATAATATTAGAGCATAGTGATACTCGAGTCGAGTCTCGATAGCCCATAGCGCAACTGAGATTGGATGCTTAACTTAAATAAAGTATAGTTATCTTGAATTAGCTTATCGACTAACACTGAGACATTCATCTAATCCAAGGTATAATCCAAGCCATACCATTGGACCCAAGGGTCCATGGTTGATTTTTAGTTAGCTTGGGTTTAAGGAATTAGCTAGCATGGGCCTACATACATACTAAGAGATGGATTACAAACTTGTTAAATTTTCTTTGCAAATAAAGAAGATATAAAGAAGTAAGAGAATATTATTAAGATGGCTTAGACATCTATTCTTGCTACCAAAGTGATGAATATATAATTCTATGCCTACTTTACCGCACACATCTAAAATGAAGCCAGAAATTTAAGCAGCTATTGCTATACTTGAACTACGAGATGTATTTTATAATGTTTTAATTTGAAATCAAAAGGATAATTTACTTTCGGACCATGACAGGGGCATATATAACATGTGATCTTCCTCTACTCATATTGATTACATTAAGTAATTCTAATTGTTGTAAATTAAACACGATTTATGCAAAAAAAGAGCAACATAAATGCAATAATAGGATAAATGATTGAAAATATTTTAAGAGGCTATTTCAGACAAGATTTTTGGGAAAATTCTTACAAATTCATATTAGAATGTTAAATCATGCAAGTAGGATTTATTCCTCCATCCAATTGACTCTTAGTGCGTTCTACTCCTCCATCCAACCCACTCTTACTACGTTTTATTCCCCTATCCAACTCACTCTTACTACTTGGTATTTGCAAGGAAAAAAAATTATACTTTCTATGTTCTAAAATAAGTGAAACAATTCTCTCAAAAAGTTCTCACATAAAAGAGAGAAGTGTTTTACTTATTTCAGAACGGAGGAAGTATATATCTTAGATAATATGTAACCATTAACCTCTTGCAACAATGGTATCGTTTCATGATCGGATTTACCATGAAGGCTTACCTATGATGGAAAGCTTGAGCAACATGTTGATGACCACTGGAGAAAGATGCTAGAAAGATGCTGGGAAAAAAGAGTGGAGAAAATTGCTAGAAAAGTGATGTCACGAAGAGGCTGCAATGGTGGTCGTGGTGGTGATTGGTGTTGGGGTTATAGGTTTGGGGTTGAAGGGGGCGATGACTTGAAGTGGGGGTTGGTAGAGTGTTTATTATAATTGTTATTTGTTGGTTCTTAATCAAATTACATCCATTTGTTTCAGTCATAGCCCATTATTCTTTACTCATGATGAAACAAGGATGATTTGTTAGACTTATTTGTTTGTGACTATATAATGGTTTGAATCGTAAATTATGAGTACATGTAGTTTGTGTTTAGTTTTGTAATTGAATCCCAACATTCCTGGGAAAATTACCTTCTTGATCAAGCGCTTACTAACAGTTGAGCACTTTCTATATATATTAAGTTACCAAGTTTTCTTATTTATTGAAATCTTTTACACATTCTAAGTTGGTCCCATCCTTATTTTCATTGTTAATTTAGACAATTTTATTGTATATTTTGGTCAGAATTGTGTATCTGTTGGCTTGGGCCTTCTCTTGTGTGCATGAATGACATTCTATTAGTTGGTTTTGTTTAGAGGTGTCAAAAACTGGGCCGACCCACGGGTGAACCCGCATGCGACCCAGACCCAACCTGTTCCGAGCCGAGAGTGGTCGGTTGGAAAGCCGACCCATTCCGACCCAAAGTGTTCACCCGTGCCCGGTTTAACCCGTGGAATTAGTAACCCAACCTCGAGTTTGGCGACCCGTTGTACCCGTACCCGGTTGCACCCGTGAATAACGACCCGGACTCCAACCCGTTTCCGACCCAAAATGACCCGCACCCAACTTCACCCGCCAATGACCCAGTTAAACCCACCCAGTTATCACCCAACCCAGATTATCACCCAACCCGATTACCACCCAACCCGGGCCAGGACCCAACCCGGCTATCACCGACCCGGCTTCGACCCAACTCGCCTATCACCGACCCGGTTGTGACCCAACCCGGCTATCACCGACCCGGTTGTGACCCAACCCGGCTATCACCGACCCGGTTGTGACCCAACCCAGCTATCACCGATCCAGTTTCGACCCAACTAAACCCGACTCAATGCCATTCCGACCCAACACCATTTATTTGTTTTTGGGGTGCAAGACCGAAGACGTATAAGATTACCATTTATTTCAAGTTTTATCTTTCTTTTATTTTTTTCAAAAATCGATGGAACACATTTTTTGATTTTTTCTGACAAGTACATTAATATTTGGAGTAGTTCTCGATTAGGCGGAGGCCGGAGATGAAACACATAGTTTCTGTTGTTAGACATGCATTTAAGCCATGACTTCCGTACACCATAGGGCATAATCCATAAGGTATCTTAATTCTTAACCTCCAACTTTTTCTTAATTTATGTAAATAGTTGAATTGAATTAATCATTATGTACATTTTCAGCCCATTTATATTTGGAACGTGTTAGAACGTGTTTGAACAAGTGTGTTTGAACGTGTTCATTATGTACATTTTCGGCCCATTTTCAGCCCATTTATATTATCCATAAGACTTACTTAATGTTTAAACGTGTTCGGTCCTTGTTACTTAATGTTTTAATGGCTAATAAAGAAATAGTGAAGACGTCTCTCTCTAACGATCAAACATTTGTTTTACTTAGTATTTAATAAATATTAGAAATAAAATAAATAAAATCGGACTTAAAGTATTAAATAAAAAAAATATATGAAATTAAAATTGAACAAAAACCGCCATTAATCATTCCAAGCTTCCAACATCTTTACAAAATCAAGAACCCTAATATAAAAGGGGAAACATCCATTACATCCAACAAGTTAGATTATCATTACTAATAAGCAAAAAAATTACATAATGATCATCATTTACATGGCCCAACAAAGCAGACAAAAAGTTAGTACAAAAAATTCCAATATCCTACCAAGGCAGCCACTAATACTCCCCTTCAATTCCAAAAAATTTCAAAAAGTTAGTACAAAAAGTTGGTATCTCATGACCTTCATCAATTTTGCACTTGATGTACCCGAAATTATAAACTCAAAAATTTCTAAATAAAAGAATATTAAAAATAAATACCAAAGACAAATTTATGAGAGAAATAAGGCAGCAAAAAAGAATAAAATATCTAAAACATTTGGTATAAAAAAATAGCTCTCGTACAAATTTCACCTCATCATCGAGCACTCGACTCTAATTGACAACACAACTTAACACGACAAGAAAGCCAAAGAAAGAGACACAAGCATCATCAATACCAACCAAGTATGTATCATGTTCAATTAAGGCAAAGAACGAAATGAGAGATGCATTGTGACACTAAGGGCAAAACAAGTGTGTAAAGTTAAATGTTGGCAAAAAAAGTCGCTAACAACCATAGGGCAAAGGTGGAAGACAAGAGAAAGAACAACTACGGCTCTCGGTACAAATTTCACCTCATCATCGAGCACTCGACTCTAATTGACAACATAACTTAACACAACAAGAAAGCCAGACAAAGTGACACAAGCATCAACAATACCAACCAAGTATGTATCATGTTCAATGAAGGCAAGAACAAAAATTAAGAGATGCATTGTGACACTAAGGGCAAAACAAGTGTGTAAAGTTAAATGTAGGCAAAAAAAGTCGCTAACAACCATAGGGCAAAGGTGGAAGACAAGGGAAAGAACAACTACGACTCTCGAGTACAAATCAATATTCCCGAACAAGGCAAGATATTAGTCCTATTTAAGTCCCTAACCATTTCTTGAATCATAACATCATTGGCGGTAGCATTATCACAAGTTAAAGAAAACACTTTATCTCTAATATTCCACTCATCAAACAAATCAAGAGTAAACTTACCCAACTCCTTACCGAGTGTGGGAACCAGGAAAATGTCGAAAAACAAGAATTTTAGAACGTAGCACCCAAGAGTTATCAACATAATGAGCAAAAAAACAATGAAACTAACATTGTTAAGAGCGGACCACAAATCACAAGTACAACGATATTTTTCCTTCTAAATTACCTATAGCTATTTTTAATTGAGTTTTAAGGGCAAAGAACCGATTAGTACAATGCTTAAGCATAGTATTCCTAGAAATATGTTTCACATTAGGATTCAAGTAAGAAAGTA
This sequence comes from Beta corolliflora, assembly GCA_947648045.1. Lineage (NCBI taxonomy): Eukaryota > Viridiplantae > Streptophyta > Magnoliopsida > Caryophyllales > Amaranthaceae > Beta > Beta corolliflora. The sequence continues at coordinate 1,002,832 of CANSZD010000922.1, read as the reverse complement.
ATTCTCTATGCTTAGCATGCTCAACCATCAAAAAAGGATATCCATGACACATAATAGCTTCAAAGAAATATACGACGTAAAAGTTTTTTGATCATAATGAACCCCAGGTTGAAGTTGCTTAACTTTTAAGTAAGGTTCACATTTTTCTAAGTGTTTATTTTGGTTATTAGTACCTTGTGTTCCCTCAAAGACGATAGGTTTTAACATTACAAGTGCTTACATGTAGAAAAAATCTTACCATCTTCCGTTTTAAACAAAGTAAAGTGCTGCCAAACCTTAGCCGTACGCGCCTCCCAAACAGGACGGGGGTCATGGGTTTGGGGAGAAACAGTTTCCTCATCAACGGACAAAGAATTTGACCCAATAATAGAGTTGAGTGTCAATGGATGAACTGAAAAACAAGTCAAACGTATTGAATTCTAGGGTTAGGGTTCGGTAATGTGTGGGGTTAGATCAGATTTAAGAGTCAAAGTCAAGTTTAATGGTTTAGGGCAGGTTAAAGAATGTTCCAGATCTCCCATTAAAAAAACAGTCACATAATGAATTTATTATTCAATTCAATATAAAAAGAATTTATTCAATTTAATATACAACTATAATTATTATAACAAAATAAATGTTCCGCATCTCACATTTAGGGTTTAGGGCGAGGTTTAAGAATGTTTACAAAATGTATGTTCGTATCTCACATAAAAAACAGTCACATTATGAATTAATTAATCAATTTAATATAAAAGAATTGGTTCAATTTAATATACAATTTTAATTATTTTACAAAATGTAAGTTCCATATCTCACATAAAAAAAACAGTCATGTAATGAATTATTCAATTTAATACAAAATAATTGATTCAATTTAGTATACATTTATAATTATTTTTACAAAATCTATGTTGAAAATGTCACATAAAAAAAAATCACATTATGAATTAATTAATCAATTTAATATAAAAGAATTGGTTCAATTTAATATACAATCGGGGTTTAGGGTTTAGGGTTTTAGGGTTTAGGGTTAGGGTTAGGGTTAGGGTTTAGGGTTTAGGGTTTAGGGTTTAGGGTTTAGGGTTTAGGGTTTAGGGTTTAGGGTTTAGGGTTTAGGGTTTTATCCCCAACCCTAAACTCAAACCCTAAACAAAAACCCTAAACTCTAGACCCTAAACAAACCCTAAACTCAAACCCTAAACAAAAACCCTAAGCTCTAGACCCTAAACAGAGACCCTAAACACAAACGCTAAACAATCAAACCCTAAACAAGTCAAAGCCCTAAATAGTCAAGCCCTAAATAGTCAAGCCCTAAACCCTAGTCAAGGCCTAAATAGTCAAGCCCTAAAGGCTAAACAAAGCTCAAAAGACTCGTCCAATATAAACAAGAACCCGAAAAAAGCCCAAAACTTGCACCCCGAAAAAAGCCCAAAACTTGCACCCCAAAAAAAGAACATACATGAACCGATGAACGTAACTTATGAACCCAGAACGTAGAACACAAACCCTAGATCATTTTATTATTTAACATAAATAAATTTTATTAATTTTATTATTCAATTTAAGTAAAAGTGTAAAATCCGAGGCTAGATTCTAGAACACAAACCCTAGATGATTTTATTATTCAGATCTCACATTTTCCGTACATAAATAAAAGGCAAAATAATACAAAAAAAGATAGAAAAAAAATCACTATGAAGAACTGAACTTGAAAAACAGTAGCAAACATGGCAAAAGATCCCAAAATAATCTAGATCTCGGACACAAAAAAAAACAAGTAAAGTTCAAAAAAAAGTATAGATATCGATCTCACATAGTAACATACTCACATTCATAATTTCACATTAAATTATAATTATGATTTATGAAGTTCCAGTGTCCGATTTTAAGGCAAAATAAAAGGCAAACATGGCTTTCTAACATACAAAGGCAAATTCGGATCTCACATTTTCCGTATATAAATAAAAGGCAAAATAATACAAAAAAAGATACAAAAAAATCACTATGAACAACTGAACTTGAAAAACAGTAGCAAACATGGCAAAAGATCACAAAATAATCTAGTTCTGGACACAAAAAAAACTTAAAAACATACAAAAAGTAAAATAGTAAAAAACTGAACTTTACTGAAATAGCAAACATGGAAAAAAAATCTCACAATCTAGATCTCACATATTCCGTAAAAAACTGAAATAGCAAACATGGAAAAATAATCCCAAAATAATCTAGATCTGGACAAAAAAAACAAGTAAAGGTAAAAAAAAATATAGATCTCAAACAAATGTCACATGATATTCAAAAAATAGTATAGATATCGATCTCACATAAAAAAACTTTAAAACATAGCCACATACTCACAATCTCACATATTCCATATAAAAATAAAAAGTAAAATAATACAAAAAAAGATACAAAAATAAATCACTACGAAGAACCGAAGTTGAAAAAAAAGTAAGAAACATGGAAAAAAGATCCCAAAATAATCTAGATCCGGACAAAAACAACAAGTAAAGTTAAAAAAAAGTATAGATCTCAAACACATGTCACATGATATTCGAAAATAGTATAGATATCGGATCCGTAACATACTCACATTCACAATTTCAAGTAAAATAATAAAAAAATCAAGATCTTCAAAAAAAACAAGTAAAATTAAAAACAAACATCATATTCCAAGAAATCGCAACCTGGACCAAAGATATATTCCCACAATCACATGCAAGGGCGAGATCTTCCTAAATCTAAAAAAAAAAAAGGAAAACGAGAACTCTAGGAAAAAGAAAACTTACCTCGGTGGTTGCGACATAATTTTTTGAAGAATAAATTTGCGTTTTTTTTTTTTTTTTGCTTTATTTTGCTTCTTCTTGGACGAAAGCTTTGTTTTTTATGATCTTCACTTCTTAACAGCTTCAAAGAATCGCCCTTAAGTCTTCAACCCTTCCGAGCCGTGTGAAACCCGAATAAGAGAGATTATTACCCCAATCTACAATTTGCAAATAAAGAGTGAAACCGTAATAAGAGAGAGGAGAGAGACCGAGAGAAAAGAAAAGAAAATGAAGAAAATGAGAGATTAGATCCGAATTACGAGGAAGTGAGGAAGTGAGGAAGTGAGGAAGTGAGAGGATGAGTCATGAGAGAAAAACTCAAAAACCTAATTCGAGAGAAAAGCCGGAATGAGAGAGAAATGAAGTGAGGAAATGAGCGTGTGACCTAGAAAATTAGGTTTATATACCAAGGGGCATTAGGGGGAGGTTTAGGGTTAGATCAAGGGTTGAGATTTATTCATTTATGGTTAGATCAACGGTTGAGGTTTAGGGTTAGATCAAAGGTTGAGATTTAACCATTGTTTGAATGAGTGGGTAAGATTAATTTTTGTAAGTTCATTTAGGGTTTTTAGTAAAGATTTCTGATTTTAGATTTCATTTAGACTAGAGTTCATTTAAATTTCATTTATAGTTCTTTTAGACATTTAGTATTAATTTGTAAATTTGTTTAGTAATACTAATTACGAATTATTAATATTATAAATTAATAAAATTACAAACTTTAGAAATTTAATTACTATTTTTAATTATGAACAAGATCATTAATGTAAAAATAATTATGAATGAGGTTTACTAACTGTTTTAATAATTCCTACTTACTTTAAAAGTTCAATGAATAATGATGTAATTGTATTGATGACGAAAGTTTGTGAAACAATGAAAGTTTAAATTATTAATTGTTAAGTATGAAATGCATTAATGTGTGATTATTTAAGTAATGAAATAGACGGATTTATAGTATGCTTTGATTATTGTTAAAACTGTGTAATAACATCGATGATCAATCGTATGATCATTTGATGGTTTTGACTTTTGATTAATGTCGAAGACAATCAATCTTAATATCTTATGATCAATTTGATTTATGTCGCTAAGCTAACTAACAAACTGTTTAAGTTTAATAGTCTATTGACTCTAATATTATAAGTTTATAATCAATAATCCTTATGGTTGTTACTTGTTACATGTTAGTTGTTACTTGTTACTTGAATACTTATGCAATCATCAATAAGAATAACTAAATAAGTGAATAACTAATAGAGTAATAGGCGATACTTAGGCAATAGGCCAACTTTATGATCATTTGATTTATGTCAACCTTAACAGCTTAACTGAACGAAATTCGATCAATGTTTCATCCTCTACTGATACAATGACATGATTATTATTTCATATTGATTATAGACCATGATCTACTTTCATAGCTTCAATATTTCATCTTCATCCTTTAGTGATATAGTGTATGATTATGTATAATCTTCTGAACGATCATATGACATATTCGATTAAGTGATTAACATTGATGATTGTTACTTGTTGAGTTGTTCCATGATCGATGAAAAGTCGAACAATTTTATAATTACAAATTAATTAAGATGCTTTCATTAATGTTTTAACGTCAACCTAATTCTTTAATTCTAACTCTTTTTGTTGCTATATAGTAACTGATTCAGATTTCGAGACAAAAGAGTAAGTAAGTCACTAACTAACAAAATGTTTAAGTTTAATAGTTTATTAACCCTAACACTATAAGTCTATTATCTATAACTCTATAATCAATAATCCTTATGGTCGTTTGTTGTTAGTCACTACTTGTTACTTGTTATATGTTAGTTGTTACTTGTTACTTGAATACATATGCAATCATGAATAAGAATAACTAAATAACCGAATAACTAATGAGCGATACTTACTAGTTACTACTTAGTAACTTAGTCAATAGGCCAATTGCCAATAGCCAATAATGGTGAATGACTCAATAATATAAGTATAATTTATAAGTCTTATTGTAGTAACATTTCAAATTAATAATAATAATATAAGTATCAAACTATTAATGATTCAATGTATTATTAAAAAATTAACAATTACCCAACCACAATTCACAATATCGCTATAATTACGATTACTATAATATACCACTATAAGTATAAAGTATAATGACTATAATAGTATAATCTATACCACAATATCATAATACGCCACGGAGCCGCCGGTTCGATATTTAGTCGTTCCAAGAACCAAGTCGGCAAGTCCCACCGAGATCCGATTTTTTGTCGACCCAACTCGAAATCCGATTTATTCGACCCAAGTCCCAAGTCATTCCGATAGTCGATTTGTTGAACACTCAATTAATTCTGAAGGTCGATTTATTCTGATGCAATTCATTCCCATATCGATTTCTTCCGACCCAAGTTATTCCGATATCGATTTCTTTCGACCCAAGTAACCCGAAAGCCAATTTCTTCCAACCCAAGTAATTCCGAAAGCCGCATTATTCCTACCCAACTTATTCCGATATCGATTTCTTCCGACCCAAGTAAAACGAAATCCGTTTTCTTCCAACCTTAGTAATTCGGAAGTCGAATTATTCCGACCAAAGTTATTCCGATATCGATTCCGACCCAAGTAACCCGAAAACCAATTTCTTCCGACCCAAGTCATTCCGAAACCCGATTTCTTCCGACCCAAGTTATTCCGATATCGATTTCTTCCGACCCAAGTAACCCGAAAGCCGTTTTCTTCCGACCCAAGTCATTCCGAAACCCGATTTCTTCCGACCCAAGTTATTCCGATATCTATTTCTTCCGACCCAAGTAACCCGAAAGCCGATTTCTTCCGACCCAAGTCATTCCGAAACCCGATTTCTTCCGACCCAAGTCATTCCGAAAGCCGATTTCTTCCGACCCAAGTTATTCCGAAAGCCGATTTCTTCCGACCCAAGTCATTCCGAAAGCCGATTTCGACCGACTTCACCTTATTCCATTCCGACCCAAATTCACCCAACCCAGATACTGGCCGACCCAGTCTCACCCGACCCATTTCCGACCCAGTTCCGAGATCCTCTCACCCAGTTTCACCCGACCCACCCAGTTCCGACCCATGACACGGTGTCACCCAGATTATTCCGACCCAAATCATTCCGACCCAGCCTGGGTCAACCCAAACCCAGCCAGTGACCCAGATTGACACCTCTAGTTTTGTTATCTTGATTTTATTATATGATCAGAGTATACTCATTTTGTTATTCCTTGGTGAGGGTAAACAAATAAAGATCTTCTTTCCCTTAACTTAGATGATAAGTTTATATGATCAGAGTATATTAAGTTTTCTGACACCTACTTATGGAGGAGATATATTGAAAGAAAAGAAAATAATGGTCATTCAATGCAATTACCTTATTGTTTCCTGATAGGATTACATCTTGGTTGGAGGCTAGAAATGTTGACCTCTCTTCCTCTTGTACAAGTCAGTTGAATTATAATTTATTATCAAAATTTCTTTGAGTCTCTAATAATCATACTTCCTAGAGACGTTTTTGCCTTTATCATGCTCAGAAAGTTAAAAGGAGTTGTTGAGATTAATAGTTGTCGCTAAATTGATCAAACAGACTATTGGTGATGCATTGAGTGGATTACTGCTATTAGTGGAGAGTATCTTGCTACATAATAGAATGAACTCTACAGAGATTTGCCAACAGATAGGTTGAACTTTCTCACTTCGTTGTATTCTTCAAATAGAAGTAAGTATACAACCATTATCATAGTCGGATAGAGAGAACCTTCACTCACGATCGCCCTAGCATCTTTTGCTACTAATGCTTTTTGCTACTAGGCATGGTTGAATTGTAATATACTTCTATATAACAATTATCCAAGGGTGTCTTAGAGGAACATAAAGGCTCGCGTGACTCCTTGTTCCTGGCAAAGACCCCATGTATTTTGTAACTCAACAATATACATATATGTTAATCTACTTAGCTAATGTTCTTATCTACCATGTTTAAGTGCATTTGTCTTCCCTAACTCGATTGTTGTACGCAATCATTTTTGTTACCTTCAAACAACTATAAGACCAAAATTGCGAGTATAAAGCATCAAATTTTTTTTTTTTTTTTTGAATAGAAAGCATCAAATATCTTAGCGTATAGCTTGACATTCAATATACTAATTACATTTAACTTAATTCGAATATTGCAAATACACTATAAATGATAACAACAATGATTTTCTCAAATAGTTACACCATTGATTTTATTATCAATTTTTCTACCTTGGGGCGAGCCGGCCAACAACTAGTAAGAAAAAAAACAGTAAAATAAGAAAGAATTTGAAAGGAAAGATAGTGATTTTTGGGTTGCCTCCCAAGCAGCGCCATTAGTTTATGTCGTTGGCTCGACATAATATGCTCATCATTCCTGCAAAATACTCTCATTTAGAGCAGCTATGAACAATTGTTCAAGGTTTATAGCACTGGCAATCTCATCTAATAAAGTCTCAAAATTTTCTGCTCCAACGTGTGCAAAACAATAAGTAGCATAATCAAGCATTTGCCTCTATATTTAAATCATGTTCCTCAAATATGTTCGACTTTATTCTCTCCCCATTGCTCTCATTTTCAGTTCAAATCATGCCATTAAAAGTATTGTTAAAATGCAACAGTAAGCTTGATTTAGTAACTGTAACTCAAGTAGATGATGTGCACAAACTTAATCTAGTTTAAACTGAGTTCAGAACTGACTTCATGAAGCATGTGTACTATACATATCCTTTGGATCATAATAAAACATCACAGAATTTCAGGAGAACATATAATCAGGTGAATTTGATAAACATGATTGGACATATGTTCAACTTTTGTGCATGCGATTCATCTTGAATAGTTTTAATCAAATTCATGCTTTGACTCAGTTCTAAGCAAATATAATCAGAATGCATCTATAGTTTGGCACTAAATTAAGCAATAGGATTTGCTACTGCTGACGTGTGAAAACAGGTTGCTAGCTAGACTAATCCTTGTCAGTACAAAACATTGCTACCATACGTATCTACTATATTATAATATTCATGATTCACAAAATCATAGCACTGAACCTTGACACTAAAATCATACTGAGCATTATTCTCACGTTTTACTAAGTCAATCTAAGGACTGCGAGATAAGTTGGTAGCATTTAGAATTATAATCAAGGAAAGATATCAAGTGAGTATTTATAGATCATGAAGAAAATAATTTAATAATAATAATCAGCTTATAATTCCTAAGGATCATTGAATAATCAAATATTTTTATTGTGTTGAAGTTACTAACAATTTCTTGTCATGATGTAGATGTTTAATTGATAATTGTGATTCTTGTAGATTCTAACCTTTTTATTATTATTATTCTTGTATATAATAAACCTGATTGTTATGATTGTCCTGCATGAATTTTTATCACCCATATGTTATTATTGCTAAACAAAACCTAAAGATTTGTTCTAACTAATTTAGATCAATTGGACAACCTGTTAGGAACCTTGAAATTTGATTGCTTAATAACTTGTCACTAAAAAAATTAGTCTTTTATGTGTTTCTCGAACCAACCTAGACTATATATTTTTAGGGTGTTTAAAATATTATATGATTGTTCTTTTGCATATAAATCTGTAATGAATCAATATTTAGTAAAGGCCAGCAATGGGCAAATGTGGTTCATTATGACCACATTTGTACCTTCAACTCCAAACTCAATCTATGGTTCATTTTGACCATCTATGGAGTCAGGTTGGGGAAATCTACATTGGATAAGTCCTAAAGATATCCGTACAGTTCAATATCCAATTAGGTTTATAAGTTTTCCTCTGAAAATTTGTTGGTGACTTCAAAACATATTTTTAATAAAACCTTAACAATGGGATAGTCAAATAAACGCACTCACACCGCGGTAGGCAAATAAAATCACACTTACAATTTGGCGACTCCACTGGGGAGGATTTAATTTTTTTTTTTAAATAAGTGGGTGAAACTTGAAAAATACGATTCATTCTTCTTTATGCCTTTGAATAATATACTATTTTGCATATGCATGGCTATTGTTTCGCCACTGTAGGACAATCTACCTTACCTCATTAGCACATGTTTAATGTGTGAGGTCACCCCGGGGGGTTTGCGCTTTGTCTTTCCAAAAAGCTTCAAGAGCGATAGTGTTGGATCTTAGTCATAAGCAAATCTACCTAACCAAGGCATTGTTTTCTTGTTCCTAACTTGAGAACTGGAGTGCGTCTTACACGTGGCCACCTTTTTAAGGAAAGGTACAAAGTGTAGGATCAATCTCTATATCGTGGACCCTTTCAGCCTTAACCTGAACCTGACCAATAGTTGCATGTAGAACTAGACTTTAGGTTGAGAACTTTTGCATCCATGTTACCTGACATTTATGTGTGATTGCAATTTTTGCCTGCTAATATTTTGTTAACATGTCGATATGCTTTGCGCGTAATAATAACGCAAATCGTGTCTAAAACTGATCGTCATTTTTGCCCGAACCTTCGTCAACTTACCAATACGCATGTCGCAGAGCGGTGCGCTAAACGCATTAATTTGCGCCTGGCGCACGCTCGTGCGCCAGACGCATAGCATGCGCGCCGCTCGCACCATCTGCGTGGCACGCAGTCTATTCGTCCCATGCTAATTGGTCTTTTGACCTTTGTTCGAGTCTAAAATAACAAGTTTGCGTCAATGTCAGTCTGTCAAAAATTGTTGTTGTCATTATGTCAGTCGTCCCATCCTGAAAATGTACCAAATTCGTCAAAACATCGCCTAAATTGCCGTAAAAATGTGTTTGGGACCAGTACGCTAGACGCATGAGGATGCGCCTGACGCACAGGTCCTGCGCCTGACGCACCCCACTGCGCCACACGCCCTTGTGCTACGTGGCACACTGTTTGTGCTTCTCACGTTTTTTGTCACTTTAGACAATGTGATGGCCAATTCCATATCATTTTCTAGTTTGCATGCATTAGAGTTATCGACTGTTCAAAACATCTTGAGGCTAATTTCACCTAAAAAAAGGTCTTCGTCTTTCTTTAAAATTCCACTGTCATTAGGTCTCATTTAGGTGAACAATCATATTTAGGTTTTTTTTTCTTTTTATTTTCTTTTTGGAGAAAGTCGGATATTCATATCCTCCCAACAACTTACCGCATAATAAATTTTTTTAAATCTTCTTATTTTAAAACTTACCTTTCTTATTTCAAAACTTCACTTTGATTGGTGAAAGACTCTTGCCAAGTCACTATTCCATACCACCACATAAATATCCACATCATCATTCCATACATCATCACATAAATATCACCACATAACGCTTGTCTTAAAATCCATAATCACAAAATCCCAAATATCATTATACACTTCCCTCCACCAAATAAACTCCCTTCCATAAACATCTCACAAAATCAAAAATATCAGTATACACTTCCCTCCACAAAATAGAATTCCTTCTATAAATATCTTCTCCTTTTGGCAAGAGTTTTGAACGAATTAAAAAACAATCTTTTGAAAAAGTTCTATTTTTGAGAACATCTTATTCTTCATTTCTTACCCTATCCATTTTTGAGTGAGTCCTAAGTCAATGCATCCTTGTCAAACAGGGGGATAGAGAAAACATATCCAATAGCTCGTTCACGTGCGCAAAAATCTCGATCTGTTCAAGCAGCTAAAACGCGATTAATTATTGAAGCAAGCATGGGTGATGAAAAGATTACGTACTGAGTTGACCAATGTCATCGAACGACTGTCTAAGAACTTGGAGGAGGTCACTCTCCGTCTGCACCAAGTTGAAAGTGGTGAAAATGCTGGATTCACCAAACAAATGGAAAATGTTGTTCAAAAGGTCACCAATAAGGAGTCCTACATCGATTTGGATGAGAACAACAAATTCAATGGAAAACTGCCTGACAAGCTTTCCACGAGTGACTTTCATAAGTTCAAACCTACTGACAATCCTAAGTACCACTGGAGAAACTTCAAGGCCACTATGATCATTAAGTCTGTGGACCCTGAACTCTATCCAACGGTATTCCCGATGTCGTTGGACCCCGTCTGTCAAAACTGGTTCTATTCAATGGACCCCAAACATGTTGAAACAATATGAACATAATACTGTAATCCAAACCTCACTAAGGGAATTGGAAATGCTTAAACAGGAGAACAATGAAGGCTTTACCACCTACCTTAATAGGTGGAGGGAAAAGTCTGCTCACATGGTTTCCAGACCTGCTGGAAAAGACCTCATTCGCATCTTCGTCAACAACTTGTTGCCTAAGTACAAAACTCATCTTAAGTATTTAGGTATCGGAATTTTTACTAAGCTATACGACAGAGGTGTACCAATTGAAGATGACTTGTTGAAAAATGCCCAAAATGACGACAATCGTTATAAGGGTAATAATAACAACAACAAAAATGATTATGGATCCACTTCTAAAGGTGGAGAGGTGAACCTTCTTGAGGCACCGAACAAATCCCTCCAGAGGAATTCAAGGAGGACATTCACTCCAATAGGCATGACATATGCCACTGCTTTTGATCGCATTCACTCAAATGGCGCATTGTTCCCCATTGGACCAACTCTTTATCTAGAAGAAAGTAAAAAGAGTCAATATTGGGACAAATATTCTTACTGCAAATACCATAGAGGGAATGGTCACAAAAACGGAGGACTGTTTCAAACTGAAACATGCCATTCAAGACATGATTGATGAAGGTAGGCTTCCCATTCCTCCTGCGGGGAAGAAACCTAGCAACCAAAATGGGCCATTAAACAATGTTTTGGCTATCTCTGAGGATCAATACTGTTATGATCCCTCCCTCTCGATTGCACCAATAGGGGATCCTGTCCCCACTATCATCATTACTAACATATCACCCGATATCAATGGTATATGGGATAGTGATGAGGAAGATGAGTATGCCACTGAAGAAAGTGACTATATCTGGGGAACATGTATCCCTCCATCCTCGGGATTATACGATGACAATGAGATCATCGATATTTATGATGATCCCATCACTCTAGGAATGGACCGATATTAAAGTACCGAAGAGGAAGCAGTACAAGTACTCACCCGAACTGAAGATTAAATCAACAAGTTCAGAACAATGCTACACAACTATCTGCACCTCCTGAAGAGCTTATTCACAAAGAGAATGCTATCATTCAACAGCTCATGAAAACAAAAGCTGAAATCAACATTTGGCAATTAATAGCTTATTCTCATGAGCATCGTATGACATTACTAAACGCCCTTACGAAAATGAATGTCTCATCTGACACATCCCTTGAAGGATTGGTCAACTTCCTAACTGCTGATAAGCCAATCCAAGGAAATATAATTTCCTTTACTGATAACGACCTTCCTTTCGAAGGCAACAAACATAACAAGGCTCTGCATCTTACTGTAGCATGCGTGGGCATGAATGTCCCAATGACATTAGTAGACAATGGATCTGCGATCAATGTGGGTCCATTAAGAACTGCGCGCCGTCTAGGTTTCAAGGATGCGGATTTCAGTCCTTCCCATCAGGGCATCCGAGCATATGACACTCTCGCCGCCAATCCTTGGGTACTATAGCCGTAAAATATCTCTGCAGGGGTTAAAGAAAAGCGCACAATTTTCTAGGTCATTGATATCAAGGCCTCACTCAACCTACCGCTAGGATGACCACGACTTCATGAGCTTGGTGCAGTCCCATCATCCTTGCATCAAAAGGTAAAGATGATTGTAGATGGCATTCCCATAACACTTGATGCCTCTATAATGAAAGTACAAGTAGTAGACAAACCTCTCATTCACATTGATCATGATGAAGAGGATGAAGATCTTCGAAGATTCGTTCCCGAAGAAGTAGCTCTCATAGAGGAGGACTTAGCGCCATTCGATTTTGATTGTTTCTCCAACTTAGCAATCAATTATATCATGCGCAAGAAAGGACACTTCCTAGGCATGTCCTTGGGCCGAAACAAATCAAGAGCACCTCATGTCACTAAGTCCAAAGCAGTGGAAAATCTATTTAGCTTAGGATACAGGCTAACTAGGGAAGAGCTAAGAGAGTGTATCGCACAACGCATGGCGTATCTCAACACTAAGGACAAGGACAATATTCCTTTTCCTCCCCATTAACCCACTCTAAATGGGCAATTCATAAGGGAAGGAGAAGATTATGCTTGCTACGATTCCCTGAACCCTTTTACAGTGCTCAGGACGGAGTGATTTGTCCAGGATTTGAGTTATTCCTGGACTGTCACTTTTTGGAAGAAGGGATTCCTGATCCCACAATTAAACAGTTCACTAAAGACTGTTTGGACTACAAGGCATTGGGACTTCTATTTGGTCAAGAAAGAGTCGAATGCCCAAATGACACTGCTCATATTCATGCTGTACTACAACACGAGGCCTTCGACCCTGCTATGCTGATCACTCCTACAAGTGGCACCATGCAAGGATGGAGGAAGACTATCAAGCTGACTACTCCAAATGGAAAGAAGATGATCTTCACCACAGGGGAAGGACCGATGTCTGAAGAGTCCGAGTCATCTGAGTTAGAGTCAGAGTTTGAGTCCGAGTCTGTTGAGTCTAGCGTCTCAGTTGGGACTTTGTATGAGTATTAATCCTAGTGTCCAAGTAGAGTCCTTATTTTCTGCCGAGTCATTGTCCAACTCTATGATTTTCGATTTCATTAATATGAACTCATTTGCTTATGACTTGTGCAATATCTCTACTTCTTCTTCTCCTTCTCCTTCTCCTTATGATTGCAACAATGAATCTGAAAAAGAAATAATTAAAGCAGTGGAAGAACATGAAAATAAGACTCCAATCATCGAAGAAACAGAAAACTTTAATCTTTCAGATGATAATTAACCAAAGAAGGTAAGAATTGGATTAACTTTAATTGAATGCGAACGCGCCCAATTAATCAAAACGTTAATTGAATATATTGACGTATTCGCATGGTCCCATTTGGACATGCCATGCATAGATCACGATATCGCTCAGCATACCATACCTTTAATCGAAGGCATGAAGCCTGTCAAACAAAAATTACGAAGAATAAAGCCTGATGTAGCCTTGAAAATCAAGGAAGAACTTATCAAACAGCTTAATGCAGGTTTTATCAAAGTAGATAACTATCCTGACTGGATAGCTAATGTCATGCCTGTGCCTAAAAAAGATGGGAGGGTTAGGATGTGCGTTGACTATAGAGACCTCAACAAAGCAAGTCCCAAAGACGGCTTCCCCTTACCTCACATAGATGTCTTAGTAGACAATACTGCCAATCATGCCCTTCTCTCCTTTATGGACGGGTATGCGGGATATAATTAGGTAAAAATGGCCGAGGAAGATATGGAAAAGACCACCTTCATCACTCCGTGGGGGACCTTTTGCTATACTGTTATGCCTTTTGGGTTAAAAAACGCAGGGGCCACCTATCAAAGAACTGCGACTACCCTTCTCCATGACATGATGCATAAAGATGTAGAAGTCTATGTAGATGATATGATAGTTAAATCCAAAGATAGAAAGGAACACCATACCTCCCTTGAGAAGTTCTTCATGAGACTTCGACAATATGACATGAGACTTAATCCACAAAAATGTGCCTTTGGGTTCACTTTTGGGAAACTCCTAGGTTATGTCATCAGTTCTAGAGGGATTGAAGTTAACCATACTAAAATAACAACTATCATGACCATGCCTCCACCTAAAAATGAAAAGCATATAAGGGGGTTCTTAGGTAAAATTCAATACATTAGTAGGTTCATCTCTAAATTGACCATGGTGTGTGAGCCCATCTTTAAAAAGCTTAAAAAGAGTGTTGCTGCCGAATGGGATGAAGATTGCCAAAAAGCCTTTGACAAAATAAAAGAATACCTATCCAATCCACCTGTCTTAGCACCTGCCTTGCCTGACATACCTTTAAGACTCTATTTGACTGTGACTAAGACCGCAGCTGGGGCCATGTTGGCACATGAGGTTGATGGGAAAGAGTGCGCCGTTTACTACCTTATTAAAAAGCTCTTAGACTATGAATCTCGCTACACTCCCTTAGAAAAAATTTGTCTTGCAATATTCTGGGCTACTAAGAAGCTTAGGCATTATATGCTTACTCACACAATCCACGTAGTGTCACGACTGGATCATCTTAAGTTCTTATTCGAAAAGCCAGCCTTTAATGGTAGACTCTCCCGCTGGGTAGTAATGTTGGCCAAATTTGATTATCCCTCATAAATCCATCAAAGGCAACACCGTTTCAGACTTCCTAGCAGATTTCTGCATAGATGAATCTCATGAGGAGTATGAATTTCCCGATGAAGACCTTCTCATGATGGAAGACAAAAGTTGGGCACTATACATCGATGGTGCTTCCAACCAAAAGGGATGTGGCGTTAGGGTACTCCTGTTATCTCCTGAAGGCGAACACACTCCTCTCTCTGTTAAGCTTGACTTTGACGTCACTAACAATGCAGCCGAGTACGAAGCATGCATCATAGAGCTCCAGGCCGCAGTATCCCTCGACATTAAGAAACTAAGAGTATATGGTGATTCATCTTTGATCATCAACTAAATCTCTAAAAGATGGAAAGTCACAAATGAAAGCCTCTTGTAATACCAAGCCTATCTGGAAGCCATCGTTGAACAAATGCCTGAAATATAATATACATATCTCCCTCGAAGTGAAAACCAATTTGCCGATGCTTTGGCTCGTTTAGCCTCTATGATTAGGATTCCTCGCACCATGTCAGAAATGCCCCTAGTCATTGAGAGACGGCAACAACCTGATTATATTCACACATTAGACACCGAGCCTGATCAAACTCCTTCTGAACCCTGGTTTACTGACATCCTTAACTACCTAACTAAAAAGGAATATCCACCTGGAGCTTCAACAAGAGCCCAATGTGCCTTAAGGCTCTTGGCCTCCCAATATGTCGAATATAACGGGATACTGTACAAAAGGACACCATAAGGCGTGCACTTACCCTGCATCGATAAACCATACACCATGACGGTTATGGATCAAGTCCATAATGTAATCTGTGGCACACACATGAACGAACGCATGTTATCCCAAAAGATCGTTTGCTTAGGCTACTATTGGACTACACTGGAGAAAGACTGCTACCTATATGCCAAGACCTGTCCAAAATGCCAATTATGCGCTAACTTGCAACATGTCCCACCCTCATTGTTATCCACCTTTACTTCACCTTGGCCATTCTCAACTTGGAGTATTGACATTATTGGTAAAATAACACCACGTGGTACTGGGGGACATGAATTCATCCTCGTAGCCATAAACTATTTCACCAAGTGGGTAGAAGCTGCATCCTATGCCAAATTGACAGCCAAACATGTAGCTGCCTTCCTAGAAAAGACCATCATTTGTCGCTATGGAGTACCCCATGAAATCATAAGTGACCAAGGAACCCACTTCCAAGCCGAATGCGAACAAGTCCTTGAAAAATATAGTATCAAGCACCATCGCTCCTCCCCATATAGACCCCAAGCTAATGGTGCTGTGGAGGCCGCTAATAAAAATATCAAAGCCATTATCCAGAAAATGACAAAAAATTATAAGGATTGCCAGATAAACTACACTTTGCCTTATTGGGATACCGCACTTCTATTCGAACATCTACTGGAGCTACACCTTATTCCCTTGTCTATTGAGTAGAAGCTGTCCAACCCATTAAACTTGAAATACCATCCCTATGCATTGTCTTGGAAAGTCAAATCCCCGAAGCTGACTAGGTCACAACTAGATTCAAGGAGCTCATATTGCTCGATGGACGAAGGTATTTAGCTGCCTTGCATCATGTGCAAGTTTATCAAAATCGTATTGCACGATCTTTCAATAAGAAGGTCAAACCCCGATATATTAAGGATGGTGACTTAGTGCTTAAGGCATTAAGGAAAAATGTGTTAGATGCCCAAGGTAAATTCAGACCTACTTAGGTTGGTCCATATATTGTCAAGACAATCCTATCTGGAGGAGAAGCTCAACTTATTGACATGAATGGCACTGGATTTCATAATCTAACCAATCTTGATCAACTCAAGAAATTTTATGTGTAAAACACAACCAATTCTTCGATTGGTAAAAGTAATCCAATTCTTTAGCAAGAACTACGAACGGCCTGATTCCTATTTGGATACGTAGGAAACCTTGTACAAGGTTCGGCCCCTACAATAATTAAAACCTCCTTCAGTCCATACGAGCCTAAAAAATTGCTAAAATAGCTATTTGCGCCAGAAGCACGTGAGTTGCACCTAGCGCAGCGCAATGCGCCAGACACACCTCTTCGCGTCTAGTGCACTACTCTGCTGTGCTGCTGGTTCGATCGTTCTTTTGGCATTCGTTACGATGCTAATAAAATAATACGACAATATATTTTTGCGACATATTTAGGCTCACTTCGGTCTAAATAAAAATAAACTTTATTTTTATTACTATTTGCTGAATGAAAATAAAACATGAAACATAAGTAATGACTATTCTATAAAATAACTATGTGGCATGCAAGGCTTATTGAAACCAATAAATCAACATAATAACAATAACTCAAAAAAACAAGTAATAATTTAAAGGCATTGTTGCAATCAATCCTTCTTTAACTTTCCCTTCTCAGCCTTTTCTGCCTCCTTTTCCTTGGTAGAAGTTTCTCCCTTTTCCATCTGTAGCTTTGGTCTAGACCCTTTCTCTTTTCCCAATACACCATTGATTCCTTCCCTTTGCCTATAGGACCGTCTGTCTATCGAGTCGTCCTTCCTACGTCGTTCCTTTCCCTGATTACTACACCCCTTAAGCGTAGTCTTCTTTTTGTTGGTGCCACCCGTGGTCCAAGTCTTTCCCGCGCAGGTACTACCTTAGGCCCTAAACGTTCCTTCACATAGGAAGCTTTAGTAATTTGTTTCTGGCCACTCTTCCCTGCAGATGAGTTTCCAGCTGGTTTAATTTATTGCCCCTATTATTCGAACTCTCTAAAGTTTTCGCCATGAGGCGTGGAGTAAATTTCCGCTTCTTAGTCACTTCAGAGGATTTCTTCTCCCTCACCTCTTTCCACATAACAGGTTCCCTAGTCAGCATCCATACTATATAACTCTTAGACATCTTCTCAAATTCTAATCTTTCCTAGGTATACCAAATTGGCCGCTCTCCCCAATATCTCTCCCACTTCCTAATTCCACTCCAGGTCAGACCATATATTTTGGGTGCAATAGTATCCTCTGCAGGAATTAATTGACGGTACCCATACTGTCTTAATACCCTCGAAGGAAAATAAAAGGTCATGGTATACAGACTACACAAACTCACATAGGGAGAATCGTCGCGAATACCTACCATGGAGCCAATTCTCCACCATGGCACTACCCACCTAACACCCCGCTCGTCATCCCCAAAGAAAAAGGTCCAGTCCTCAAACGACTTTTTAGTAAAATACGGTTTTTTCACCATATACCCCTGACAAATTTTTTTTTGCACCGTATACCCTCGCAAGTTTCCAAATGCACCATATACCCCTCACGTTTCAAAAAATACACCGACATGCCCTTATGACTAACGGTGTTAGAGTTCCGTTAGTCATTAGGCCCTAATCCTAACCCCCTCTAACCTAATTAACCCTAAACCCTACCCTAATCCTCCTTTAACCCTAATCAACCCTAAACCCTAACCCCACCCCACCCCACCCCCACCCCACCCCTTCCCTCCACCACCCACGCCCCCTCCCGGCGGCCCCTCCCTGGCAGCCCCCCACCCTCGCACGCCCTGCCAGCAGCCCACCTCGCAGCCCCCCCCTCCCCGGTGAGCCCCATCCCGCAGCCTCTCCCCGCATCCCCACCCGCAACCCCCTCCCCCTCGGTCACCCCACTTCCCCTCCCCTTCCCCGCAACTTTCCGTAGCACCCAGCCCCCTCCCCCTCCCCGTCTCTTTAGGATGCCTCCGTCGGATCTCCCCCTTGGTACTCGCCTATCGACGTTGCGGAAAATGGTTCTCTTATAAACGCAGCCCCACCGTGTGTCGTGCTGCGAAATCGGCGGGGATGGGGGGAGAGGGGGTTCGCGACGAGGGCGAGGAGAGGGGAGGGGCGGTTCGCTACGAGGGAAGGGGAGGGGGAGGGTGGTGACGGGGAAGGGAAGGGGAGGGGTTGGGCGACTACAGGGGAGGGGGGCTGCGGGGGTGGGTGAAGGAGGGGGATGGTGGTGGTGACGGGGGAAGGGCAGCAGGGAGGGGGGTCGGTGGGGAAGGGGAGGGGAGGGGGCAAGGGGGAAGGGGAGGGGGGGTGAGTGGTGGTGACGGGGAAGGGGATGGGGGTGGTGGTGGTGGTGGTGGTGACGTGGTGGTGGTGACGGGGTGGTGGTGCGGTGGGGGTAAGGGGGTGGTTAGGGTTAGGGCCCAAGTTAGTAGTTAGGGCCCAAGTTAGTGAATTGGGTTAGGGTTAGGATTAGGGGTAGATTTAGGTTAGTGAATTAGGGTTAGGGTAGGATTAGGGCCTAATGACTAACGGAACTCTAACACCGTTAGTCATAAGGGCATGTCGGTGTATTTTTTGAAACGTGAGGGGTATATGGTGCATTTGGAAACTTGCGAGGGTATACGGTGCAAAAAACAATTTGTCAGGGGTATATGGTGAAAAAACCGAAAAATCTTCTTACTGCCGATGAAGCCCTTTTTTTATACCTCTTCATGTTCTCTGGAGGATCAATTAGCCTCAAATGCTCCATCAGCCAGATTTGCATCAACAGATAAAATCTATATTATTATTGCTTCCCAACGAGTAATAATACATATACATACTATTTTATTATTGCTTCCTAAAGAGTAATATACATGCAATACATTTTATTATTGCTTCCTAACGAGTAATAATATGTGCAATATTATTTTGTTAGTGCTTCCTACAGAGTAATAATATACGCAATATTGCTTCCTCAAGAGGAAATACTAAGTACAACATATGTTATTATTGCTTCACATCGAGTAATATTAATCACAACACTTAACGTGCGCCTGACGCACAGAGGCTGCGCCAGACGACGCACTTTGCGTTGGGCGTAGTGTTCGATGTTTTTTATTTTTGTTTTTTTAGGATGTAATATCATAATTCCATTATACATTCCATTATTCATTCTCGTGTAATAATCAGAAAAATTATTATATATTATTACTTCGCATAGAGTCATAATATATCCGAATACACAAGTAAAAATAAATTCTTTGGTTCATGACTAAATAAATATATATATTTATACTTGCAATAGTAGGGGGCTCCATGAAAATTGTCCTTTCGTGTCCTTCTTCACAGCATCCAGACTAGAGATCATCTCCCCTACACACAGCTGCATCGGAGTTCGGCCTACCTCCAGTTGCTCTGCCACAGTAATCAGGGACAAAAATCCAACACCATTGTCCCCGTTCACAAATAAAAATCGACTAAGCAGACAAAATACCAACGCTCGCATGCGATATGTCTGCCTAGCCCTTTCAGTAGGAGGACTATACATTGTAGCTAATCTAGTCAAATACACCCTCCTCCCATACACAATTTCAGATATATTTTCTTCTTTCAAATCCATAAACATTTCAAAGTCCTTAAAAAAATAATCCTCCAGACTAGGGACACAGGGTAATTGACTACAGGTCCAGTCAATTATAGCACCAAATTCCTCAGGCAAAATAGTTAACTCATGATTTCCAAAGCAGAATCAATGATTGGTAACATCCCAAAAATTAACAGCTGCATAAAGGAAATTATAGTCCAATTGCACAAACAAGCACATGCATGTGTCGCCTTTCTAGTTCTTGTTTCTCAGCATTATTCAGCGTCGACAGCCACCCATTCAACATTGGTTCAAAAGCCATAGCGAACAATCAAAGAATTAATATTATAGAGAGCAAAAGTTGCATAAACAAATAATACTGAACTTGTTATATATTACGCACACTCTTTCCCTATTTATAAGAAGTCTGCATCCCCATCCTATACAGATTCTGATTTGTCGTTCCTGACGGAAAACGCATCATGCGCCAATGCAGATCAGTGCGTCAGACGCTTTAGACTGTGCCAGGCGTAGGCCCTTGCGCTAATCGCAACCCACGTGCGCCAGGCACACCTAATCCCTTGTGCACATATTGTTCCGGACTCTTGTGCATCTCACATGACAGGCCATTACAGACTTTCACCTATTTTGTTTCACTCATATAAACACTTTTTATGTGTTTTATTCAAAACCCACCCTCCCACTCCCCTTTCTTCCTTTCCTTATTTCCTTTCTTTTTTGTTGGGAGAAGGTCGACTACGCTCCATTCCAACTTTTAAAACAAAAATAGAGCATATTTATTTTGAGTCAGTTGCATTCCATCATAACGTTGAGTCATATCTAATATTTTGTTTTTTGCATCCATACGTTGCATTTTAGGAATTAAGACGCGTAAAAATTGCATTGCTAGCAAAAGTCAATCAACAGCATAAAAGTAGCATTACTAAAACAACAGTCAGAACAAAGGCGCAATACATATCAACATGCAAAGTATATGTATGTCATAACAATAATGCAGGTCACAGGTATACAATAGCGAAGCAAAGCAGGATTCTAAGAAGAAGGAGGATCTTGCTTCCTCGAAGAAGAACCCTTCGGCTCCTCAATCTGTACGCCGCTCGACTTGCCCCTATAAGATCCTCGCCAATCATAGCCTATCTCGGGCTGCGTAGGAGGATACATAGGCGGTATCGACCACATAGGAGGCATCTGCTGCACTGCTGCATCTGCATGTGATGCATCCACATCGGGAGAGTCCTAAGGTAGCGGTTGGACCTAGCATCCCCCATGAATCACGTGCCTCCCACGCCGATCTGCCCAGCAAACGCATTCATCCGAGGCCTCTCAGACATCGAATCCTGCGGAGTCTGGGTCGAAACACTAGACTGAGTCGAAACCCTAGGCTCGGGACGAGGCCCGCTCTCTTGGGGACGAGGCTGCATAAAATGTCACAAAGCATTAGAAACCAAGACAAAACAAAAGCAAAGAATCAAAATACAATATACTTGATCTACTCGGCGATGTGCATCGATTCATCGACATGACATGCTCCTCTTTAGCTTCGACATCCCATGCTTTAGCGAGTCAACTACTCGAAGGATCTGGACGACAGTGTCCCGAGGAACCTGAAAATAAACACAATACATAAAGTCAAATCAAACAAAATTAGTAAGCGAGAGTTCCTGACTTTCAATACTTACCGAGCTTACATGGGCCGGCATAGCACGAACAACATGCTGCTCCACCTCTGGGGCAGCATCGACCGTCTCCTCAACAAGTCCTGTCTCCCCAACATACCGGATTCTCAGATCCGAAACAAACGAGGTGCGAGCCGCAGTCGCGTCCTGCCAAAAGAAGATAACAATAGTTAATGTTTTCATCAGGTCAAAATAAGTAAAAACAAACGAGTTCAAGACTCATACCTTGTTAAAACGAACAACAGGAGCCAATCGAGGTAGAAGGTCAGCGGTGTAGTCAAGATCACGAGAAACAAAATCGCAGTAGCTCATCCAAGTCTCTACCCCTTCCTCAACAGCTTGAGCATACGCCTCCTTGTCCAGCATAATGGCAGGAGGATCTCGAGGAACTAGTGACAGCGAGCCGTCAAACTGGCGCGTCACTAAGGTACCACGGGGTCCTCCTTCTCGTAGAAAATGGCCCTCTCAAAGGTCAAAAGGCGAGCTCTTTGAGCCCAAGGATAGAAAGTAACCTGCTGAATAGATAAAAAATCGGCATTCCCTACATGCACAAAGGGATAAGGGTGGTTCATTATGATTACTTGGTCATCCCTAGCACGCCGGATCGCCTTCCAAACGCTCTCCACTGTACCACATCGTACCCCCTGCACTGCGCCCAGCAAAGGCCGGCAAGGAAAGAAAGATCCAGAAGCCTTTCCGAGGCCAAGCTCGCAAAGTACTAAAAAAACCAGATTTATAGTAACAAACCACATCAGGTCCAACCGAGATAGCAAATAAAAAGACAATGTGCACGATCATACCTCAAGAAGTCTCCAGGGACCAAAAAGTGAGATCGATTTATCATCACTCAATTGCCTGCAAGCAGTGTGCAGGCAGGGCAAAAGACTGTAATAGCCCAGCTCGACCCAGTCATAGGTCGGCACCAGAGACAGGTTCGCCAGAGGCCTCAAGAATCGCATCGCCTAATGGCACTCAGGTGCGCAACAGGCCGCATACAGCTAACCACAGCAGAATGCGCACCTTCTGCTCGTCGGAAGTCCCCGACATAGAAAGTCCCTTCGCCGCCACCTTGCAACCCGGAGGAAGGACATCGTCACCGGGCCGATCAAATCTCGACTGCGGGGGTGTTAAACGGTAACGCCTCGCCTAATGGCACTCAGGTGCCGGTGAAAGACAGACCGAAGATTAAGGAGAAGTCCAAAGGGGCAATAGTCAGCTCCCCCCGGCGCATGTGAAAAGTGTTGGTGGTATCCCACCACCACTCCAGCAAACCGCGAACTACAATCTCAGAATAATAAACCTCTCCCAGGCTCTCATAGACATCAATGAAGCGAGGTAGCCCGCTCTCCTCAAGTAAGACTACTCGATCCTGAAGCTTTCGGACCTTCTTGAGCCAGTCAAAATCGAAGGTGCCAAAATGGCGGTACCTACCCTCGTCCTGCAAATGCAAGTACAATCAACAAGGGTACCTAAGCTTTAATCTAAACGAAAGACGACACAGAGCAGATACTCACCATGATGCTCCGGATTAAAATGCAACTGCTCAGGAGTCCATCCCACAACCTTCCATGCTCTCTTGGGATGTGGAGCTGCCCTATCACCATCCTCCCAGCCGGAATCTTCCGCGACATGCTAACCTGGATTGAAATGAACGAATAAGACTAAAATCAAAGAGTCCTTGACTCTAACATAAATTACTAGATTTCATGAGTCAGTAATTTCCAAAACAGCTTCATACAAAGCACTACCATCACATGAGATTTTCGAAATCCATTTGAGTTATAAAATGCAGGTTATAGCAGAAGAACATATATCATCACCTAAAGCATGATTTCTACCAGCAGCCAATCCGCACATTCAGAGTTCCCTTAGCATATTTCTAGGTATCAGACTTAGAAGCTACGCTAATTCTGATTCTAAGATTCATTATCTAAGTAGTGCCATCAAATTCAAAGTTCTCCTAAACATGTTTCTAAGTTCCGAATTTAGAAACTACATTAAACACAATGTAATTCTAGATTCATGATCTAAGAATTATTAAACTACAAATATGATACAAACTCACATGAAACGAGTATTAGACTCGTGAGAAACTCGCCGGAGATCATTGGAAAACTCGCCGGAGGTCGTCTGAAAGTTCGCCGGAGCTCGCCGAAAGGGCGTACGTAATCTAGTCCGAAAATCACCGACAACAATCAAGCATTTGCGCACCAAACGAAAGAGGAAAAAATCGCAAAAATAAAAGAAAACAACAGAAAATGCGAAATAAAGAAAATGGCAAAAATCTCGCCGGAAAATGTCCCGGAAATGGGTCGAAATTTTCTAACCCCAAACCCCTCGAAATCGTTCAAGGTGACTCAAAAACCTCACAAAACTTGCAATCAAGTGAAAATAATAACTCCTCTAGCCTAGATCTGAAAAAGTATTCAAGTTCGAGTAAAATTCGAAGCTTTGGTGCCTCAACAATGAAGTTCGAAGCTTAGGAGAGAGAGAGAGAGAGAAGTGAAAACGACGGAGAGAAAGAGACATGAAAGGGTTTTTCGAAAACCCGTGTTTTTAAGGTCGTTTAAAGACCTGCGCCATGCGCGCGACGTGCGCCGGGCGCATCTCTAAAACACCACCCGACGCGCTCTACTACGCCCAGCGCACAACATCCGCGCCAATCGCACGTCTTTGCGTCTTGCGCAAAAGTATGACAATGCGCTTGGGGGCTTCATAGCCAAAGTGGGGCCCACTTCGTCGAATCTAAATGATTTCAAATGTTCCTTACACTTCAACGTCGCGCGTGACAAACTAACAAATTTTCGAAATTCACAACAAAAATACAATTTTGCCATTTTTCCAACATGCGATACTCTGCACAAACTTTCAACATACATTGCTTGAGGGACAACAAGTACTTAGGAGTACTAACAGCGGGCAAATCCAACGCTAGGTCTCGGACCATTACAAATCAAAACAGCGAGCAAATCTGGCGCTGGGTCTATGGACCAGTACAAATAAAAACAGCGGGCAAATCCAGCGCTGGGTCTCCGGACTAGTACAAATCAAAACAGCGGGCAAATCCACTGCTTGGTCTGCGGACGATTACAAACCAAAACAGCGGGCAAATCTAGCGCTGGGTCTGCGGACCATCATCAATCGAGACAACTCTATGCCCTGGAGCGGGACTAAAGTAGCTCTATGCCCTGGAGTGGGACTAAAATAACTATATGCCTTGGAGCGGGACTAAAGTAGCTCTACTCCCTGGAGTGGGACTAAAATAACTCTAGGCCCTGGAGCGAACTAAAATAGCTCTACACGTTACAACTCTATGCCCTGGAGTGGGACTAAAATATCTCTATGCCCTGGAGCAGGACTAAAGTAGCTCTATGCCCTAGAGTAAGACTAAAATAACTCTACGCCCTGGAGCAGGACTAAAGTAGCTCTACACTTCATAACACAACCCTGGAGCGGGACTAAAGTAGTTCTACGCCGACATGAGCCGGACTAAAATAGCTCATGATTCCTTTTCATCTATATCATTTCATATTTTTTTTGCAAGATTCATATTTTGCGAATTTGTTCAACATGTGTCTGTTCCTGGAACTTTTGCTTTTGCAAGTACCGGCGTAAAAGAGTGATTCTGGATTGCAGAGCATCTAGAATCATTCTCCGTCCCGACACGTATACTTTGACTTTCGGTTTTGCAAACCTCAGTCAAAGTAGGGGCTTCTGTAGACACATAATCGTGTCTCCCCATTTAAGGGTCCAATGATGAAACATACCGCTGTATTAGTTGGTGCAACCCAACGGAAGAGCAATCCGAATAACCATTCCAAATTGTGTTTTGAAATGATATTCTAAAGTCCAATTAATTATTCATGATGATTAATTGTATTTTAAGCCCATAAAATATTTTAAGTCCATTTAAGGTATTTTAAGAGCCCAAGTAAATATTTATTAATTTAAAAAATATTTTTTATTATCTTCGATAAATATTTTAAATACAAATCAGATTTTTATTCCGTGAAATTCAATCTCCGGATTTTAGGGATCGAAAATTATCTTCAAAAGACGTGTTTAATAAAAAACTGAAATATGCGTCGGACGCGGCGGTCAAGCACCGCGTGCCACGTGCGTCCAGCACATTGGACAGAACGCGTCAGGCGCGCCATTGAGCGCCTGGCACGTGGACTTGTGACTCACACAGAGTCCTGCGTCTGGCGCAGACCCTGTGTGAGACGCAAGTTTCTTTTCTATCTTTTTAAACACGCGTTTACACGTGTACAGCCTTTGATTGGGCAGACCACGTCAGGTGCACCAATCAGCGTCTGACGCGTGGACCTACACCTGCCATATCGGACTGCGCCATGCGAAGTAGGCGCGTGCTACGCAGTTTTCTCGCTGCCTATAAATATGGGCGATTTCCCGAATCAGTTACGGTTTTTCAATTATCAATTCACAAACACAAAAACTTACGAATATTTTCAAAATACACTTCGAATCTCCCAACACTCAAACACTTTCAATACTTCAAATCCTTTTCCAATTCCTGATCATATTACGTTCTTGGTTCCACGATTGCTCCGCCAGAAAGTCGTTACGCTCTTTCGACCTAAACCGCATAGGTATAATTTCTGAGGATCCTTGAATAATCAAATATATTTATTGTGTTGAAGTTTCTAACAATTCCTTGTCATGATGTAGATCTTTAATTGATCATCGTGATTCTTGTAAATTCTAACCTTTTTTATTATTATTCTTGTATATAATATTCCTGATTGTTATGATTGTCCTGCATGATTTTTTATCACCCACATGTTATTATTGCTAAACAAGACCTAAAAAATTGTTCTAACTAATTCAAATAAATTGGACAACCTGTTAGGAACCTTGTAATTTGATTGCTTAATAACTTGTCACCAAAAAAATTAGTCTTTTATGTGTTTCTCGAACCAACCTAGACAATATTTTATGATTGTTCTTCTGCATAAAATCTACCATGAATCGATATTTAGTAAAGGCCAGTAATGGGCAAACGTCGTTCATTATGACCATATTTGTACCTTCATCCCCGAACTCAATCTATGGTTCATTTTGCCCATCTATGGAGTCAGGACGGGGAAATCTACATTGGATAAGTCCCTAAGATGTCCTTGCAATTCAATATCCAATTTGGTTTATATGTTTTCCTCTAAAAATTTATTTGCGACTTCAAAAACATATTTTTAATAAAACTTTAACAATGGGTATTCAAATAAACGCGCTCACACCGCGGTAGGCAAATAAAATCACGCCTACACTAACCAATAGAACTAAGTAAATGAAAAACTAATCTACTATTTACAAGTGACGATACAATTGACTATTTCAACTTCATAGTTTTATTAGATTCAATTACTAGTACGATAAATTGTCGACCTTGAGAAATTAACCAAATATAATTATTAGATTAACTGTAAAGACTTTGATAGCAAAGACTCCCTATCTTCCCTTACTTAAAACCAATTTTGAACTAGGCCAAAATCGATTCTAAACCAATCTATTTAGTACAAATATGTTTGCAACTTGTATGAATTAAAATTAGAAGCATTATAAACTAGGAGACATCATTAATCCTAATTATTCTAATCACATAAATGCTTACAATCATTAGGTTGAACTTACATTCTAACTTAAATTAAACCATGATACCAGACTTAATGTAAATTAGGGACTACTTGACTATATGATCTAAACTAAGCCAAACCATACAAACAGAAATAATTGACAACTATATATAGACTAGTAATATGCATAATCACCACTTAAACATGAATCATAAGCAAATTTAAATAATAATTATTGGGTAAAATACTCAAGTTGATAAATATCCAAACTAATTCACCATACTAACAATAAGAATCTAACAAAATAGCAAAGTAGATTGAAAGATTAGCAATTGAGAGCAATAAGTTAAAGAAGAACTCATGAATATGTGCCCAAGAACACCGTACAAAATTCAGCTACGACCCTGCGTTTCACCGTGGCTCTTGTTCGACCTTGAATTTGAGACTAAGCTTCCCTTCAATGGCTTCCTTCACTTGCTAATTACCCAACTACAAACTCAATCAAACTCTCACTCAACTCTCGGTATTTCTTGGCTAAATTGTGCATCTTTTTTTTTGGCATGAGAATATGGGTAATATATACCCAAATAGAGATTAGAGAATAAGATAAGAATTGCCACAAGATTTGGATGAGAAGAAGATGAAATCTCATCTTTTGTATTATGCGTAGATGATGGAAAATAGGAGAGTTGGTTTCTCTGGCTGGGTACAGTATGAGAGGGAAGAGTAAAAACATGGGCTAATGGCTTTATCATGCTTCTCTTGCTCCACAAAAACTCGCGCGAGCACTGAGCTCCTAACCTTTGGTCTTATTTTATATCATTCTTCCATCTTCTATTCTATTTGTCTTCCTTTGATTATTTTTGTGGTCTTTCTCTTCCAATGTGAAATGGTAAAGTACCTATAACAAAAATAAAACACTGTTTAAGCTATTTATTCAATAAAATATAATATGGATATAAAGAACTCACTACTAATAAAAGTCGGTAAAAATATAAAAATAATATATAAAGGACAAATATCAGACTAAAATAATGGAGTAAAAATATAACATATTACGCTGTTATCATAAACACCTTAGGGGGAACCACTGTCTAAGCTGGAGGTAACCCTAATGAGGGACATGTAAGAAATGAGCAAGGATCCACTTTGCATCCTAGCATATCTGAGAGATCTAACTTAGATGATGCTGGAGTGCAAGCTGGTTCGAGTCATGCTAATTCTAGAGGATATGATGGTCCAGTTTCAAAGAGTTTTCGATATCAATCTTCTCATACATCTGATGAAATCATTAATGATATCAATAAGGAAATCAAACAACAAGAGCTGTTTACGAAAACTTTTATGCTTTCGTTTCTTTCTTGTCCACCGTAGAACCAGCTGATTATAAGATGGCCTTGAATGATCCAGATTGGGTGTAGGCTATGCAAGATGAATTGAATCAATTTGAACGAAACCAGGTATGGCATCTTGAGCCAAGACCACGAGATAGATCAGTCATTGGTACTAGATGGGTGCTCAGAAACAAGTTGGATGATCTTGGTACATAGTTCGAAATAAAGCAAGGCTTGTGGTGTAAGGCTACAATCAACAAGAAGGCATCGATTATGATGAGCCCTTGCACCTGTTGCTAGATTAGAGGCTATTAGAATTCTTATTACATTTGCTGCACACATGAATATGAAATTGTTTCAGAAAAACATTCTTAAATGGCTACTTGAAGGAGGAGGTATATGTATAACAACCATCTGGTTTTGCTGATCAAATATTTCCCCACTTACTATTCAGACTTGCTAAAGCTTTATACGGCCTCAAACATACATCAAGAGCTTGTTATAAGAGATTGTCAAAGTTTCTGATGGAAAATGAATACAAGAGGGGAACAGTTGACAAAACTTTGTTTAGCAATATTAGGGGGAAACACTTGTAGTAGTCCAAATTTATGTTCATGATATCATTTTGGGAGCTCTAAATAGTTGTTATGTGATGAATTTGCTATTATTATGCAGAGTGAGTTTGAAATGAGCATGATGGGAGAACTTGGATTCTTCCTTGGCTTACAAATTAGGCAAACAACTGATAGAATCATGATCCACCGGCAAAAGTACCTTAGAGAACTTCTAAAGAAGTTTGGTCTGGAGAAAAGTAAAGCTTACCCCACTCCTGTTCCCACTTCCATAAAGCTTGATGCTGTTTCGAAAGGGAAGGATGTGGAAGTTTCATTGTATAGAGGGATAATTGGTTCCCTCTTGTACCTAACATCAAGTAGACATGACATTGTGTTGTGCTAGATTTCAAAGCATCCCAAGGAGTCTCATCTAAAGGCTGTTAGAAGAATACACAGGTATTTGGTAGGAACAAATTACTTGTGCTTGTGGAACCCCAAAGGCACCTCTATCAACCTGGTAGGGTATACAAATGCAGATTAAGATGGTTTCCTTATTGATAGGAAAAGCACATCATGTATGGCTCATTTCTTAGGCTCATGTCTGATCTCATGGGGCTCTAAAAAGAAAAATTCAATGGCCTTATCCACAGTAGAATAAGAATACATTGCGGCGAAAGAACATTTTCCAATTGTTGTGGATACGAGAACCCAGTGAAAGATTTTGGTGTTGTCCGTGAAAGTGTCCCTATCATTGTGACAACACTAGTGCTATCAAGATTTCAAAAAATCTTGTTTAGCAATATTAAACCAAGCACATTGAGATCAAACATCATTTTCTCAAGGATAATGTTGAGAAACGCTTGGTTGAATTATTGTTTTGCAAGAGTGAAGATTAACTTGCTGATATCTTCAAAGAGTCTTTTTGTAAGTTAAGAGTCTTAATAGGTTTAATTGTACTAAGTGTCTTATTAGGAAGTTATTTGGTTTAGGTAATTTGGCTTGTTTGTTTCCCTCAAATAGATAGATTAGTACTCTTTGATGTGAAATTGCCTACATATATCTTTGCTTAATTCTTCAGGTTGTCATGTAGATACTTTCTATATCTCCTAATATTGGAAAGAATCGTTGCTTGAATGAAAGTGAAATCATGCTAAGTTGCACTAGTGGAAAAAAACAAGGAAGGGCTGCGGTCAAAACAGCCCTAAGGGTTGCGTTTTTGGCCAGCAGCCCTTTCCATAGCAGCCCTTCAATAGATAAGAAGGGCTGCGGTTTTTAGCCGCAGCCCTTCACAACGAAGGGCTGCGGTTTAGGACAAAAACGCAGCCCTTATAAGGTTGAAGGGCTGCGTTTTCGGCTCAAACCGCAGCCCTTCTCTTTGTGAAGGGCCGCGGTTTTAAGCCTAAACCGCAGCCTCTATTTAAGTGAAGGGTCAGGCTTACGCTTAAAACCAGCACCCTTCACATTCAAATTTTTTTTTTAAAAAAATAAATTGCACCCTCCACCCCCTGCCCACCCCCGCCGCCCCAAAGACACCCCACCCCCGCCCACCCCAAGACTCCCCCCACCCCCGCCCACCCCCGCCCCCAAGACACCCCACCCCCGCCCACCCCAAGACCCCCACCCCCCGCCCACCCCGCCCACCGCCCGCCCACCCCAAAGACACCCCACCCCCTGCCCACCCCCCGCACCCCACTCACCCCCACCCCCGCCCACCCCCCGCACTCCCACCCCCACCACCCCCCCCCACACCCGCCCACCCCCGCACTCCCCCGCCCCGCCCCCACCCCGCCCCCCACCCCACCCCACCCCCCTTCACTCCCCCGCACCCCCACCCCAGCCACCCTCCGCCACCTCCTCCACCCATTGCCGCCACCACCCCAAAGACCCAACCAACCCCATAGCCCGACCAGCCCCCACCATGGCAACCCCCCACCCCACCCCCCACCCAAAACCTCCCTTCGACACAAAAAAAAACCGATCAAATTGCAATAATAATATATGACAAGTTTTTGAACGTAATATAATAATTAACTTTAAATATGTATATATTTAATAATGTGAAAAATGTACATAGAATTAATACAAACTAGTAGATGTATCATAAGCAATCATCGCAAATGTGGGACGCCAACTTATCCCGAACTTCATGTAATTCGTCTGTGGTGAAGGCCCTCAAACGTGGTGTGTTATTCATATAAACCTTGCAAAGCAACCAAGGAATAAACACATAATATAAGAATTCAATCATTTACGTACCGTAGTTAGTAGTTCTAAAAATAACATATACCTTCCCGAAATTCAATCAAAAACAAATGCAAGCCTAAAACTCTACACACTAGTTATATTATACCTTATATTATCATATTGAAAAAGAAAATGGAGTTAAATGAAGCGATAAGTACGAATTAGACGCGAAAAGGCAAAAATAGGCCTAAAATGCCCTTTTCGTTCCCAAAATTCAACCTACAACAATTGCAAACCTAAAAATCTACACAATAGTTACATTATGCCTCATATTATCATGTTAAAATTGAATTTGGGGTTAAATGACTCGATAAATACGATTTGGAAGCGTAAAAGGCAAAAATAGGCCTAGAAATGACATTTTCGTTCCCAAATATATGCATGTGCTACTTTGGTTTCTAAACCAATTAATACCTATTACCAATCGATCTAATCTAAACTAACATATACTAATAAGTTACATACCTTTTGAAGATCATCGGCGTTAGTGCACTGGTTGACGATATCGAACATGTACCTTAGCACGTAATAGCCACATGCAAGTCCATCTTCTTGTTGCGGACACTAAATGTTCACCAAAGGATGCATCCAATGACATTCATGTTAATTAGATGTGTAGTATGTGGCTAAAAGTGTTTCTATATAAGGACAAATAAATTAGTCATGTTACCTCGACTGATATCCAAACAGGAGCTTTTGGTGCTCGAAGTCCTGTTGCACTAATATGCTTCATCACACTACATCAACAACATTATTATAAGATTAGATGTACTAACTGTTTATATATTTAAAGATGATGAATAATGTGTAATATTAATAAGTGCGCATATATTGAGTTTCGATTAGGCTACCTATTTAACAATGATTTGATTAGTAAGGTCTGTGGTGGTTGTCGACGCAAAGAATCAAAGTGGTAGACTTCGTTACATGACAAACATATCGCAAGCAGTTTCCAATGAGCCCTACAATAAGAAAATATAGTTATTATTAATCGTAGAACAATTAATAGGTCAATTTAAGTATCGAATAATAAAAGTAAAGCGAGTTTAACAAGCATACTTTTCAATATAAGGAACAAGAATGATCTGATGATATCCAAAAAGAGATGATGCTTTGAAACTCATGTCGAGATACTCTTTCACTTCGGCTTTGTTTTGTAAGCAATTGTCATCTCGTATTATGTTTGGACATAACCAACCAAACATTGCACTAGATGTTGCAAGCAATTCATTGTATAATAACCTGAGAAATTATATTGATTATATTAAAAGTAAACCAACAATTACTTATTATGGATTTGAAAACTACTTAAGGCATATATATGTATATGTATATTTAATTTATATACTTATGTATTACCTCATGAATGTTTGTATCATGGAAACATTCAACTCTACCCCACATAAGAATTCTTTAATATCAACCTTTGAAATGAATGTCGATGAGTCCTCAAGGTAGTGGAATTGTTGCTCCCCCAAAGCAACCTCAATTGCGCTTTCATCGGGTAAATCGCTAGCGCACTCATGTAACCAAAAGCATGGCGTAGTAAGGCTCCGCACCACCTCTGGATCGATAATAAGTGGATTTTTTGTCTTAGAAACATTTCCCGTCACCACATTTCGTTCACCTTCATCACGTAAACTTGCTTTCTTATAAGGTGAACATGCCTTCTTTCCCTACCCGGCATGTGAGCTCGGCCTTCCCCAAACCTAGTATTTAGTTAAAAGTAAAGATATTACCGACTATCATAGGAACTATAAAAAAAAACACGCATATATATATATATATATATATATATATATATGAATGTTAATCATTGTACCTCATCTGAAAACCGCACCAATGCACGCGGCCACAGAACATAACTGCTAAGGGCATCATTTAGTAATCGTAGACCAACTTCGGCTTCGGCGAGCAGAAGAGGTAATTCTTCGAAACCCGACACAATTTCATTGAGGGTGACCACATAGTGATTATGATCCACTAACTGGTTATGCAATCGTACTCGGTCACTAGGGGGTTGTGCATGGCCATGAGCTACGAGGATGAAACTATCATAACCATCTCCTCGAGCTAATAGTTCACATGGTGTCTCTTCCCCGTAAAAAAAACTCTATTTATAGTTAGTCTATGAAACAACATATATATAGTAAGAATTTCATGCATTTAAGAATGTAACAATAGTTGTTTAACAAAGCAAAGGGATTAAGTGATTACCTTCAACTCGGGTCCTACAGGTGGATCAGCCGGCTAGGTGTAGTATCACTACCCTTCTTGAATGCAAAGAAGTCGGTAAACCCATTTGCTCCAAAATGGCGTTGAAGTTATGGGTCATCTCCTCCCTTAGCTCCTCCCGAATTGCAAGGCCTTTCATAGCCTCCACATCTACCGACGCCGCCGAATTCACACTACTTACACTTGATTTTGTCGCCGTAGTGTATTGATCACCATATACCTTTCTCAAACCGAGGCGGACACCTCCTACGCCCCTCACGCGTCCACTGTGGTTCGGTCCTAAAGTTTCGTGCAATGCATCAATGTGTCCTTTAGGAGTGAACTCACCGCTTGCCTCTTTTTCCTTCAAGCCAATCTACATAAGTATAAGAGAGAAATGCTTGTGAGCGCAAAAGTTATATTATATATACCTTATATAACCATATAATCTGTACTTACAATGGCGTTGGCTATCTGTTGTGTTCCGGGGTCAGGCAAGACTCTTTTTCCCTTTGCATAAACCCCATGCATCGAACACCACCAATCGAGGACTCTATCTGGTTGCCGAGGCTGTGCAACTGTCGTCATTGAGCCACTCCCCGTTGTCGTTGTCGACCCTATTGTGGGGTAATGGCTGAACATCCACTTCTCTCTCGCCTCATTGTACAAATGAGCACCCAAATGATGATAATACTTCCTAGCTTTTGCACTCGAGCTACTTTTCTCACGACTTGCCTAAAACACACAATTATAAACAAAGGTTAGCTATGTACGGTGCTATACAATAATACTGGATCTAAGTTTATTAAATCTTAATAAAATATTCTTACAATAGCTTGTGGGGTTGTTTTCTTGGCAACAAATGCTTCCCACTCTTCAGGTTTGATAGTTTTCCATATTTGAAATGGTAATTTGGATGGTGCAGATGATGTTTCCGGTGAAGCCTCAGGATCGGCTTGTGTTTCTCGTCGTAGATGTTCTTCTTCTTTGTACCTACTACTTTCCTCCACTTAGTGATCCACCCAGACACTAACTTAGCCTTGAAATCTCTAAATCTCTGGGCAATCGGGGATAGAAATACATTCTTCTTGGCTTCATCATCTTCGATATTGAATTGATTCTACGAAAAACGCAGTTCACAAATTAGTTTTCGCAAATGTTGTAATTTATATGCTATAAGTAATATTACACATATATTTAACTAAATAATTAAGAAACTAAACGTTATTGTACTTGAAGCTTACCATGGTATCTTCCCATAGACACCGCTTCAATCCCTCGGGCACCTCGTTCCATGAGTGCAAAATGGAGAGTTTATGCATGCAAATGCCAACTTGCATGCCATACTTTTGACGCCACTTTCCACAAGGTTGACCCATGTTATCGTACTCCAAAGTCATATTTGTGTGTTTCCCTAGTGACTTTGTAGGTCCCCTTCCTTTTCTCTTTTTCGTCGCCAATGACTTCCTAGGAATTTGTGCATTTATCTCTTCACGGCGAAATCGAGACAATTTACCCCGTTCCTTTCTCGCATCGAAAGACTCATCCTCGGTAGTGTGTTCAGCACCACTTGTGGTGTTATCGGTATGCACATCCGACATCTCCCTGAAATTGTACAAATAATGCATTAATATAACAAAAAATAAAAATTAACATTGCCACTAAGGGGGTGGGGTGTGGGGAGGGGGTTCTGTGCAAGGGCAGGGCAGCAGTGCGAGGGGGGGGAAGGCGGCAGGTGCGGAGGGGGAGGGCGAGGGGGAGGGGGAGGGGCGAGCGGGGGGAGGGAGAGGGGGGCAGGTGGGGGGGGGGAGGGGGGGTGCGAGGGGGGAGGGAGGGCGGTGTGGGGGGGAGGGGGGGTCAGGCAAGAGGGGGAGGGGGGGTGGGGGGGGGGGGGAGGGGGCAGGAGGGGGAGGGGCAGGGGGAGGGGGGGGCAAAGCAGGGGGGAGGGGAGGGGGTTAGGTGGTGGGGGGAGGGGGAGGGGCAACAGGGGGAGGAGAGGGGGTTGTGCGGTGGGGGGGAGGGGGGGGAGGGGGGGTGCGGTGGGGGGGGAGGAGGGGGTGGCATTGGGGGGGGGGGCGGGGGGGGGAGGGGAGGGGCAAGAGGGGGGAGGGGGGGGGCGTGCGGGGGGGAGGGGAGGGGAGGGGGCAGGCAAGAGATGCCCTAGTTTGAGCATAAAAAGGAGAATAAAGACCCATAAGGAATTGATGTACCTTGCGTTCTTCGCGACGTTTGGCGTCACGGGCACCGAGTCACAAGAGGGGGCGAGGGGGGGGGAGGGGGGGGGGCAAAGGGAGGGGAGGGGGAGGGGTGCGGTGGGGGGGAGGGAGGGGGGGGGTGTGCGGAGGGGGAGGGGAGGAGGGGGCATGGGGGGGGGAGGGAGGATTTGGAAGCGAAAAGGCTAAAATAGGCCTAAAATGCCCTTTTCATTCCCAAAATTTAACTTACAACAATTGCAAACCTAAAAATCTACAAAATAGTTACATTATACCTCATATAATCATGTTCAAAAAGAATTTGGGGTTAAATGACTCGGTAAGTACGATTCGGAAGCGAAAAGGCTAAAATAGGCCTAAAATGCCCTTTTCGTTCCCAAAATTCAACCTACAACAATTGCAAACCTAAAAATCTACACAATAGTTACATTATACCTCATATAATCATGTTCAAAAAGAATTTGGGGTTAAATGACTCGGTAAGTACGATTCGGAAGCGAAAAGGCTAAAATAGGCCTAAAATGCCCTTTTCGTTCCCAAAATTCAACCTACAACAATTGCAAACCTAAAAATCTGCACAATAGTTACATTATACCTCATATAATCATGTTCAAAAAGAATTTGGGGTTAAATGACTCGGTAAGTACGATTTGGAAGCGAAAAGGCTAAAATAGGCCTAAAATGCCCTTTTCGTTCCCAAAATTCAACCTACAACAATTGCAAACCTAAAAATCTACACAATAGTTACATTATACCTCATATAATCATGTTCAAAAAGAATTTGGGGTTAAATGACTCGATAAGTACGAATTGGACGCGAAAAGGTAAAATTTGGCCTAAAATGACCTTTTCGTTCCCAAAATTCAACCTACAACAATTGCAAACCTAAAAATCTACACAATAGTTACATTATACCTCATATAATCATGTTCAAAAAGAATTTGGGGTTAAATGACTCGGTAAGTACGATTGGGAAGCGAAAAGGCTAAAATAGGCCTAAAATGCCCTTTTCGTTCTCAAAATTCAACCTACAACAATTGCAAACCTAAAAATCTACACAATAGTTACATTATACCTCATATAATCATGTTCAAAAAGAATTTGGGGTTAAATGACTCGATAGGTACGAATTGGACGCGAAAAGGCAAAATTTGGCCTAAAATGACATTTTCGTTCCCGAAACGCAACCAAGAACAAATGCAAGCCCAAAAATCTACACAATAGTTACATTATATCTCATATAATCATGTTCAAAAAGAATTTGGGGTTAAATGACTCGATAAGTACGATTTGGAAGCGAAAAGGCTAAAATAGGCCTAAAATGCCCTTTTCGTTCCCAAAATTCAACCTACAACAACTGCAAACCTAAAAATCTACACAATAGTTACATTATACCTCATATAATCATGTTCAAAAAGAATTTGGGGTTAATTGACTCGATAAGTACGAATTGGACCGAAAAGGCAAAATTTGGCCTAAAATGACCTTTTCGTTCCCGAAATGCAACCAAGAACAAATGCAAGCCCAAAAATCTACACAATAGTTACATTATATCACATATAATCATGTTCACAAATAATTTGGGGTTAAATGACTCGATAAGTACGATTCGGAAGCGAAAAGTCTAAAATAGGCCTAAAATGCCCTTTTCGTTCCCAAAATTCAACCTACAACAATTGCAAACCTAAAAATCTACACAATAGCTACATTATACCTCATATAATCATGTTCAACAAGAATTTGGGGTTAAATGACTCGATAAGTACGAATTGGAAGCGAAAAGGCAAAATTTGGCCTAAAATGACCTTTTCGTTCCCGAAATGCAACCAAGAACAAATGCAAGCCTAAAACTCTACACAATAGTTACATTATACCTCATATAATCATGTTCACAAATAATTTGGGGTTAAATGACTCGATAAGTACGATTCAGAAGCGAAAAGGCTAAATTTGGCCTAAAATGACCCGAGAATCAGGTCACATGGCAATGGAATGCCCATCAGCTGGTAGCGGCGGAGGTAGTGAGAAGTGTTACAAATGTGGAGAGCATTCCATTGCCATGTGACCTCACTCTCCACATTTGTAACACAGTCCCACCACCACCGCCACTACTGCCCCCCACTGCACTCCCTCATTGCCATGTATGCGTAAAATGACCTTTAATTTTCATTTCCGAAGCCTAAAAATCTACATAGTTACATTATAAAACAAAAATGAAAATGAAAGATAGTAGTGATACCAAACATGTGTTACAACTTACAACAATGCCTTCACAACAATGCCTCACCCACCCCTATCCACCCTCCCCCAGCCCTCCCCCACCCCCGTCAAGCATCCCCTCCCCTCCCCCACCCCATGCCCAGCCTCCCCGCCCTTCCCCACCCCCTTTCTAGCATCCCCCGCCCTCCCCCACCCCATGCCCAGCCTCCCCCAGCCTCCCCCACCCCATGCCCACCTCCCCCCCACCCCTCCCCCCACCTCATGCCCACCCTCCCCAGCCCTCCCCCACCCCATGCCCACCCTCCCCCACCCCATGCCCAGCCCTCCCCACCCATCCCCCATCCCCCCGCCCAAAGACTCCCCCACCCCCTACCCACCCTCCACAAGCCCTCCCCCACCCCTACAATCATATTTTACAACACAAAATAGAAGAGAAATTAAATAAAACAAAGAGGAGAGAGAGTGAGAGGGGAATTACTGACAATGCAGTAGTGGTGGTGGTGGTGGCGTCAAGGCGCGCTGAGAGAAGAGAAGAAAAAGGAGCTCAGGCAACGCTGAGAGAAGAAAAGAAGAAGTGTGCACCGGCGCTGGGACGGCACTCCGGCGATGTGTCGGTGCTCCGGTGATGGCAGTGCGAGTTAGTGTGAGGGAGAGGAGTGAGTGTGCGAGTGAGTGTGAGGGAGAGGGAGAGGGGTGAGCTGAGTGTGCGAGGGAAATTTGTGAGTGAGTGCTACTGTGTGTTGCGCGCAAAACTCACAGGTTGAAATGGGATAGGAAGGGCTGCGCTTATCCTAGAAAACGCAGCCCTTCGTGTATGAAGGGCTGCGGTTTCTAGGCTAACCGCAGCCCTTCACATAAAGGGCTGCGGTTAGCCTTAAAACCGCAGCCCTTCATACTCCATGAAGGGCTGCGTTTCAAGTCTAACCGCAGCCCTTCACAAAAAGGGCTGCGGTTTCCTTGGAAACCGCAGCCCTTCATATAAGAAGGGTTGCGTTTTTAATAAAACGCAGCCCTTCTTGCGCAGCCCTTCCTTTTTTTTCCCCTAGTGTTGCCTGAATGAAAGAAAGTGAAATTATGACCATATTAGTACCTTCACCCCCGAACTCAATCTATGGTTCATTTTGCTCATCTATGGAGTCAGGACGGGGAAATCTACATTGGATAAGTCCCTAAGATGTCCCTACAATTCAATATCCAATTAGGTTTATAGGTTTTCCTCTAAAAATTTGTTGGCGACTTCAAAAACATATTTTTAATAAAACTTTAACAATAGGTATTCAAATAAACGCGCTCACACCGCGGTAGGCAAATAAATTCACGCCTACACTAACCAATAGAACTAAGTAAATGAAAAACTAATCTACTATTTACAAGTGACGACACAATTAACCATTTCAACTTCATAGTTTCCTTAGATTCAATTACTAGTACGATAAATTGTCGACCTTGAGAAATTAACCAAATATAATTATTAGATTAACTGTAAAGACTTTGATCGCAAAGACTCCCTACTTCCCTTACTTAAAACCAATTTTGAACTAGGCCAAAATCGATTCTAAACCAATCTAATTAATACAAATATGTTTGCAACTTGTATGAATTAAAATTAGAAGCATTATAAACTAGGAGACATCATTAATCCTAATTATTCTAATCACATAAATGCTTACAATCATTAGGTTGAACTTACTTTCTAATTTAAATTAAACCATGATACCAGACTTAATGTAAATTAGGGACTACTTGACTATATGATCTAAACTAAGCCAAACCATACAGATAGCAATAATTGACAACCATATATACACTAGTAATATGCATAATCACCAATTAAACATGAATCATAAGCAAATTCAAATAATAATTAATTGGTAAAATACTCAAGTTGATAAATATCCAAACTAATTCACCATACTAACAATAAGAATCTAATAAAATAGAAAAGTAGATTGAAAGATTACCAATTGAGAACAATAAGTTAGAGAAGAACTCATGAATATGTGCCCAAGAACACCGTACAAAACTCAGCTACGACCCTGCGTTTCACCGTGGCTTTTGTTCGACCTTGAATTTGAGACTAAGCTTCCTTTCAATGGCTTCCTTCACTTGCTAATTGCCCAACTACAAACTCAATCAAACCCCCACTAAACTCTCGGTATTTCTTGGCTAAATTGTGCATCTTTTTTTTGGTGTGAGAATATGGGTAATACATACCCAAATAAAGATTAGAGAATAAGATAAGAATTGCCACAAGATTTGGCTGAGAAGAAGGTGAAATCTCATCTTTTCTATTATGCGTAGATGATGGAAAATAGGAGAGTTGGTTTCTCTGGCTGGGTACAGTATGAGAGGGAAGAGTAAAAACATGGGCTAAGGGCTTTATCATGCTTCTCTTGCTCCACAAAAACTCACGCGAGCACTAAGCTCCTAACCTTTGGTCTTCTTTTATATCTTTCTTCCTTCTTCTATTCTATTTGTCTTCCCTTGATTATTTTTGTGGTCTTCCTCTTCCAATGTGAAATGGTAAAGTACATATAACAAAAATAATACACTATTTAAGCTTTTTATTCAATAAAATATAACATGGATATAAAGAACTCACTACTAATAAAAGTCGGTAAAAATATAAAAATAATATATAAAGGACAAATATCAGACAAAAATAATGGAGTAAAAATATAACATATTACGCTGTTATCATAAACCCCTTAGGGGGAACCACTGTCTAAGCTGGAGGTAACCCTAATGAGGGACATGTAAGAAATGAGCAAGGATCCACTTTGCATCCTAGCATATCTGAGAGATCTAACTTAGATGATGCTGGAGTGCAAGCTAGTTCGAGTCATGCTAATTCTAGAGGATAAGATGGTCCAGTTTCAAAGAGTTTTCGATATCAATCTTTTCATACATCTGGAAATCAAGGAAATTTTAAGAGGAATAGGAATGGGAATGGAAATTTCCAAGGGAGAAGTGGCCAAGGTTTAAATGGTAAGGCTCAATGTGAGAGGAATTACAATTGCAAGAGGTGTAACAAGAATCATTCTAGTAAGACTGCAAAGGAGAACTAGTGACTTGTCATTACTGTCAGAAGAAGGGGCATAGGGAATTCAAGTGTTTCACCAAACATAAGAGAGAACAAAATGGTAATGGGAACGATAGTCAAGGAAGTTCTGGGAATAATCAAGCGAGCAACCAAGGGCCGAAGCCTATGGTAGCGCATAATGGCCAAGGAAGCTACGGAAAGCCTGCGAATGAGAACAACAACAACCAGAGCAAAGCTCCAGAGAACCTGTTCGTGATGAGTCGCAATGAAGTTGAAAAGTCCACCGATGTAGTTTCTGGTACTTTTTCTATTAACTCCGTTATAGTTAAAGCATTCTTTGATTCAGGAGCGGCCTATTCATTTATTTCTTCATCCATCATAAAGAGTTTGGGGTTAGTAGACTATGAAGTGATTGACTTATTATGTATACCTACTGGAGAAGTTATAAAGTGTACTAATATGTATAAAGACTTACCTTTAAAGATAGGAGAGTGTGTTTTCCCTTCTAATCTTATAGAATTCAATTTGGGAGATCTAGACGTTATTTTGGGAATGAACTGGTTAGGTTCCTACAAGACTAAGATAGATTGTGAAGCTCATAAGGTGGTATTGCAGAGTCCTTTAGGATATTTAACTTTATATGGACAATTTGGGAATCCTAAGAGTTTTGGGATCATTTCCGCAATGCAAGTAAAGAAGTTGGTAAAGAAGGGGTGTGAGTTATTCTTCTGTAGTGTGCGAGATGTGAGCAAAGAAGTTGAGTCAAGGATTGAGGATGTACCGATTGTGAATGAGTTTATGGATGTGCTTCCAAATGAGATTGCTAGTATGCCACCTAAGAGAGTCGTTGAGTTTACCATATACTTAGTTCCTGGTACTGCGCGCATTTCAAAGGCATCGTACAGAGTGACACCTCCTGAGATGAGCAAGTTGAAGACGCAATTGCAAGAATTATTGGAGAAGAGTTATATTAGACCTAGTGCATCACCTTGGGGAGCACCTTTTGTGAAGAAGAAAGATGGAAGTATAAGGTTGTGCATTGATTATAGGGAGTTGAACAATGTGACAATCATGAATAAGTATCCTTTGCCTAGGATAGATGATTTATTTGATCAGTTGAATGGAGCAAGTGTGTTCTCCAAGATCGATTTGCGTTCAGGGTATCATCAATTGAAGGTAGCCGATAAGGACATACCTAAGACTGCATTTAGGACGTGTTATGATCACTATGAGTTTACAATGATGCCGTTTGGATTGACCAATACTTCGACTATATTCATGGACTTGATGAATAGGATATTCCATGAGTTTTTGGATAAGTTCGTCGTAGTGTTTATTGATGATATTTTGATCTATTCGAAGAGTGAAGAAGAGGATGATGAACATTTGAGAATAGTTTTAAAGACGCTTAGGAAGAACCAATTGTATGCAAAGTTCTCTAAGCGTGAGTTCATATTGGAGAAAGTAGCATTTTTGGATCATTATGTATCTAAGGAAGGAGTTTATGTGGATCCTGCGAAGATACAAGCCGTTAGTGAATGGCTACACTGAAGAATGTGTCTGATATAAGAAGTTTTTTGGGATTAGCTGGCTATTATAGGAGATTTGTGAAATTTCTCGAAGATAGCAAGGCCGATGACTAATCTAATGAAGAAAGAATCAAAATTTGATTGGAATGAGAAATGCGAAGAAGCCTTCCAGACTTTGAAGTAGGGTTTTTAACCTATGCACCTATTTTAACCCTGCCTGATGGAAATGAAGGATCCGAGGTGTATAGTGATGCTTCGAAGAATGAATTGGGGTGTGTTCTGCAGCAAAATGGGAAGGTGATAGCGTATGCGTCGCGTCAGTTGAAGTCGTATGAGTCGAATTATCCTACCCATGACCTAGAGCTCGCTGTTATTATATTTGCATTGAAGTTTTGTAACATTATTTGTATGGAACGACTTGCAAGATCTTTACTGATCACAAGAGTCTGAAGTATATTTTCACTCAAAAGGATCTCAATATGAGACAGAGAAGATGGTTGGAATTGATTAAGGACTATGGCCTAGATATTCAGTATCATGAGGGGAATGCGAATGTAGTCGCCGATGCTTTGAGTAGAAAGTCGAGTCATAGCGTGAATGCGTTGGTAGTTCCTGAGGAATTGTACCGAGATATGCAAATGATTAGCCTTGAAATTTTGAATCCCGGAGAGACTGAAGCAAGATTGAGTGCGTTGTCGTTGGGATGGTCAATTTTCGATGAGAACAAAGAGAGTCAACTTGGAGATGAG
The DNA here is from genome assembly GCA_947648045.1 of Beta corolliflora. Classification (NCBI taxonomy): domain Eukaryota; kingdom Viridiplantae; phylum Streptophyta; class Magnoliopsida; order Caryophyllales; family Amaranthaceae; genus Beta; species Beta corolliflora. The sequence goes on along the minus strand of CANSZD010000922.1, from coordinate 959,053 downwards.
CACCTAGACAAGATTAATGAGAAGATGAAGCAAGGAAAGGAAGTTGATTTCAAGGTTCATGGTGATGGAAGCTTGAGATTTAAAGGAAGGTGGTGTATACCACAAAAGTGTTAAGAGCTTAAGAGGAAGATTATGGAGGTGATGAGTCTATTTTATATAGAGTATTTAGCCCAATTCCCCTAGCTTTGGGTGCCGGTTTGAGCTCATTTATGTGTGATTTGATATGTTTGGTCTCGTTTCCGTTTGTTAGCTGTTTTTACGCAGATTAGGCCTCCAAAACCTTTATTTGAGTTGCGAAACGGAAGTCCAATGGTCGCATATGGCCCATAGAAGATCTGGGAGATTGCACAAGTGTTTTGGACGAAGAATGCAAGGAAAATGGCGAGAAATCACACTCGCCCGGTCGACCGGGCGAGCCAGCCCGACCGGGCGAGTCACAAAGTTCAGCATTCTCCAAGGCTTGTTAGCCCGGCCAACGGGGTGAGAAGAGGGCAAAAACTGCTTGTGCGCCCGACCGGGCGGCTCTGCCCGGTTGACCGGGAGGAATTTCCTTCATTGTCGTAATTTCAGATCACCGTCGCCCGACCGGGCGGTTTTGCCCGGTCGATCGGACGGTTTTGCCCGGTCGATCGGACGGTTTTCCCGGAAGGTTAATTTTTACCTTTTTTTAGCCGTTTTTGTAAAAACTATAAATAGGCTTTTATTATTTTCGATTATCTATCTTATTTTTTGGCCATTTTTAGGTTTAAAACACTTAGTCTCTCTATAGCTTTGTATTAACTGTTTACTTTGAAGATTATAAAGATCGATGATTTTGGTTTTCATTGTTCTTCAATAATTCGGTGTTCTTCTTTACTTTGCTTATTTTAATGAATTTTTATATTTGCATTATGTTTATTGAGTTTATTTTTATCATGAGTGAGTAGTCTATTTCTAGGGCTTAGAGAGGGAAATGTTTATACCTATTTGATTGTGGTTTACAGTTCTTCGATATTCGGATTGAATTAGAGTAATTTCCTATTGATTTGTTATGCTTGTTTAATTCATGTAATTGCGCAATATCATGGGTTTTGTTTAGCTAATAGGAGTTAGAATCGAAAGATCATACTCATTAGAGGCTTGTTACAATAGGTAGGTCTGATTATGTTGAGCGACCGTACTGGCATATGTTGATCTAAGAGCTGTTAAGGCCCGACCGTAGGATTAACGAAATATTCTAATTATTAGAACCTCAATCCAAGTATTGTTGAACTATATTGTAGTGATTAAATTGGTATAAGCATGGTGGACCGATCAATTGCCCTAGGTTTTTAATTATTTGATAAACTTCCATCTTTTGGTGTTCTAACTTATTCTAGTTTAGTTGTTAATTATTCAATCAAATTTTGCTCTTGAAGTAGTTAAATAATTGAGCACAAATCTATAGAACTCCTCTCCCTGTGGATCGACCCGTATTTGCCAGTTTCTGCTAACAACAAACATTGTGCACTTGCGGTATATATTTAAAACCCATCAGGAGGAAGGGCACAATACTCCATATTCTGTGCACCCTGGTGGTGATAAGTTGTATTAGGATCTTAAGGAGACTTATTGGTGGCCGAATATGAAGCGAGAAGTTGTCGAATTCGTGTCGAGGTGTCTAACATGTCAGAAAGTAAAGATCAATCAAGGAAAGGCTGATTTGTTTAATGAACTTTGAATGTTCAAAAAGTTTTTTATGAGAAAAGGAGGTTTATTCTTGACTTACAAGTCATATTATTATTATTACTGCTAGATTAACATCAAGAAGGTTTCATGCTTCAAAATCCACTTGTTGGTAATTATTGTTACCCCTTGATATAGATCTGTGATGGGATGACTTGGGGGGTGTGCACACTTAGGAAATAAAAGGGGAGATAAGAAGAAGAATTGTTTTCAAGATTATTTTTAAACCAAGTTAATTGGAAAGAGTTTGTTCTTAAAAGGTTATTCTTGAATTATTATTCAAGTGTTTGGAAAGAGTTTGTTCTTAAAAGGTTATTCTTGAATTATTATTAAAGTGTTTGAAAATAGTTATTCTTGAATTATTAGTGATGGAGTTTTCAAAATGAAAAATATTGCGAACTAACAAATGTGTCACTTATCTAGTACATTTCGTATTCAGTTTTATACTGACGCGTATTTCCTTTTTCTTATTTGGCTTTGCCCTGTTTACCTTCACTAGTACAAAAATGTTGATTTGCATCTCCTCAATTGCGTCGTACAATAGGTGAATCGACGTAGAAGGGTCATTTGCGTTGGACGTACCCGGCGTCCGACGCAAATCATGCTTTATATGCGTCGGATGTATCACACAATCGACGCAAAAAGCTAAAGCAAATGGGTGCAAGATTTATGTGCGTCGGACCCCAGTCAATGTCTGACGCAAATCATGAAAGCCAATTTGCGTCGAAGGTAAGTTAAATGCGATGCAAATAGTTGTATCCAACTATTTGCTTCGGATCTATAAGCCCATCCGACGCAAATAGTTTGAGGGCCTATCCATGCATGTCACGAGGGTGGATCTGATTTGCGTCGAACCTGTTGGTCTGTGCGACGCACATGCTTCCCCTTTTAATTTCAAACCCAAGATTTAGGTTTTTTTCTCACTCTTTCATTTCTTCTTTGCACGCCATTTTCACTCCCTCCCCCCACCCCTCTCTCTCTCTCCAATTGATTCAAGCCTTCAACCCCAAAAAAATCACAAAAATTCAAACTAAATCACAACAACAACAATCTCTCTCTCTCTAATTGCTTCAAGCCTTCTCTGCGCCGGCGAGGTTGACGTCATCATCATCGTTTAAGTTCACGCTTCATATTTGTTCTTAATCTAAGTTTCTCACCTTGATTTCCTGTCACAAGAATTATATGCCACCAATTCAACCAATCATAATTTTTTCATGGTCATAATATCAAAGGAACATATATCACGACTTTGTTGATGGCACGAGCTCAGATAGATATGCTGCACTAAACTCATATTAAACACATAATTAAGAAGAGTGGCAAACATTCTAGAGTAACTTCAGAGGTTGAAGATGTTGTTCATTTGAAGATGAAGTTCGAGGTTTTTATTTTCTCTCTCCTCTTTTTTTTTTTTTTTTTTTTTTTGTGAAGTTTGATCGCCATTTTAAAGTTTGGTACATGTTTTATGATTTAATTGATTGTTCTTTTATTTGGAAGAAATTTAATGGATTTAATTGATTTTCGATCTATATAATTGTTCGTGGAAGATGAAACTGTATCTTTTCGTGGAATTTGATTGATATGCAATGAATTAATATTATTTTTCTCTTGTTTTATGCAAATGTAGTTGAATAAATATCCGATTGAAGTTCGATCTGATTCGCAGGAGGAAGAAGAATTAGGTTCAATTTTTAGTAGTTAGATCTGATTTTTTTTTAGGTTCACTTTTTTTAGAATTAGTTCGATCTGATTTTTTGTATGTTAGATCTGATTCTATTTTTTTGTATGTTAGAAGAATTAGGTTCAATTTTTTGTATGTTAGTTCCATCTAATTTCATTTTTTAATTTTATATAGATAGTTCAATTTTTTTAGGTTCAATTCAGATTTCAGATTTGTATGTTAGTTCAATTCAGATTTCTTTTTTGTATTTCATTCTTGTATTTCAATATTCTTGGATACGTGAATTTTTTTTTTTAAAACAAAAATTATCAATTTGCGTCGGATGTAAGACAAAGTCCAACGCAAATAGACTTTTTTTTTTTTAAAATGGTTGATTTGCGTCGGATTTTGTGATACATCCAACGCAAATGGTGCTGGTGATGCTGGGGCCTCAAGGGTCATGTGTGTCGCACTCCGCTTGCCATTCGACGCAAATAGCTTTTCATCTGCGTCGTTTCCTCATCCGACGCAGATCATGTCTCCGTCATTTGTGCTGAGACCTGTGTCGTCGGATCGACGTCCGACGCAAATGGTGGTCCCAGGTCTGACGCAAATCAATGATTCTGTACTAGTGCTTTTTGGTAAGCAGTTTTGCAGGTAAATTTTGGATGTGCATGGTAGCATAATAGGAAGGGGATCTTCTCCTAGATTAGGGTTATTTGAGTATTGAGACAATATTTACTTTTATTAATAAAGGAGTGTTATTATTTTTGGTTAAAGTCTTCTACTGCAAGTTATTTTTTTAGTTAGTAGTTGGTTGCCGAAAGCGTGTTAGTCACATGACAGTAATACTCCGAAATTACTCAAATATTATTTCCTAATTAATTATTTATTTAAAAGTGAGTAATTTGGGGGTGTTGCATATAATCCTGAGGATCCTTGAATAATCAATTATATTTATTCCCTTGAAGTTACTAACAATTTATTTCATGATGTAGATCTCTAAGTAATAATCGTTCTACTGTATATTCTAACCCCTTTTCTATGCTTTCTTTTATATTTGTATTATTATATTCATGCCTTTGTATATTATATGCTTGCCTGATTATTCTATGCATATTATATGATTGTCCTATTTTAATGCTTTTAACACCCACATGTTATTTTTGCTAATCAAAGACCTAAAGAACTATTCTAATATTAATCAGATTAATTTGAACAACCTGCTAGGTTCCCTGTAATATTGATTGCCTAATAACATGTCACTAAAAATAGTCTTTTTATGTGTTTCATGAACCAATTTAGACTAAATATTTTTAGGGTGTTTAAAACGTTACATGATTATTCTTTGGCATTGATTCTGTAATGAATCGATATTTAGTAGAGGCCAACAATGGCCACATCGACCATATTCGTACCTTCACCCCCGAACTCAATCTTTGGTTCATTTTGACCGTTTATGGAGTCAGGAAGGGAACATCTACATTGGATAATTTGTCCCTACGGTTTTCCCATATCCAATTAGGTTTATGATTCTTCCGAAAAAGAATTGTTGGCGACTTCTTTAAAAACAATTTTCAATAAAACCTTTACAGTGGTGTAGTCAAATCTAATACGCGCTCACACCGCGTAGGCGAAATAAAAACACGCCTACAATTTGGCGGCTCCACTGGGGAGGATTTTAAAAAAAAAAAAAAATTTTAAATGAGTGGGTGAAACTTGAAAAATACGATTCATTCTCCTTTCATGCCTTTGAATAATATATTGTTTTGCATATGCATGACTATTGTTAAACCACCATAGAGACAATCTACCTTGCCTCATTAGCACATTTTCTCTGTGTGAGGTCACCCCGAGGGGGTTTGCACTTTGTCCTTCCAAAAAGCTTCCTGAGCGATAGTGTTGGATCTTAGTCATAAGCAAACCTACCCAACCATGGCATTTTTCTCTTGTTCCTGACTTGAAAACTAGAATGCGTCTTACACGTGGGCACCTCTTTAAGCAGGGATACGAAGCGTGGGATCAATCTCTTAGTTATGGACCTTTTCAGCCTTAACCTAAACCTGACCAATAGTTGAATGTAGAACTGGACTTTAGGTTGAGAACTTTTGCATCCATGTTATCTGACATTTATGTGTGATTGCAATTTTTGCCTGCTAATACGCTTTGTGCCCGAAAATATTGTGAGTCGCGTCTAAACAAATCGTCGTTTTCGCTCAAACCTTCGTCAGTTTATCAATAAGCGTGCCGCCGAGCTTTGCGCCAAACGCATTAAGTTGCGCCTGGCGCAAAGCTCCTACGCCAGACGCAAAGACTGCGCGCCGCGCGTACTAGTTGCGTGACACGCAGTCTATTCGTCCCATGCTTATTGGTCTTTTGACCTTTGTTCGAAGTCTAGGATAACAAGTTTGCGTCAATGTCATTTTGTCAAAATCGTTGTTATTCGCTACGTTGAAAATCGCGTCTAAATAAGATGTAAAAGTTCATCAATTAACCAAAACGTTGCCTAAATCCCCGAAAAAAGTGTCGGGGAATAGTGCGCCAAGCGCATTGAGTTGCGCCTGGCGCATCACTCCCGCGCCAGACGCACGGTTATGCGCCGCGCGCAACAATGCTACGTGGCATACAGTCTGTGCATCACATGCTTTTCTTTGATTTGGTCGTCGTGATAGTCGATCTTATTTTCAGTCCGTCTGCATTCGCATGGTCTAACTATATGTCTCACCTAATTCAAAAAAAATCAGTATTTTCATGCAAGGTCAAGTCTGTCCTCAAAAAAGCATCTAAAGTGGTCATTGTAGAGTTAGAGTTGTCATGCATGTCTACCTCTTCCCATTTTCTCCCTATTGTTCAACTAATCTTCCCTGTCAATCCTACCTTACCATATTCGATCAATTTCAAAAACTTTCATTTTTCAAAATCAATCCTACACTCTCTTCTATTCTACTCTTTTTTAAAAACAATTACAAATCATAATAATGCACGACATTTACAAAAATATTTTCAAAATCAATCCATCATCTTTTCCTAATAAAATAAAAAACAAGGGGTTCCTTTCAAAAACGAATTTGGAAAATTCTAATCCCAGTCTAAACACCTCCAATTCAATCCATTTAACCAAATTCAATCCAATTCACTTGCATTCATTCTAAGCCCATGTGCATTTCAGTCCATACATTCACTATCATTAGAGTCGATCTTAGGCCCATATAAGTCTAGTTCATTTCAAAATCTAGGCCCATCTGCATCTTTATGTGAAGTCTAGTCCAAGTCTACCCCTAATCAATTCCACTCTAAGTCTAAGTCTACTCCAATCTAAATCTTAGGTCCATTTAGGCCCAAGTCTAGTTTGCATTATATGCAAACCCTAGTCAGTCTTCGGACTATAAAAGTCAGTCTTAGGACTATAAAGTCAGTCTTCGGACTATAGAAGTCAGTCTTAGGACTATAAAAGTCAGTCTATGGACTATAAAAGCTCAGTCGTAGGACTACAAAGTTAGTCTACGGACTATAAAAGCTCAGTCGACGGACTATAAAAGCTCAGTTTTAGGACTATAAAGTCAGTCTACGGACTATAAAAGCTCAGTCTTAGGACTATAAAGTCAGTCTTCGGACTATAAAAGCTCAATCTTAGGACTATAAAGTTTCCCTAGGTCTAGTTTGCATTATATGTAAACCCTAGTCAGTCTACGGACTATAAAAGTCAAGTCTACGGACTATAAAAGTCATTCCTGAAGTCTTATCATTCAGTTTGCTTGCATAGTCCAGTCCAGTCTATGTCTGCATTTGCATATAGCTAGGATCATGTCACCATCATAACCATAATCATACCCATCTCTAATCATTTCTCATCTTCCTTTCCATTTCCATTCTCCAATTTCCCAATTCCATTTCTCATCTCCGTTTATCATTTCAAAAGCATCATTTCTAAAAATTTACGAGGTCCATTCGATTTCTGTTCAGGACAGGTCGTGAGATTATAACTTGGGAACGCCCCCACAAAGAGGCAACAAGGCGACCTACTCCCAGACTCGTCAAGCGCATCCTAACCTTTTCAGACGAATCCTCCGACTCTTCTGAATCATCGTCTGAAATGGGAGACATTAATGAACAGCTCTGTGCCATTATGGCTCAACTCACACTGATGAACTCTCGTCTTGAGGAACAAGACAAAGAGATTAAGGCACTGAGGGAGAAGGTAACTGAAGAAGACGAACAAGGCGACACTCCACCACCAGTCAAGACCAACACAGATTTGAGATTTGAGAAACTCGAGCAATTGATCTAGTCAATCCCTGCGCTCGAGGGTTAGGATCATGGCCATGACATTATTGATCCTGAACTAAGGGAAAAACTCCCTAAAAGGTAACATTGGGTGACCTCCCAAAATTCAAGGGGGTCGAAGACCCAGATGACCACTTGAGAGCTATCTCCATCTCTATGGCTCTTAAGGGCATGAGCAAGGACTTGTTTGCTTATGTCTTTCCTTTAACCTTGGATGCACATCCATCCAAGTGGTTCAGATCACTAAATAAAGCCACGCTGAATGACTGGGACCCTATGTTACCCGGACTCGTCTAGGAGTGTCGGATATGGGTACGGATGCGAGTGTCAGGTGCGGCACTTCCAAAAATCGGGACACGGGGATTCCGTCCGAAATTTGGACACGGCACGGTACGTTAAATTAATAATTTATATTTTAAAATTTAATAATAAATCTAAAGTAAATCTACGTAATAAAAATGAAAATAGAAAGAAAGGATAATAGTACACTTGGTCCGATCGATTACTCACACTAAAAAAAGAAGAAGAAAAGACAAAGAAGGGAGAGAGAGGAGAATAAAAAAGAAGGTCAAAAGGTCAAAAAGTCAAAAAAATTGAAGTTTCCTCCACGTGATTACACAAACAACACATACACTCCCTTTTTTTATAGTATTTGAAAAGACAACAGTTGGTGGGCTGGTGGCCCACGTTTTTTATAATTAAAAATCACAGTTGGTGGCCCACGTTCATCTTCTTCCTTTTACTTCGAGTCTTCTACGATTCACCTCCTTCAACCTTTGTCCTCTCGCAACTTCTTCCTCCTACCATCAACAACCATCGAAAATGGATGAAAACAATCGCCTCACTAGGGACGCAAAAAGCCCTAATATTATTCACCTATTTTTCATGAATCAACAACAAATTTTCAGATCTAACAACTAGGGTTTAGCACTGTGTCCGAGTGCAACTTGGAGGATCTGACTCGTATTTCATACCCGAGTCGGCGTCGCGTCGTACCGACCCGGGTATTTGGCAAAAATTGCCGAGTCTAGGTAACAGAGACTGGGACTATATCAGAGAAGTGTTCCACAAACAATACATATACAATACTCAGCTTCCCATTGGCCTGCGTGAGCTGGAGTTGACTAAACAAAACTCCAATGAAGATTTCGTCACCTTTCTTGACAGATGGAGGGAAAAACTTGCACAAATGACTAACAGGACATATCAAGAGGATCAAGTCCGAATGGTGATCCGTAATCTACAGCCTAATTACGGAGAACATATTAAATTCCAACCTATAGAGTCTTTCATGAAAATCTATAAGGTAGGCTTGTTGATTGAGGAAGAGGTACAAGCCGACAAGAACAAGGGTTCCAACAACAACAACTCTTTCAAGAAGAGTAATAACAACCCTTCTAGCTCTAATGTCAAATGCCCTAACTACTGAAAAGGGAGGTTATCAAAAGCCTCAAATAACATTCACCCCATTGGGAATGACTCTAGAAGAAGCCTTCACTAGGCGTCGCGCAAAAGGAGTAATACAGCCTATCGGTTCCACTCCAGACCCTGCACCTGAAAATAGATCCAGAAAATGGAACCCTAATGCCTATTGTAAGTACCATCAAGGAAATGGACACCCAACATCTGCGTGTTGGGCATTAAGGAATACTCTGCAAGACATGGTTGATAGTGGCAGACTTCCGATCCCGACGGCAGCGAAAGTCAGCAACAACAGCAACCCCTTGGGAACATCTCGACAGTGCAGGAGGCTTAGTCAGTTAACGCTAGAATTCTAGGTTGAGTCGGAGAGTCCTTCCCCTAGCTCCTTCATTTCCTTTCATGTCGAGTCTATGTCATTTAGGACTGTGTTTCTAATAAGCTTTGTTCTATTTATTTTTTTATTAATAAAATAATTGTATTTTCACTTTTCATTTTCATTGGCCTTCCATCATTTTATTTATGCTTCTAATTTAATGATGAAACTTAAATCACCTAATGAACTTGACTTAACAATAATAAGAAATCTGAAACAAAATAAAATAAAAAGGAAAGAGAAAAAGAAAAAATGGATATACTTTTGGATCAGGATTTATTTCCCTCTCCCGCCATCATCCTTAAACCATCATCTCCATGATCATAAACCAAACAATCCCTTCAAAGCTCCACAAATAGCCTTCAAGCCTTCCAATACCCTAAACCAATACCTTGTGAGCAAGCCTTACTACATACAAAAAATCAATGCCAGGCAAAATAAAATAGTGAAAAAATTCAAAGTGCGAAAAAATGAAAAAAGCAAAAGAAAACGCACAAAAAGAAAAGATTCAAAAAGAAAAAGCCAAGGCAAAGAAATAAAAAGTCAAGCTAGGGGGCTGGCACACGAGTTCAACCCCTCATTCAAATCCTTCAATCCCGTAAACCTTAACCCATATAACCCAAATCCATAACCCTTACCTTATCCTAACCAATTCAACCTTCACATAAAGCCTTTAACCTTTCAATCTTGCATCAATCCTAACTCCTTTTTTAAGGTATGTCCAAGCTCGCTAGGTTGAAAACTCGAAAGGGCGACGACACATTAAAAAAATCAGATCGAGAACTACAAATAGTCTGATTCCGCAAGGATACGTAGGAATCCTCAACTCGAGGTCCGACCGCTAAAATAAAAATAAATTAGTCAGGGTCTAATGATTTGACTTTCTAGAATTTAGGAGCATAATCTCTTTATGGATCCCGACATAGACTCGATTCTGAACCTAGCCTCGTTAAAACCTTTTCCCACCTACGTACATTCATTTGAGTCAAAAATTTGAACTTTTTGTTTTTCAATCCAATCTCTCTTTTTCCCTGAAGAACTCCCCGACAATTCCATGGTTTCTGACGATATCAACTCCCCCAAAGAAGAATCCTCAGCGAACAACTTTCAGCATTCAATATCAGATCAAGTACATTTCAATTAAGGGTCAAGGTGCCTAAATCAAGGCAAGCTCACCCAAAGTGGGGGCTTCCTACGTTCCCGAAAAGTTATAATTTGCGGATCTCGTTTACGGACCTCGATCATTTATCAAAAACGAATTTCGAAAATCATTCTATTCAATCCTGATCATTTGATCATTCTACATATCCACATCTTATAGCCTTGCAAAATCCTGACCTTGCATTGCAGCCTTGCAGAACCCTAACCTTGCATTGCATTTCTTACATTATAGTCCTACATAACCCTGGCCTTACATGACGTGTCATGTCTTAGCTTTGCATAACCTTAATCCTTGCATAGCGTCTTGTGCATCCTTAGAGAGTCTAAGTTTGCATTATTTGCATCATTATGTGCGTTATCTAAGTTGTTAGCACCTGTCTGCTGACATTTTCTCCTGCAGGTAATCAGATTGCTTGTAGTTATTGTCCTGCATACTAACTTTGTTTTGCAGAGACCGACTTATATAGATCAGTTCTAAACTGCAGAGCGTTTGGAATCGTTCTCCGTCCCGACACACCGTATACTTTGACTACCAGTTCCTGAACCTCAGTCAAAGTGGGGGCTTCTGTAGACACATAATAATGTCTCTCCATTTAAGGATCCAATGATGAAACATATCGCGGTATTAGTTGGCGCGACCCAACATAAGAACAATCTAAAGAACCATTCCAAAATTGTGTTTTGAAATGATATTCTAAAGCACAATTAATTGTTCATGATGATTAATTGTATTTTATGTTTTAAGTCCATTTTTAGAGCCCAATTAAATATTTATTATTTTAATGAATATTTTCATAATGCTTTTATCAAAAATCGGATTTTTAATCCGTAAAGTTCAATTTTCGGATTTTAGGGATAAAAAAGTATCTTCGAAAGACGCGCAGAATCAAAAGCGAATATGCAGGAATATACTGGAATATGCGCCGGACGCGGCGGGTGCGCTCAGCGCACCACGTGCATCCAAGGCATTGGCCAGAACCCATTAGGTGAGCCAATGAGCGCCTAACACGTGGACTTGTGACTCACGATTATACATATGCGGCTTAGATTGAAGAGCGTAATGATCTTTAGGCGGAGCAATCGTGGAACCAGGAATATAGTATGATTAAGAATAGAAATTGATTGAAGTATTGAAAGTGTTTGAGTATTTGGGAATTGGGCGGATGTGGTTCATTATGACCATATTCATACCCTCACCCCCGAACTCAATCTTTGGTTCATTTTAACCATTTATGGAGTCAAGACGGAAATCTACATTGGATAATTTGTCCCTACGGTTTTTCCATATCCAATTAGATTTATGATTCTTCCTAAAAAGAATTGTTGGCAACTTCTTTCAAAACAATTTTCAATAAAACCTTTACAGTGGGGTAGTCAAATCTAATACGCGCTCACACCGCATAGGCGAAATAAAAACACGCCTACAACTACTTCTCACAACTAATCTCAATACTACTCTCCTCCTCCTTAATTTCTCCCTCTAAGAAAAATATCATTAATTAGTAAGTAAAGAAGTTCATCAAAAGAAAAACACAAAAAATGGTTTAAGTTAGTAACTAAGTGGATTTAGAAACTCACTTAGAAATTAAGAAAATCACAAAAAAAAAGTAGAAAACTTTGCAAAAGGAAGCGCATCATTGAGTTAGCAAGGTAAACTTAAAGTTCTTGTTATTTTTCTTAATTATCTTCTTAATCACATACTAAATTTCTTTTTGTTTCCTCTTATCATTTTTAAATTTTTGGAGTGATTTGGGTATGTGGAAGTCCTAATAGGTTCCCAACCTTAAATCATCCCACCTAAAATAGTCAACTCTAATGGGGAGGCTCTTAGGAAATATGTGCTTATGTGATTTTTGTTAATCAAGTTGTTATTTATAACCAAAAACATGTTTTCATAAGAAAATTCAAGTAGAGTTGTGCATAAACATCTCCATAAAAAAAATGCGATGCTGTAATTATGGTCAGTTTTAATTTCGTACTTCATTTCATTTTTCGTCTATACTATGAGAATAGTTTATAGGATGTAATATTTTTCCTATGAAGTTCAAGATGTTTCCAGCAATTGGGCTTTGGAATTTCTAAGAAACAAATTTTGTATAAATAATTAAAGATCATACAACATTGTTGTGAAAAACTGATTTGTCCAGTACCACATGAGCTTGTTCTGTCAATAAAGTTTAAAAATAAATTCATTTAGGCAAAACTAAAAACATCAACTTTAAAGTAGACATCAGTAGCTTTCCAAAAACATAAAAACCTTGTTCATATGAATTTTATACAATTTTATATCATTTATACAGAACGTTCATGCAAATCACTAAATTCCATAACACTGATTTTCTCTTCAGTTAATAACATAAATAAAAAATAGTCTTAAAAATGTCCAATTCAAGTGAAAATTTACAGTCTAGTCCTTCCAAGTGTCTAGAATGTTCATACCAAAATTCACTTCAAACTAAGTTCAGTAAGTTAGATTTCAAAGAACCCATTAAATAACGGTCCTAATTTGATCGATTTTAGCATAAAACTAGTTTTTAGGCTCGGGCTATGCCCCGTGTAATCATAATTTTAATTTATTAGTATTTTACATTGAAATAATAACACCAAACATTACTTGGTTTAGTGGTTATTACTTTAGTATACAAGCATGAGGTCATGGGATCAAATCTTATACGATGCATTTTCTAATTTTTAAAATTATAAGTGGAGTACATGAAGTCAACATTCTAAGGGATAGTACCACGTGGCATAGTTCCTTATTGAGGAACACCTTTTCATATATTAATATAAATATAGATTCACCATAACTCGAGTTGTCACTAAAAGCTTGTGAAATCTTGACACAACATAGAGAACTCACTAACCTATCCATAGGTGTATCACATGCTAAATTTTACGCTTTCTACAAAAAGTTATGATTTTTATAAGTCAGTACAACAAGAAAAGTGCAACCTGAAAAATGAAATAAAGTGATAAAAAAATGTGTTTTCTTTTCACACGAAAATGTTAATTAAAAGTCATTAAATTTTAAGTTTCTCTTAAAATGACTCATTTTTATTATGTAAATAAAAATCAAATCAAAGAGGATGAATTCATCTCCATATTTTTATTACTCATCTCCATATTTTTTCTCTAATTTTCACAAGTTTACAAACAAGTATGAATTCCAAAGCCCATTCAAGAGGATGAAGATCAAGATTGAAGATTTGTGTAGATCATAGAATTTGTATATATTGTTGTAATAATAGTTTTCTTTGTAAATAGTTATTACATTGTTCAATTAATGAAAAAATATGGAGATGTTTATGCATGATTTTCATAAATGATTCAACAATTCTTTTGAATAAAATGAGTAACCAACGTTACAAATATTGCATGTTGGGACCAATATATCATAGTATATGAATCAAATGACCCAATCTCAATTAAGAGGAAAACCGCAAATCTAACTAATTTACATTGTATGACGATCCATCTTCCATTTTAAATTTGTTCTCCATCTTCAAATGGATCAATCATATAATTTGACATAATTAGATTGATAATTATGATCTCCAAATTGATTTTATGCCTTTTCACATATCTCACTTTAAATGGCCAAATTTCAATTAGCCAAACACAATCTCCAAATTTGATCTCAAATTGATCATTTTTCTCAAATGACATGATAATCTTCAATTAAGATTATTTCTCAAAAGCCTTCAATTAGGAAGCAAACCTCTTTTCCTAAGACCTCTTGAAAATTATAAACGTGATCACTAATTGAAGTGATTATTTCAATCCTAAAATTTGATCACTAAGTAGGGTGATTACTTTCCTCCTAAGTATAATCACTAATTAGGGTGATTATCTTAAACCTTGGTTAATCACTAATTAGGGTGATTAGCTTAACCTTTCATCATACTTAATCACTAATTAAGGTGATTATCCTAACCTTCCTTTTAATCGCTAATTAAGGTGATTAATTTAACCTTTCATAGTTAATCACTAATTAGAGTGATTATCTTAAACCTTAATAATCACTAATTACGGTGATTAATTCAAACTCTTCATTTAATCACTAATTAGAGTGACTATCTTAAACCTTAATAATCTTTAATTAGGACGATTATTTTTTCTCATTTAGGCACTAATTAGAGTGATTATCTTAAACCTTAATAATTGTTAATTATGACGATTATTTTTTCTTATTTAATCACTAATTAGAGTGATTATCTTAAGCCTTGAATAATCACTAATTAGGGTGATTATATTAACCTCCATTTTTAATCGCTAATTAAGGTGATTATCTTGATCCTCTTTCATATTTAATCACCAATTAAAGTGGTTATCTTAATCTCATTTCAATCACTAATTGGAGTAATTACCTTATTCCTAATAGATTTGTCTAATTCTAAAATGTGAGTTATTCATAATCTATTTTCCTTTCCTTTTCTTCCCCAATAGAATTGGCCATTTAGGGTGCGTGAGACATAAGATTGAACTACGATGGTTTTGATCCATGGGTGGACTCCAATTCCACAATGATTGGTACGTAGTGCAACTTCGGTGCTCAAACCTACTATGTACAAATGATATATTGGGCCTCTTAAAAATGATTGATGTGGATATGTGCAAATTATGTAATTTTTCTTTCTTTTGAATAGCCATGATTACTTTAAAATGGAAAATAACGCATTTAGTAAGAGCCCGTTTTTTAGAACGGAAGAGGAGACAAGTTCCAGACGTTCGCACCTCTTAACCTAAACCCCGAACCCTATCTCATGGTATGAAAGACCAATTTTCAAAAAACCTTATCCATATGAAGTCATCATCGTTTTAAATGATATTTCTTGAAATTGATTTTAAAATGATTTATTGAATAAATTTGTCCCTATTCAGACATTAATAGGGTGGCAACTTCAATTTTTTTTAACACTCTTTTGTGGGATCCAGACCGTTAATAAGACAATAAAAAATCGGGTACCACATATCCTCATTCTGATTAGTCACTTTTGCTCTTCTATTCCTTGGTGTTGGAGTAACATTTGATATAAGAGTTGGAAGAGTTGGCTGAACAACATTGATCAAGAAGTCATCTATTTCTTGATCACATCTTGCTCGGGATGATCTTATTTCATCCTCAGAACTAGATGAACTCGAAGCGGTAAAGTTTAAGTTGAAGAGTTCATTGTATAAATTTGACAATGTGTTTAGATTTGGTGCGAACAAATGGTGAACAAGTATGCTCGAGTTATATAGCAGAACAATAATACATAAAAGCATAACAATAAAGCTAAAAGCAATACAATAATGTAAAAAGCAAAACAATAATTTTAAAAACAGTACAATAATGTAAAAAACATAACAATAATACATAAAAGCAGAACAATAATGTTAAAAGCGAAGTACAATAATGTAAAAAAGCGTAACAATAATACATAAAACCGTAACAATAATGTTAAAAGCGGTATAATAATGTAAAAAGCGAAACAATAATGTTAAAAGCAATACCAATAATATTAAAAGCAGTACAATAATGCATGTTAAAAGCAGTACAATAATATCAAAAGCAAAACAACTTCTATAACAAACAGTACAATAATGTTCTAAACAATAATGTAAAAAGTAGTACAATAATGTAAAAAGCAGAACAATAATGTCAAAAGCAGAACAATAATGTAAAAAGCTTTATTGAAATGTTAATTCTGATAATAAGTAAAGCTTAAACATAAATTACTCAACTACATTTTTAACTTTTTTTAATTAATTGAACTTAAACATACAAATGTTAACTTATACATAAACTTCAACATAAACATAAAAATAAACTAAAATTTAAACTTAAACATAAACTAAACTTGAACGTAAACTTAAACATAAACTTAAACTCAAACATGAACTACACTTAAACATAACCTTAACTTAAACAAAAACATAATTTATAAAATTCCATTATTCGTCAACCATGTTGTTAATTTCTCAATCATTGCCTCCTCAAATGGTGCTCGATTTTTCTTTGCATACAATGCTTGCAAGAAATCCCAATTCTTATAATACTCTTGTATGTTCAAGCTCCCGGTTTGCGCGCTATTTCTTGTTCCTTTGCAAAGAACCTTCCTTGTTTCAACCTCCAACTTTTTGGCTTCTCTTTCAACATCTCGCACTCCTACCCTCTGAATGGATCCGAATTCTTTCATTAAATGAATTGAAACACTCAATTGTCTGACCAGCCACTCCTTTGAGCTTAGACTTCGCTTTCTTCACACCATAGGGTTGTGGGTCGACTTCACCTCCTTCACCACTGGTAGGTGTCTCGGGCATTGAGTCACTTCCATCAACTCTCGGCCTTTTACCGTTACATCCGCTTCCAAGTTATTCCACATTTTCTTGTGGATTTTAAAAACGACCACGTGGAGCCTTCCAACGATTTTTTAACTATGACCCTTCATTTACGAAACCTCTTCATCAAAGCATGTTCAAGGATGAACATACCGTGTTTCCTATTATGCACTAAATGTCTAAATGACGCCATCTCCACATCTTCATACCGTGGCCTACTCACATCAACTCGCTGTTGAAACGATTGATCTGGGGTGGTTTTGTATTTTTTGTTTGATCTTTGTAACAAATCAACTTCTTCACTCGACCTCGCAAGGTTTCGCCTTTCGCCCTCGCTCTCTCTTTCCATTTTCCCTTTCTGTAGAGATACTATTTCCATCGTTTTTTTTTTTTTTGCATTCCACAATTATACATTAGAAAGTTTGCAATTAATAGTTCACAACTTCACATGGTTTTCGGCAATTTTTTTGAATATTTTTAAGGTCAACAAAATCAATGGATAAGATGAATTATTAAAAAAGAGGTTTGAGATTAAGTAATTGTAGCTGCTCAAAATGCTTCCTACTTTTTATTTTTTTAATTATCTTTGCAATTGATCCATCAAGCATGGACAGACGATGACGTGCAATTTCTAGGGTTTACTTCACCATTCACCAATACTTAGATACACAGGTTCTTGAAGGTGCCAGAAGTAATTGTTTGAGATGTTCTGAGAATTGTTTCTTTTGTCAATTTATTTCATAGTTCAAATGGACAATAGAGTATTAAAGAAAAGATTAAATCCTTGGGAAAGAGACACCGAAGATAATGAAGAAATTTATAGTGAGTTCTTTTATTCTCTTTTTCTTCGTTCTCTATAGTCTGATTGATTTATTCCAAATTAAACCTAATTCATTTCATTTATTGATTGATTCATGAATGCTGTATTATGAATGAATGTTGTTTTTGACAGCTCCCGATGTTATGCACTATATAAACAATTTGGCCCAAAAGCGTCCAAAGTTTTGGAAGCATAATGCTAATAGATTCTTAAATGTTGATATCAAAAGAGCGGCGCTCGTGGTCTCACCTTTCGTTGTTTCTCTGGTGTCTTACACGGGTTATATATCATATTTGTTTTTGGTGTTTTGAATCACCTATTTCATACAATAAAAGTTGGATTCTAATTATATTTGTTTGTCTCCAGGTGAGAAGGAGTTGAACCAGGGCTCTGGTATCATCATCGCGAATGATGATAACAATGTCGGTATAGTCTTCACTTCTGCCAACCTTATTAGACAACCTGATGACAAATTAGCTCATGATCTGAAGGTAATTCATTGTAATATGTCTTTTGAATAATAATTTGTGTTTTATTGCATAGTATCATTATTATAATTGTTCCGGTAGTGAAATCGGTGGCGGCCTTCAAGTAAGTCTGCCAAGAGTGGAGTGGGCGACCGTTAAGGAATAGCTGCAAGGAAACAAATGTAAACTACCCTCACGGGATGCGAGGAACCCCCTCCGACGATCAAGTCAGAAACTTGTCCGTGAAGGATTAGGGCTGACAATCAGGACGGGTTGGGTCAATTTCAGGTTGACATAAACCCGACTCGATTCTAATTTCAGTCGAAAATCATAGCCCAAACCCGACCTTACCAATTTCGGGTTGACCCGAAAACCAACCCAAATTGACTGAAATGAAATTCAACTTTACACGCTAAAGTTATGAAAGTATGGGTTAATGACCGAAATGAAATTTAGGTCATCCAAGAAATGGGCTTGGCCCAATACAAACTAGCATTTTTTGCACGCTATGCGTGCGAGTAATATTAGCGTTTCTTTTCTCAATTAGTTATTCATTAGTGTTATAAAATTTTTGATTCAAACAGACATTTGTAATTTTTTTTAGTTTTTTTTTTTTTTATGTTTTTCTTAAATCAATGTTTCGTTGGTTTTTTAGTTATTTGTTCATCATTATTCAAATATAGTATTGAGAGAAGGAAATATAAAGCAGAGGAAAGCTTCTGCTCAAATAAAGTGGAAGAATTTGTGTATTAGGTTCAATCGTTGAGTATTAATAAAGTGGAAGAATTTGATTTATATAATAGAGTTTTACCGAATAATAATCAACATTTAGGTTTTAGAATATTATCAGTATAATTATTAATATGAAATTCAAGTTATTATTTTTTTTCTTCTGATTGTTTCAATCAAATTATATTATAAATTTAATTTTTGATCATAGTTTTTCACACATGCAAGAAGAGGAAATCATTCTCCTTAATTTAATATTTAATTGAAATTTCAAATTCATTTCTATTGTTAACTTGTTCAATATATATGGCAAGTAGGAAGAAGAAAAGATTATTTAATATATATGGAAATTTAAATTCATTAAGGGTAATATCTATGTTGTGGATGGGCATTTAAGTAAATTCCAAGGGGGACACCATTGCTCCCCCTTGGCTTATATAATAGAGATAAGAATAACAAAAGATAGGTTGTATAAGTTATGAAAGTCTGGGTTAATTTCATGTTGATCCGACCTGAAAATAATCCGACTTCTAAATCAGGTTATTCGGGTTATTTTCAGGTTCAAAAAGTCGACCCGAACCTAACACATTATATTTTCAGGTCGGGTTGGTCGACCCATTTTTTATTTCAGGTCAAAAATTTCAACCCAAACCCGGAATTTTCAGGTTTCAGGTCGGGTTATCGGGTTGGGTTAACTTTTGCCAGCCCTAGCTGTGATGAGCCTGAAATAGGGAAAATATGCTATCAGAGCACTCATGGACATGATCTCAATTGTCGCATAATGATCGCGTCTTAGTATAATGCTCGCGGACATGCATGACGCGTGTCCGCTAGCGTACTTAGTACTACCCATACAATATATTTTATATTTTGAAGTTAAATGTACTTGATACCCCTAAAAGAAAAGATTACTCAACTTCATGGTTTATGCTACAATGACCAAAACTTCTCACGATAGGTAGCCTAGTAAATGTAGACACTTGGCATATTTTATCAAATATTGTGTTGTATTGGTTTAATTAATTGTATGATTAATCAACTGACTTTAATTTTTGTAGGTGAAAGTTACGCTAGCTGATGGCATATCATACGAAGCTGAAGTATGTGCCCATGACTTTCACTTCAACCTTGCCGCCATCAAATTTACATCCGATACTGCTGTCAAGTGTGCACCAAGGAAACGAGTGGATGACTCTCTTCATCTCAACCCAAGCCAATGTCAGGAGACACTCATTCGTCATTCAAGTTCTGTTAGAATTTTACCGGGTGATCCTATAGTTGTTGTTGGGCGTTATTTTGCACGCCCATATGATTTTATGGCTGCACCTGGTGTTCTTAGGTAAACAAAACATATCTCATTAAGTTCTTTTAAAACGTTATATTGGTAAAGCTTTTGTTTATTTGAACTAACCATGTGTATTTTCGTTCTTTATCTTTAGTCTTGATTGCTGTGATTATGACTGTAAGGAGCTTTTCAAGGCAACTTGCAAAATGACAAGGGTACTATTCTTACCCTATACCTTATCAGTCCTTGTTTCTCACCTTCTCTATCTTTCATAAGTGAAGGTTAGCAAAGTGGCTGGGTTGGGTGGTAGATTGATGGCTTTAACAAGGGGTTGATACTAATATATTTGTTCGAGTGACTCAAATAAAAAATAAAGTTGAATCTTTGGTATGGGATTTGCTTGTGGTAGCACAAGTCTTTTCCTCGTGCGGCCATTATAACTTGGTGGACTGGACCGGTAGGTCTTGGGTATGGAAAGCCAGGTTCTTTCACCAATCTATAGAGTGTAGTTCCTGCTCTTGTTTGTGTTTTAACTCTTTATCTCCGTATGGTAATCTGGAATCTACTTTATAAGTTGTCTGAGATGTAAATTTTGGTTGAATTATCCGTGACTCCTGACTTTGTTTTCTTGCAGAAAAAATGAAACATTAAAAGAAAAGATGAGAAATTATTAACTTTGTAACAGGCATGTGGTAGAATAATCAGTAATGGATGGATACTGTTGTTCATAAATTGAACGTAGTCTATCCTACATGGCATTTTTAGGTTATCATTTTAGCCTACATGGCATATTACAGTGACTAGACCTTGCGTGTGTAAGGTTTTACACTTTTTTATGTAGTGTACTTGATGTGGATATCCTGGCAACTTCACCTTGTTTATTTGTTCAAAACTAGGTTCTCCAAGAGGGCTCTTTAGCTGTCAAATCAGTTTCTTTTCTAGAATTTCAATTTGTTTTTGAATCAAGAAGTACAGGAAGCACCTTTTCTGTTATCATGATAATTCATGAAAGCGACTCTTGAGGAATCGGTC
Source organism: Beta corolliflora (assembly GCA_947648045.1). NCBI lineage: Eukaryota > Viridiplantae > Streptophyta > Magnoliopsida > Caryophyllales > Amaranthaceae > Beta > Beta corolliflora. The sequence goes on along the minus strand of CANSZD010000922.1, from coordinate 937,795 downwards.
ATATGCACATCATTTTACCGTGTTGTATTTTATGATTTCACTAATACTTGTTTTTGTTGTAGTGTGGTGATGGAGGTCCAGTTCTCAATCTTGCTTGAGATGCCATTGGTATTGCCTTTTATGACGACGTTTTCACTCCTTTTCTTCCCATAAACATTGTTTACAAATGGTGGGATCATTACAAGAAATTTGGGTATGTGAAAATGAAATATGTTTATCTATTACCTTTATGTTAAATTGATAATTTTTGGCCTAGAGCCCTGGGATGGAATTTTATTTAAACTTGCTTCTATTTTTTATGTTTGCAATGGGATACGTGGTAGGAAAGCTTAGAATCTTCAAGGGTAAAGAATTAAGAGATGTGAAATTATTCTGATATGTAACTACTCTTTTCTGCTCTATAAAATTTTAGATTTTGTACCTACTTTCCCTTTTCCATGCTAAAATAGTTGGATGTTTAACTGGAATTGGCCGTAGCAATTTTAGTTACATAATGGCCGTAGTGGTTTGGTGAATTCACTTCAAAGACATCGATGCGTACTGTTTGTAACTTCGAATTGTCTTGTTATCCATGTAGTGCCACATGATAGCTTCACTAGGTTATTATGTGCCTTAAGTATAATAATGTCCTCCTTGAGCCTGAACTTGCCATGGTTCATATTATGTCTTCACCAAACTTGTCATTTTGATTCTCATTAATTGCTTTGAAATGTGTCACCATGATGGTGCATATTAATGTTCCAAACATCTTGCCTTTCCTTCCTTTCTTTGAGGTTTTCCACGCTCGTGAATTCAATTAGTTTATTAGTCTATTGAACGAGGAGTAGCTGAGTTATTCTAATTGAATGAGAGTATGGGCTATGTTGGAGGATGTTATCTATATGATTCATATACTTAATGTGAAATATTCCCAGTTCTGTTAAAATTGTGCTGCTTCTTAATTTTTTTTCTTGTATAACCATTCATGAACTCACGGAGTGTTTTTCCCCTCAACAGGGAACCTTGTCGACCTTTTGTGGGAATTGAGGCAACTAACTTTTATGCTGCCGATTTAGATGTCGCGGAGAAAATAATTGAGACCTTTCCTAGCATTTCTAAAGGTCTTATTGTTGAAAAGGTAATCTCTGACACTTGCTTGAGTGTGGTTGAATCTTGAATGTCTTCTTGACATTTGAGATCTATACATCTTTTGTCTTGATTTTGATCCATGAACATACCTGTGAACCAAAGTCCTCTTTTGTTGGATGTCTAACATGTGTTTGAGATTTTAGTGCTAGAATTTGTGTGAATACAATGCTTGATTTTATGGAGTTATAGTAACAACGAAATCTGGCAATGGAGTGTTGCCCTGTTAGTTTTTTCTTTTCTTTTCTATTTTAAAATTTTGTGCGGATAAGTGTGCTCTACAATCTCTTCAAGTTTTTTTTAGTTGATTATATGTTTGAATTTCAATAAAAATTCTTGCATCTTATGCTCAACAGTAGTATAATTCTCTCATTTTAGCCCAACAAGAAATATGATATAGGTTTAGGACTTACTATTATTGAGGTTCAAGAAAACGTTGTTTGCTTTGTTCTGTTATAACTTCTATGACTTAATACTTTGAAAATTATTGATTGAATTGTGCAATGAAAATATATTTGAATTATTGGCAAAGTGGTCTTCCGCTTGATTGAATAACATGCATTATTTTACATCTCATTATACGATTTGGCGACTCGGGTGTAGGTGATTCAGGCTCTTCTGCTGATGCTGCTGGCTTACTTCTGAACGATGTTATAATTCAGTGTGGTCAGAAAGTTGTTCAGAGTTTCTTGGAGGTATATTTCATTAATTAGGGGCACTTATTTTTTCCCCAAGTATACGTAATTGGGGTTAAGTATAAATTGGATTTAAAGCTTTGTTACCTATAGATTTGCCTTGCTTTTGTGTATGTGATTTTTTGGGTGATGATCTTAAAGTCTTCATCTTCATTTTCTGTTCATTTTATATTAGGTGATCTTAAGCACAAATAAACAAATGACCACTTTACGGATACAGTAACTGATCAGTGAATCGAAAAACCAACTCTGCAAGTTAGGAGTATTCGAATATATTATCTTGATTAGCCACATCCCTAGCAGATGATCCAGAAACCTCAATCCATGTCTTTGAGAATAGAGCACACGCTGAAAGAATTGTATTTAAAAGCATATACCCATTCTATTCATGTTGGTCTAGTCTCTCCTTTGACTATAATAATGCATATCAAGATGATTCTTATCAAAAGAAAAAAAAAGAACTTATGCGGATCTGGCCCAATCGGTTCAATTTTTAAAATTTTCTTACATTGCCTGCCTTGTATGCATAAAATATTGGTGTAATATGTGTGCCCTTTACCTTCTCAGTATGTAGGCTAAACTTTTATTATCGATATTCTATTAAAATTAAATCACAGTTTTGGTGCATTCTAACTCCTGTACAATTGTATTTTCAGTAGTTTTGAACTTTTTCTTGATAACCTTGTGACAATGCCTTCAATAGTGATTCGTTACTGTATAACTGATTTTAGTTGGCAATTACAAATTGCATTTATTGTGAATTGTGATATCTTTTGCTGATTTGACCATGCCGTTCATGTATTAGACATGTTCTATTTGTAACTTGTATGTTGGTATAACTTGTTAACATCCATAGATTTTTGAATACATTGCACTATATTTATTTCCCATTTCCTCATTGCTACAGTTTTTGGAGATAGTATGGAACAATGTTGGACATCCTGTGGAACTGGTTGTGGCTCGAGCAGGTCATGATACACTTTTACCTCTTAAGATGATGGTTGCTGAAGTTACATCGGATAAGCTTAATTGGTAAGTATTTTTAGTTTCACCATCTTATATCACAAGATGGTAAGTAGTTTCACTTATTTCTGATTTCTGTAGTCGTGTTCTGACTTTTGTTTATTTCAATTACTCATCAGCTGGCCTTGTGGGGAGGGATAGTGATAAATTTCAGGCGGAACTTTGAATCAGAGGGTAAGGTGTTCTTTTACGTCATAGAATACAACACCATTTTTAGAAGCCATTTCAACTGCAAAGCTGATTATATTCATAAATTTTCTAGCCCTGGAATAATAATGCAACTCATTCTACTCGACATGATATTTCCAAAGTTGCAAGTGTTAAGCTATTTGTTGCTAGTTCAATTTGTACTAAGGTGCAGATATGGACTTGTTTTGACAGTTAAAACATTAAAGCTGTCAAAGAAATGAACCTATGGTTCCATTGTTTTTATTTTAAAGCCGAACTTCTCATCTTAATTTCTTGGATTTATATGATTGTATCAATTTTATTGATAAGTTGAGCAAGGTTAAGTAAGTTGGCTTCCAGAAAAACTACACTGCTCAAGTGCTCATATTTTGCAGCTTTGTAGTAGAAGATTAGATCGCAATTTGCATCATTGTTGTCTTGAACAATAGTAGAGTGAGTGTTGTGTCTTTTCGCTGTCTGTTGACTGATTTCTGAAAATTTGATTATGTTCTACATTGGGAGATCAATGATAGTTTTCCATAATGCTTGATAAATTGATAAATCAGGGGGGAAAAACTAACTATTGAAATGATATCTTCTCAATGTTGGATTTTTTAGCCTCAAGAGGAGAGAAAAAGTGATTTTAACGGAACTGTGCCGCTCTTGAATAAAGTTTGGTTTCCTCCACAAGGTTAAACCACTAATCCTGATTGCTGACATTGAACACAATTGTTTTAGACGGGAATTTACTTTTAAACCACTATACTTGGAATATTAGCGTATCATCATGTCTATTCAAGATGAAGTAAGGTTCATTTGTCAACTACTGAAACGAGCCAAGTTTTTCACCAAAAGTTCCTATTGTTTTCAAGATTTCCTTTTCAGGTCTAAGATTACATTTTTTTTTTCTGTTGTAGACTTGTAGCTCATAAATTTCCCTTTATCACTCTTCAATTTTTGTGAAATAAGCATGTGGAACTCATTCTATTTTTGTTTTGTTTTATTAATTGAGTGAAGGAGCTTATATGAGTTGTAAATAATATGGGGCAAGCTAAGCCATGCTTTTATTATATATATGCATGACATATGTAAAGTATTTTTCGCTTTTCACTGTTGCTATCTGAATACTGATAAGAAAAATTGAAGCTATTTACTAGTATTAGATTTCGTGGGATTGGAAACAATATGAATTGTTTTTTAAACTCAGAATGCACGCCATCCCCCAAATCTTGTTCTTCATTTATTCGAATTGTTGTAATTAGTTTACATATATACAAAACTCAATCTGGAATTGGGCTGTATTTCTCATATGGATTGCATTTTTCTGGCTCATTTCTCTTTCAGTCGTATGTTTCAGAATATTGGACCGTTGAATTATATGAGCACTAGTAGCAAAGAGATTGGAATCACTATTGGAAACAAGGGAATATGAACTTGGAATTGTAGATGCAAAGATTTTTTTTATTGTTTCTGTGATGCAAAGACTTATAAAGGCTAAGAAGATACTTCTCATTTTCCCTTTCTTCCCTCATGCCCATTCTATCTCCCCTATAGCCCCTCCTGCCCATTTGACAGTCCTCACCTCACCTTACTGCTAAAAGACTAGAATGTGTTTGCAAATCTGTCTGTCTAAAGGCGAACTATTTACACGTGGGCACAAGAAAGATGCTACAAGAAATAGCTAAAGAGCACTTCTACTGAATCAACGACTTCTGGATGGCCGGTCAAACTTCCAATCTTTGTGCTACTTGATAACTGCTTCAGAGTTTGGGGTTGATAGAATTTGGGGGCATAGATACTTAGCATAATCGGTTTCTTGTACTCTATATTAACAACTTTGCGTGAATCTACCAAAGCCTTCTGGGGGTAACGTAGCTGCATGAGACCTGGATCAGATAAAAACTTGAATTTCAGTTTTCTCCCTGTGTAGGTTTTAAGGATTTTAGCCTTGGGTTAATTCCTTACTTTTGTTGGTATTATTAGTTTTGTTTCTTGCATCGTTCCATTGCTTGCTTAGTCATTGCCAATGTTTTCTTAATAAATGGTTGTTTGCAATAACCAATAGATAGGGAGACTAATTTGGATTGATAACCATGTTGTTTGGCCTAGAACTGGACTTGAGGCGGGTTTGAATGTGATTCTGTTATTTATTTCATTGATGTAAATCAACCTTTTCTTTAAAACTTAGTATAACTATTGAACTAGGGCTTTCGCAACTTTCTTCTTAGGTGTTTATCTTGACTTGCGACCTGCCTTTTGTTTAGTATTTGTAGATGTTGCCTTGAGCTCAAAATTTGTTAGTGAGCTGTTTTTGTATTAAGCTAGCAAATGCTGTTCACTTAAAGGTTTCGTTTCTCTACCAGCAGGTTTTGACTCTCGTGCTTGCAGGTAAAATAGGTTAATACAAGCAAATGATCTATTATGTGAATGCCAAGCAGAAATTTATTTTGAAAGGAATTCCAAGCTAGAAGACTGAGTTTTTTGAAAGGAATGCTAAGCATGAGATTTTGCAACTTTTGAAAGAAATGCCAAGCAGACAAGCAGGAGTTGTGTATTTATTTTCGATGGAATGCGATTATGCAGAACTGGAGATCTCTCTTTTGAAAGGAATACCAATGCAGAAGGTAGTATGATCAGGAGATCTCTCTTTTGAAAGGAATACCAAAGCAGAAGGTAGTATGATAGGTATATTATTGTATATTAGTATCTATGTAGTATTTAGATGAAGGGTGTCAAGCAGCGTATACCTTCATAATCTAATTGAGAAAATCTCGATATTATACAATGTACAGATTATTTAGACAAACAATTAGGAACATGGACTATTTTGGAGTCAACTTTGTTATTCATCAAGTTATGTTGTAATTAAAGGCTCAAAACCAGTCTTAAAAGTCAAATTGTTTAAGCATGTTGGTGTTAGCTTTTGCATACGGAGTATTATAGAGAAGGGATGTCTATTGAAGTCTGGTTAAGGACGATCGATACACAAAGTTTATCATCTAGTGCGTCTTTGGTGGCTCTGTAATTGTTCCGAATTGTTCAAATTCTAATTCCCTTTTGTATCCTTTGATAGCTATAATATCTACCCGTTGCGGAGTATATAGTATTGGATTATAATTCCCTTTGAATTCTTTGGCAGCTGCAAGCTGATACAATCCAGAAGTTTGTATTCTTAGACTCTCAATCTGATTCCAAGGGACTAAAATGGAGACTGAGTATTGGTTCACAGGAGAAAACCCATAATTGAGAAGGGGAATCTCGAATGATGCCAATGAGAATTTAGAGAACAAAAATTAAAAGAGTAGAATAATTTTAGAGAGAAGTTGGATATTTTCATTGATTGCCTTTCCTACAATTCGTCAATTCCCCTAGTATTTATAATTGAAGTACAACACTAAAAGACAATTTTGTTTTATTAGGAGAAAAAAAACCTTAAGCCAAACTCCTTAATCGGAGGTCAACCTAAAAATACCCTGCGAATAAGAAGGAGTAATCAATACAATAAGGGGGGGCAAAAAGAGTGTTAGGGTAAGAATGATCCTTATGCGCCATAAAAATCTGCGCTCTATATTCGCTTCCCGATAAAAGTGTTGAATCCAAAGAGTGATTGAAATTAGGCAAAGCTAACTTGCATCACCAATAATGTTAGCACTTTCCCACGGGATATTAGAAGTCCGATTAATAGCATTAATAACCGTGAGATTATTTCCTTCAATACTAGTATGGGAAGTATTAACAGAGAGAGCTCCTTTAATTCCATGTAAGAGACCTAAAGCCTCGACCCGGACAATGCTCGTATGACAACCAAGATATTAGCACTAGCCATAAGGACGATACACTGACTATCCCAAATAATAAACCCATAAGAAGCTTGACCATTAGCAAGTATAGACTATCAAAATTCAACTTTAAGACAATTAGGAGAAAAGGGGGGGGGGTTCTCCAAACAAGACATGAACCAACACAAGGAGGAAGCTTATTGGAAATGGAAGCAGAAGAAAAGGCTGAGGGGATATCTAATTGGGAGGCCATGGCCTTATCCCGACTATTAACATAAGAGTTAATCATGTAGCTAGCCTGGCTAACTGAAGTGGACTCATTATTGAAAACTAGTCCATTGCGAAAATACCAAACATAAGTAAATTTGGTCAAATCTGCGCAAGAGACTAAATTATGACAGGCTTCTAGGATCGAGCAAAAAGAATTTAAATCCACGGAAGAAAGACATACCGGAAATTTTGGCCAATTAAAATTAGGAATAATTGTCAATAATAAGTCAACCATTGTCCCATCAGCTAAAAATAAGTCATCTTTTGATTATTTCCTGAATAAGTCTACCTTTAGTACTTGTCAATTTTAAACAAGTTAAATTACAAATAATCTGACTTTTTCTTTCTTTTTGTAATTTTAATTTCTTTTTGTTTTCTCTCTCATCCCTTTGAAGAGTTACACATATCATATTTAAGCGGTTAAATAAGTTAACAACAGGCAAGAACTTGTTAAAAACAGATTGGTATTAAAGGTTGACTTTTTTAAGGATAATCAAAAGGTTGACTTGTTATTAGCTGATGGCCTAAAGGTTGACTTATTGTTGACAATTTTTCCTTAAAATTATCATTAAGATTTAAGAAAATACCCATGGCAAACGAACAACCAAAAAAAAGATGGGGAGTTGATTCACAAGGGTTATTACAGAAAACACAATGTTGGGGCACAAAAAAATGGCTTTTTTCTAGTAATTTGCTAGACGTGATTACCCCATTATTGCAAGCCTTCCAAATAAATTTTTTAATTTTAGGTGGAACAAGGCTCCAAATCCAATTAAATTCCACCTTTTTATAGTTATGACCATGAAGACCTTGGGCCAACGCCGCTCCAGATTTAACAGAATATTCACCATTAGCTGTGAGGCCCCACACAATTTTGTCGAAGTTGGTTTGAGGTGGGGATATAGTGTTTATAGGTTTATATAAGAATGCATGCTTAATAATATAGATTTAATTCTCTAAAAACCTCTCTCTGGCGCACGATAAGGGTTTCTGCTATTGTGCACCCTTCAGGGGGTAATGGGGAGAAAGAAGAAGACGACGGTGCTGAAAACTAGCTCGGAGGCACGGGGATCGTCTTCTAGAACCCTGGAGATGAACAAGGATAATAATGAAGAGGTAGCAGCGATGGGTTTCAATGGAACAGTGACTATTGGTGAAAGTACTGAAGTGACAATGGAGACAATGGGGATACTTCACATCAAGCGCATTCACAAAACAAATGGCAAGGTTTTACTGGTAAGAATCGTATTTCTGATAGAGGAATGGGGCTAAGATTTGTAGCTCCGATGATTGTAGAGGGTAAAATGACTGCTAAACTTGATAAACATGAAGTTGAAAAATTAAATGTTGCCTGGGAAAATGCGATTATCATTTATGTTGTGGGACAGAATCCTACCTTGACTGCTATTAATGCATACATTAAGAATCAGTGGAGTTTGTCTTCTGATCCTTTAGTTTTTAAACATGAAGAGGGTTATTTTGTGGTGAAAATGGTTTTAAAAGAGGATCGAAATTCAGTGATCTATTCTGGACCTCATCTTTTCTTTGGGAAGCCTTTGATTTTCATGAAGAAATTTTGAAAGTTGTTCCTATTTGGGTTAAACTTCCAAATCTGCCATTGAATTATTGGAGTGACAATTCACTTAGCAGAATAGGCAGCTTGCTTGGAGTTCCCATTTATGCAGATGAATGTACTACAAAAACTTTGAGGGTATCCTTTGCTAGAATTTTGGTTGAAATTGATGTCACAAAAGACATTAAATATGAGATTCAGATTGAAGACCCTTGTGGGAAGACTTTCACTCAGAAAGTTACTTATGATTGGCTTCCTTCTTTTTGTAAGAAGTGCCAAGTCATAGGTCACACCTGTGAATCAAAAGCTAAAGTGCAGTCTAAGACAATTAAGAAGTGGGTGCCTAAGGTCACTCCAGCTCTAGTTGCAAATAATGGTGTGCAGAATCAAGTTGCTGAAAAAACAGACTCAGGGGGAGATATAATCTTTGGTGCTCCTTCTATGGTTGTAGATCCTAGCTTAGCTGGAGGTCCTTCCATAGTTGTAGAGCCTGAAGTTATAATAACTCCTGTGACTACTCCTGAACACCAACCTGTGACCAGAAATGAAGAAGAGGAACCATGGAGAGTTGTTACAAGGAAGTCAAAAGGTAAACATGTAGCCTTTCAATCAGCAAGAATGAGTTATGGAGGCAATGTTGACTCAGGAAGACCTGAGGGTGCTAGGGAACCTAATCCCTATTTATCCTGATGTCTTTTGTTGCTTGGAATGTTAGAGGTCTCAATGACCCAGTGAAAATAAAAGAGGTGAAGCTAGTGCTTCGAAAAAAATCAAGCCTCGCTTATGTGCCTTATTTGAGACGAGAGTTAGGGTTAATAAGATGATTAAAGTTCAAGACAAGTTTGGTCACTTATGGCGTGGGAAAGTAACTATGATTTTTCCCCTCGGGGTAGAATCCGATTTGGTTGGAAACCAGGTGAGATTCAAGCGTGATGTGGTGTCAAGATCGAGCAATGCATAGTTATGAAAATTCAAATGATTAATTTTCAATACTATGTAGTTGCGGTTATGGTTTGCACACTTGTGGCGTATAGGAAAGTAATGTGGAGAGAGCTACAATAATTATGTACTACTATTAGTTCTCCTATGCTCATTATTGGTGATTTTAATGCCATATGGTATGCACATGATAGAATTAATGGGGTTGAGGTTAATGAAAGTGAAACCCGTGGATTTTGCAAATTTTATGATTAAGTCTCGGATGTTGGAAGCCCCTTGCAATGGTGCTTACTACTTTTGGAATAATAAGAGTACAAATGCAGTTAGAGTATGTAGTAGAATTGACAGGGCTTTGATCAATGTTGAGTTGCTTGATATGTTTCCTCGGCATTTTGGTGCAGTATATTACTGAAGGTGTCTCTGATCACACATCTCTAGTGGTTAAATTTCAAGAAGCACAACAAGGTGGGGGAGGCCTTTTAAATTTCACAACATCCTTGTCGAAGATGAGCATTTCTTAGAGGTTGTGAAAGAAGCTTGGGATTCAAAGTGGAGATGTACCGAGACAAAAAGCTTTATGGTGTAAGTTAAATGTTGTTAAAAAAGCTATGAAATCTATGCATAGGGGGAAATACTCTCAGGCTCACATTAGAGTTGAAGAATGCGGATCTCGGCTTCATAACATTCAACAATCTCCCTCGTCCGGATAGTGATCGGCAGCCTTCGGAGGGTCGAAAAGGAGTTATATGAGACGCTTAGATATTGGTCTAGAGTGGAAGATAGTATTCTTAGTCAAAAAGCCGAGAATTAATTGGTTAGCCAAAAGGGATGCAAACACAAGTTTTTTCTTTACAGCTGTCAAAGTAAGGAATGCCATTCTTCACTCTGATCAAGGGAGGGAACTCACAGATGTCAAAGACATTCAGGAGGAATTAATTCATTTCTATCAGCAACTGCTGGGCTCTTGTGCTCAATCCCTTACTGCTATTGATCTTCCAATAGTGAGATCTGGTACTACTCTTAGCTTATTGTCTAGAGCTGATCTTGTGAAGCCTGTTTCTTATGCTGAAATTGATAATGCCCCGGCATCAATAGATGATTCTAAGGCTCCTGCTGTAGATGGGTTTAATGCATATTTTTAAAAAGAGTCAAGCAATCATTAAGCGGGATGTTTATAAAGGAGTGTTAGAATTCTTTCGAATGCATTCTTACATAAACCTATAAACACTACTTGTCATCACATTGGTTCCTAAAGTCTCTCAAGCTTTCTTATTAGCTAAAGAGTTTAGGCCTATAGCCTGCTGCACAATTGTTTACAAGATAATTTCCAAGATCATAACTCACATAATGCAACCTCTTATGCAAGAGGTTGTTAATCCTTCTCAGGCTGGATTCATTCCTGACAGGTTTATAGCTGACAACATTTTGTTAGCTACCGAGTTAATAAGGGCTTATACTAGAAAGAATGTCTCTCCTAGATGTGTCATTAAGGTGGACATCAAGAAGGCTTATGATTCAGTTGAATGGCCATTTTTGGAAAAAATGCTTTTGGAGCTTGGATTTCCTAGTTTGTTTGTTCATTGGATCATGACCTGTGTTAGAAGTGTTTCTTACTCTATCTTGGTGAATGGCATCCCTTCTAGGCCTTTTCAAGCTAAAAAAGGCTTGAGACAAGGTGATCCTTTGTCACCTTTTCTCTTTTCCCTTAGTATGGAGTACCTTAGCAGATGCTTAGGTGAGTTGAAGAATGATCCTAACTTCAATTTCCATCCAAAGTGTGAAAGAATTCACTTGAATCATCTCATGTTTGCAGATGATTTACTGCTCTTTGCAAGAGCTGATCATAGTTCTGTGGAAAAAATCATGACTGCTTTTAATAAATTCTCTCAGGCTTCAGGTCTTGTTGCTAGCATTGAAAAAAGTCACATATACATAGCTGGAGTTAATGATGAGGTGGCTAAGGATATAGCTACTGCAGTCCACCTTCCTATTGGTGACTTGCCCTTCAAATACCTTGGTGTGCCTTTATCTGCCAAGAAACTGAACTTCAGTCAATGTAAAATTATGGTGGAGAAAATCACTGAAAAAGCTCAAAGCAGGATGACTAAAACTTTGAGTTATGCAGGCAGACTCCAATTGGTTAGAAGTGTTTTAAGTAGTATGCAAAACTACTGGGCCCATATCTTTCCTTTGTCTAAAACGATCATTAAAGCAGTGGAAAGTGTTTGTAGGAAGTTTTTGTGGACTCGGGACAATTTTGGATTCTAAAAAAGCCCCCATTGCTTGGAATCGGTTCTATAATGCTAAAATAGCTGGTGGTTGGGGTATAATTAACATGGAGGCTTGGAACAAGGCAGCTTTATTCAAATTACTCGGGCTATAGCTTTCAAAGCTGACAAGTTGTGGGTGCAGTGGATTAATGCCTATTATATGAGAAGGCACAAATTTTTGATCGTGACTTTTAGCAACAATATGTCCTGGATTGTGAAGAAAATTTTAAAAACCAGAGATTTGTTAGCTGTTGTTGGATCCTGGGATGATGTACTGAAGAATAATAAGTTCAGTATCAGGAAAGTGTATCAGATGATTCAAGATCCTGTGCAGAAGGTGGAGTGGAGAAGATTAATTTGCAATAGCAAGGCTAGCCCAAAGAGCAAGTTTGTCCTTTGGCTTGCTATTCGAAACGTATTAGCAACAATTGATTGAAATTAGTAAATGGAATGTCAATTGTGACTTAAAAATGCCGTTTTGTAACAATTTAGATGAATCGCTCATCACTTATTCTTGGAGTGTGATGTTTCGCTCGCTGTTTGGAAACATTTATTGCCGTTTGGGGATTAACGTAAGCCCTTTGCCTTTCCTTAAAGAGTGTAGGCCGGCTCGTAACAAAGCTCATGGGAGAAGCTTGAAAGCTAAGATCTACACTATGATGTTTTCGAGGTCAGTATATGCTATTTGGATAAGTAGAAATAGAAAAATCTTTGAAAATGTTTCTACTACTCCCCAAGCTCTTGTTAAGATTATTGTGTTTAATGTTGCTGTTAATTATAATGACGCCGAGAGGCTTGTTCTAGTTCGGTAAGGGTAGGTTCCTCTTATTGTAGGTGTTTGGAGTTTTTGTTGCTCCAGTTTTGGGTTGGTGTTTATTTAGTTCTAGGTTGTACTAATTACTCTCTTTTTTTGGTTGTCGTCAATAACAACTTTGAATTGCCAAAAAAAAAAATATTGGGGGGGGGACCAGAGAAAGGAGCTTAGCAAGATCCCAATCTCTTGAAGGAGTGATATATTCGCCGACTTTTAGATTTTCTCGTGAGAGAGGTAGGCTGAATTATTTGCTTTAACGGATGTTGGAAAACCCAATTGTCAGACCAAAAGTTAATTAATACACCGTTTCCAATTAACCATCTAATATCCTATTTAAAAAGGCCTCTTAGACGTATGAGATCCCTCCATTACCAGTAAGCACCTTAGGGAACTTTATAATCAAATAGATTACTATTCTTTATATATTTTTTTATTAACTAACTGAACCATAAGTTACTATTATTACTAATTATGTTCATAGAAGCTTCGTCTGGAAAGCATTATTATTGAGTTCCGCTTTATGAAACCCTAGCCCCCCATAGGATTTTGGTTTGCACACTTTATCCCAACCAATAAGATCTGAAGCTTTGGAGGAAGGGTCTTTATTCCAAAACAAATTCTTATAGTTGGTATCTAGACTACGTAGAATACTTTTGGGGAGAAAAAAAAGCTTTAAATATGAAAGCTAGCTTTAGAAGCTAGGTTAGCTTGAATTAGTATGGATCTACCTGCTTGAGAAAGCGTATTAGCTTTCCATTTCGAGAATTGATTAGTAGTTTCAAGGCGTACACTTCTAAGAGTTTCCTTTGTACCTCTAGAGTCAATCACTGGATAGCCCAAATAGTCACCTAGATTCTTAGTCTCTTGCATTTCAAGAATAGAAGCAAAATTAGCCTTTTCATTGTCTGAAACATTAGGTGAGCATTGGAAGGCTAGCTAATTTATGGAAACCTGACTAGTTGTCCAGACAAAGAACAATATTTATTCAGAATTTCCTTGATTTTTATACAATTCTGGTCAGTAGCTTTGGTAAAAATCATCGTGTCATCTGCAAATGTAAGAATTTAAGAAAAGGTACTTTGACACCAGTTCTACCAATATGAACACCCATTAACTTTCCAAGACTAGAGTTAACATTAGAAAATTCCCTAGCAAGAAGTTCAGCACACAGAATAAACAAATAAGGGGAAAGAGGATCACCCTCGCGTATCCCCTGAGAAGGAGTAAATTTATCTCCAGGAACACCATTAACAAGGACTGAAAAAGAGGTAGTAGAGATACAACTCCTGATCTAGTCAATCCATTTGGCATATAAACCCAGTTTTTCTAGTGCTACATAAATATAATCCCACTCTAATCTGTCATACGCTTTCTCCATATCAAGTTTAATCGCAATCCACCCGAATTTCCTATCTTGTTGCTAAATGAGTGAAATACTTCATGTGCTATTAGAATATTATCCTGGTTTAATATGTCAGGAATAAAGGCGCCTTGAAGAGGAGTATTATTTTTCCCATTACAACTTTAGGCGATTAGTAATAATCTTTGAAATGATTTTATAAATAGTTGAGCACAGGCTGATAGGTCTAAAATGGTTAGCACAACTCGAATTATCAATTTTAGGAATTAAAGCCAAAAAAGTATGATTTTTTTTAGCATTATTCTTGAATGGAAGAATGCTACAGCTCGAATATCTTATTACCAACTAGGACCCAATACTTTTGAAAGAAAAATGGGGGAAAGCTATCAAGTGCCGGCGATTTATCCGGGACAAGACTAAAAATAGCTTCTTTAATCTCATCTTTAGAAATAGGAGAAATTAGTTGTCGGTCGTCTTCATTAGAAATAATAGGTGGTAGAAGATGAAAATCACTATCTTGACTGGAAGAACAATAAAGGTTGGAATAAAACGTTTATTAAATTCCTTTGTTATCTCGTGGGTGATTTTGTAACGCTGTGAAATAGTTTGGCCATTATCCAAAACAAACTCTTTAATTTGGTTCCTATTACGTCTAATCGAAGCATGCGCATGATAATAACTCGAGTGATTTTGTAAGGCTGTGACATAGTTTGGCCATTATCCAAAACAAACTCATTAATCTGGTTCCTATTACGCCTAATCGAAGCATGCACATGCTAAGAACTTGAGTTAGTATCTCCTAGAGTCAAGTAATTTGTTTTGCTCTTTTGCTTCCAATATTCATTATGGAAAGTCATAAGACAAGATCTCTTTTTCAGAAAAATTTCTTGTTGAGTTTTGTTTCAGGTAGGATATGATATTTAGGGGAGTCGTCTTGAGTTGTGCCCCCATCTAGTCCGAGCAAATCTTGTGTCGATCAACTCGAATCCTGCAAAATAAGGAAACCTACCCTCGAGGGGTGCCTCGGGAGCGCCTCTCCGACGCTTGAGTCAATAAAAAACTCCATGGAGGGAGAAAGTACTGAGGGAAGTTCTCAAGTAGTAGAGATTAGATACCTGAGTTATGGGGATGCGTTACCTATTTATAGGGAGATGTTCCAGATGGGAACTGTAATTTGTACTGCCAACAGTGGTATTTTCGTCCCTTCAGTGATTGTGGGCCTAGTAAGGCTATGGGCTAATTATGTGAAGCTTTATTCCCGATGAGGGTATTTTTGCCTTGTCACATGTTATTAGACTCGTCATATTATGGCTCAAACATTAGCCTCACGCTCGATATGCGATAGAGGGCCCTCTATAATCGTGTGTTGAGCGGAATTCTGTAGACTATTTTATCTGAAAATAACTTGGAACTTGGTGGACCCAGTATAGTGGCCCATTAATATTTGTTTGCAACTTGATGCAACTTGAAGATCAAGAAATCCCACAAAAAACCCACCTCATACTTGCTATAAATGAAGCAAAATCAATCACCAAATTAGCCGGTCTTCTTGTTTACTCTCGCTCGATGATCTGATTGATCTCCATGCTCTTTTTGGTCGAATAGGTGATCTAGCCTTAGCCGGTGGATCTCTAGCCATTGGCTTTGACAACACAATCGGCTACTCGATTCTCTTCGGCCTAGCCATGGGGAATGAGCCCATTTGTGGCCAAGCCTTTGGAGCTATAAAAGATACAAACTCCTAGGCTTGGTCATGCAAAAAACAATCCTCCTCCTTTTAGCAAATACCTATTTCAATCCTTTGGCTTAACATGAAGAAAGTCGCTCTTCTTCCACCAAGATGAAAACATTGATAATGAGGCTCACTCCTACATCCTTTTCTCCCTCCCTATCCTTATCACTCAATCAGTTCTCCACCCGATACAAATCTACCTAGGATCTCAATCCATAACACTCCCACTAACCTTTTGTGCCGTGATAGCCATCCTCTTTCACATCCCCATCAACTACTTCCTCGTCATACCCCTCCCTTTACCATTATGCTAAAGATTCTGAGAAGCATGCCGAACATTTTAAATCAAAATGTTGTAGCACACTTGCATTATTATCATTATGTACAAGCTGGGCAAAGTGTAGTCTTTCCTAGAGCACCAATCCCCAGAACAGTGGTGACTGAAAATCCCCCGATGTTATCTGAATTCAAAACCATCCATATATCTACCTCTTCCTCCAGAACAAAAGTGTTTGGAGCTTGTACAGTACTAATAAATTCTTACAGACTAGGGGAGTTTGCAAAAAAATAAACAATGATTAATCCTAGAGTCTTCTTTTCTTGCCATCTTTGCTAGTGCATGTGCAACTATGTTCGCTTCTCGGTGCTCATGATGGATTTCAGTGTCAGTGTTTTGTCCGAGCAACTCCCTGCATTTATCAACTACTATCATCCGTTTTTGTTTTACCTTAGTCTTGTTTTTTTATTTCCCTCACGAACATGGCACTGTCTGTTGCAGCAATACATCATGTCCAACCCCTATTTGTTATCCATGTAAGGGCTTGCAAGATTGCTTTAGGCTCAGCTTCTTGGGGGTCATAGGAGATAGACTTAAGAGTAAAAAAAAAACCTTTAATCCGATTCCGGATATCAGCAGTTGCGTATTTGGTAGAGTGAATAAACAACCCATCAATGTTGACTTTTAGAAAATTTAGCAGGGACCCATTTGAGGTGGGGGTATTTTGTGGGGGTTTCGTTCGGGTGGTCCTGGGTGTTGAACCATTCGGTAGCCGGCTAGCCGCCCAGGTGACATTTTTAGGAGTACACTAGATGAGAGGTTTGTTTTATTGAAGATCCGTTTGTTTCTACGGAGTCAGAGATGCCATATAGCAAAGGAGAAGAACACATTTTTTTGGAATAGTTGCAGAAGATTCTACACCAAATCGTGCGTGAAATCATTTTTCATTTGATTTTTCTGTCACTCTTCTTACTCATCATATTTCGTGAACGTTTTCCTCAACAAAATTTACCTTGGGATGAAGCTTCTGCACATCATATGTAATCCTCTACAATTCCCTCATTCTAGATTCCACAGTTTGGGTCACATCACCCTTTTATTCATTTTAAGGACACTCAACAGATATTGTTTCAGACTTTCAGTCAGGTTGTTGCAGAAAACAGACCTCTTCAAACAAATCTTCGAATTGTCTCAGAACATTTTTTTATCCTTTCTAGTCACAGTTCCTCCATGAAGTTGTGAACAAATGAAAAATATGAAGTTTTTATTGTACGATATGCTATTGCTATTCATACTACGTATTTGACTTAGTTTTGGTGTATTTATTCTAAAGCTTAAATTGGATAATCAAACATGATTAATCGAAAAGCAAAATGATTAATTGGACAAACAA
Organism: Beta corolliflora; assembly: GCA_947648045.1. NCBI lineage: Eukaryota > Viridiplantae > Streptophyta > Magnoliopsida > Caryophyllales > Amaranthaceae > Beta > Beta corolliflora. The sequence goes on along the minus strand of CANSZD010000922.1, from coordinate 920,377 downwards.
GTTTTCATAAATAAGCAAGAGAAGGAAAATGAATCTCATATTAGATAAAAAAATAAAGGACATGAGCATCTCATGTAAGTGTAGATGTGATTTAAACCAACACCAGGATCCTACAAACCTACTCACAAAGCTCAAATAACAGAAGCCATTGCTCCAAGGCATCTACATTCTACGGTTAGAGTTTAATTTCTTCACAGAGACAAATACAGGCCACCGTTCTATATCGTACAGTTAGAATTTAGTTTCTCTACACAGACACATATAGGCCAATTGTTACTCCGTTACCCGCAGGGGACGCAACAAGAAAGAAAAACAAAGTTACATATCAAGAACAAACTAGGCAAGGGCAGGCATATGGCCTTAAATAGCTAAAATCAACAGATAATGTTGCCCGTGGCTATTGACATATGCAACATAGTTAATATCCCCGCCATTAGATTAGGTAAAAAGGGTCAATGTCAGATTCTTCGATCAAACTTTGTCCAAAATAAGCCAGAGGATCACTGCAAAACAAAGAGATCAAACAGGGGAGCAATATAACGTGTCATGTTCTGATTTGTTCCTACCAAGTATATTTTAATTAAAGGAAAAATGGACCAGAATACCCTCAACTTTGGCCCGTCCGCTTTATTCCTGTATAATCCCAACTATTGGGTAGATCCGCTACAAATGCAGCCAGATGACTTATAACCTGTTAGCAAGGAAATTTTTTTATTTTTTTATTTCACTTTTATTTTTATTTTCAGTTTCTACTCCCACCCACCACCATTTCAGCCACCCTCTCCCCTTCCTCTTCCTCCCCCATTCCCGCAACCCCTCTCACCTACCCTTCCCCTTCCTCTTGCCGAAAACAAACAGCTCCATCAACTCCAACTCCAATCCTCAACTCGGTGATTCTGGACTCATTGGGCATAGAGCGAAGAGCCCAACACCAACCTTCGAAACCTTGACCCATCAACTACGATTTCCATCCACCCTCAACTCGTTTTTTTTTTAAAAAAAACCTCCAGATTTGTTCGAATGGCGGTGGTGTCGGAGGTTTTGGGTTCGAATCAAGGTGGTTCAAATAAGGGAGGTTCAAATGCTTCTAGGTTCGAATAAGGGTGTTTGTGGTTCTGGGTTCAAAATGGGGGTGGTTGGTGGTGGACGGTGGTTCTCGATTCGAAATGGGGGTGGTTTTGGTCCCTTGGTGGTGTTGTTGGTGGAGGGTGGTAATTGGTGGTGGAGGGGTGGTTAGGGATGGCAATGGGTGGTTCTAGGTTTGAAATGGGGAAACTGGTGGTGGAGGGGTTGTTAGGGGTGGTAAAGGGATGGTCTTAGTGGGGAAATAGGTGGTGGAGGGGTGGTTAGGGGTGGCAGTGGGTGGTAGTGGGGGTGAGGGAGGTGGGCTGGTTACTGGTTAGGAGTTTGCAAACTGGTTGGGAAGGGTGGGATTAAAAAAAATGCAAAAATAAAATGATAATTGATAATAAGCCAATGAAAGCATGACAGTAGCCTATTTACCGGTTAAATAGGTTTCCTTCAGGTCACAGCGCATTTGTGGCGGACCTACCCAATAGTTGGGATTATACATGAATAACCCATAGTTAGGGGTGCAGTTGGGGGGTATTCTGATCTATTTTTCCTTAATTAAAAGCTATAATAGTAACCAACAAATTAAGCACATTAAGGTCGTTCTTTATAAATCTAGGTAGAATCGTACAAGTCACCAAGTTCTACTTTTACACTAAGGGAGTAAGAAAAATATAACTAAATATTATAGATGGGAACTAGTACATTTATTTACTGCACCAATAATAGTACAAGAGCATGTTTCTTAGGTGCAAATAGTTTTTGTACAACATTGAAAGAGAAAAACTGCAAATAAAGCTATTATTGATATAAGGTATGAGAAACTTCAGGGAAAGAGTTTTATTCAGCTTGAATCGACTAGAAAATAAATGAAATGAATATGTACACCAATTTGTTAATAAATTCATGCTTGCCAAAGGTGTACACTACTGTACATGTTTAGACAATTTGATACTGACTCTAGAATCAGCAACAAAAACTTTGAGAAGATAACTCAAACATGTCAAATTTATCACAGGGCAAGATTAACTCCTCGGCCCACACTTCATAATCTGTGACCTGTGGGAGTTAATTTTGGACACATTATGAATTTAATGGTAAAATGTGGTTCCATCATGTTAGTGTTTACCCAGGTTTATCAATTTACCAGCCATTTCAAAGATGAAAAATTAATAATAAAACTAAAGTAAATCATAGTAACAACCAATGGATAACTTCTTTCTGTCGAGCAAGAATCAGCACCTAGGCACGACTTCTATTCTGTATATTCACAGGCTATGATTGAACATCTGTTAGTTTCTGGAGAATGATACAAGGAGAGCAGCTCTTAGTATCAACTTGGTAAAATTCAGGAACCCTCCCGGGATAAAAATTCAAACCTCACTTGAACATTAACCAACAAAACCCAATGGCTGTAAATGAAAATAATTTCTTTAACCTTTCCTTTGAACTTTTGAAGTACTTGTATCCTGTAAATGAAAAATGTTTTTTTTTTGCCAAATGCAAGTTCATTAGATATAAAACAGACATCAGATAAACGAACCTGAATACTCATTTCTGCTTTCCTTTTAAGATCAAGGTTATGTAATGCATTTCCGAGAACTTGTTTCAGCAACGACACATGAATAGCAATGTAGTACCCAAATGAATCATAAACATACATGATACATCCCTACTATTTCTCCTTGAGTGTTGAATACTGGAGAACCCGAACCACCTGGTCCACCACATAACTCTTTGCATTGAATAATTGGAACTAAGGGGTGCATATGCCGATAAGGGGTGATTCCGTCCATATAAGTATGATCACTCACATTTGCGAAAACAGCTCTATTTAGCACATGCCCAAGTACGCGATATGGAGGTGTCGAGCTTAAGGCCTTAGCCTCATAATTGAAACAAGAATCATTGCCAATCGGGATACTAACATCGGCAATGCACTGATACGAACAATACCCAACTGCAAATGATCCTGCAAGACGATACGAATGTCCTATCGTAATTAGAGATTCGCCTACATCTACTGATCCACAACCTAATCTTCCGGGTTTACAGTCCTCCACTTCCCCATCAAGTCGTAACAAGCTAATATCCCAATTTGCACTCTGTGACACCACTTTAGCATGATGAATAAAATCCTCTTCATCTAATCTTCGAGCCTTAAACAGTAAATTTGGATATTTTGTTGTATACATGGAGTGTGCACATGTCATAATAAAGCCATTACCCACGCAAAAACCCGTACAATAACAAAGTTGAACACCGTCGTTGTAAGCACAAAGAACCCAAACAATGGGTTTCAATTCCCGACTTAAAATCTTATATTCTGGGTCCTATAAATACAGAAAATATTCACGAAATTATACGATTTTACAGAGATATAATAACAATTTTAAATTGAAATTTGAAAAGCGAGATTCTCGAACGTACCATGGTGGAAGTGGGTGGAAGATTTCCGTCATTCATCCTTGAGAAACAAATGAAAAAAATCAATTCTCAGCAACAAATGAAGAACTGAAGAAGGTCAAGAAGAATAGTGACTAGTGAGTAAACGCGCCGCGCGCGCTACTCCTGCGCCGCTGCCGGCCTGCCGAGTGCCTGTGAAGAACAACTGAAGATGAAGAATGAGCGGTGATGACTGGCGTCGAAGAACTGACGTTAAGTTTCTCTTTGGTAACCCATACCAATCTCACTGCTAGTTAGTATACACGGGACTTCTCAAATGAGAAAATCATGGGAATTTTCATTGCCTACATAAATTCCTGTCAACCAAACGAGCACTCAATATTGGTCCCTCCTTTTTTTCTTATTAATCAATCACACTTAGGGGGCGTTTGGTTGGGGGGCTTCAAGAAAGGGTAAGGGAAATAAAGCTCTTGACTCCCTTTGTTGATGTTTGTTGGGTCATTTTAATCATTCTCTTTACCCCTTCCTTTCCCCCAAAGCCCTCTACATCCATTCCCCACACCCCTGGGTTTCACTTACCCTTTCCCTCATGCTTACTCCATGGTCATCTTGACTCATTATTGACCACCACTCAAGCCACCACAACCACCACTCATGCCATTGAACCACCACTGCAGCCCACCATACCATCACCTCGCAACCCGCCCACCACCCAACCACCCCACGAAACACCGAACCACCACGAAACCAACACCCACCACCATCCAACCACCGCATGAAAAACCCAACCACCACGAAACTAACACCCACCGTCATCCAACCACCACACGAAACACCCACCACCGCGAAACCAACACCCACCACCATCCATCCACCCCACGAAATCAAATATCCACCACAAAACCAACACTTACCACCACCCAACCACCCCACGACACACCGAACCACCACGAAAACAACCCCCCACCACCATGTAACCACCTCGCCGAATATTCAGCCATCACAAAACCAACACCTACCACTACCTAGCCACCCCACGAAACCACCGTACACCCGAAACCAAAATCAAACCACCATCACGACCCACAAAACCGCATATCACCACACCAAGAAAACCCAAAAACGAAAAAAAAGCCGAGTAAACAAAAATTACCTTTTCTTTTCTTTAATTATGGCTTTATATGGTTAAATTCGGCCATGAAAACTTCAGATCTGAAGTTTTTATGGTCGAATTTGACCTTTAAAACCTAAGATTTGAGTTTTTATGGTGGTGGAAAAGGAGACGGCAAAAGGCACCGGTGGCGGCAACAAAGGAGAGGCGTTGATGGCGAAAAAGAGGGCGGCCGCGCCGACGAAATGCCGGGCAGCGGCCGAGGTGGTGGCGGCGACGAGGTGGTGGCAAGTGGTTATTGGGAGGGAGAGAGTGTGTTTACTGTTGGAGTAATAGTGAGGAGAGAGATATATTGATTCTAACCAAACAACTCTTTTAATCAAAGGGTTTACCATTCCATTCTCCTTGTTTCTCTTTCTTAAACCCTTTCCCTTTCCCCTTCATAAACCAAACGCCCCCTTAATAGTACAAGGTTAGCAAACCTTGTCAAACACTAACTCCTAAAATATATCCAACTAGATTTCTAGTTGTACAATAAATAAATTATATCTCCTAATTCTATCTGATTAACTTTAATCACATCTTCTAGTACTAGACTTCTATTATCACAATAATATCATAATGATATTCTATCAACTAAGTTAACTACGTTATCCTCAACACCCTCCCGCAATTGTAACGTCAGTTTCACGAACAATAAGATTGTAAAAGTAAAAAAAAATCTTCTACTTTAGCACCAGATTCTGATGAACTGTAACTTCTTCGTCTTCCTTGTTGGAGTCGAGATGCACAAAGCCGATGATGTCGGCTTCAATAATTTTTCTATTTTTTTCTTGATGATGAAAACGTTAATCTTTTCGAATCCATCAATCACCAGTCAAACAGGGACACCATTCTTTTCGAACATGTAATTTTTTCTTTTTTTCTTCTTGATGAAAATACCATTCTTTTCTAACTCACCAAATATTTCAACAAAATGGGAACGCCTTCTTCCCGAACCCTTCTTTTAGATGAGAACTACATTCTTTTCAAACTCACCAAATATGTCAACAAAACGAAAACGCCCTTCTTTTCGAACCCGTCATGTTTATGTTTTCCTCTCACCTCACAAACTCTTGTAAAACTTTTTTTTCAATTGTTTTCAAACTCGCCAATTATTTCAATAAAAGCATTCTTTTCGAACCCGACAATGTTTTTTCTTCTTCTTTTCTTATGAGAACGCATGTCATTTCGAACTCACCAAATATTTTAACAAAATGGGAACGCTATTCTTTTCAAACCCATTAAATATATGAGGGACGCCATTTTTTTCGAACCTCTTATCACAATTCACAAAGATATCAATTCACGGGAAACACCATTTTTTTGGGATCCCTCACTTTCTCTTGAGCATTCACGCTCACAGTTTGTTTTGCCAAAACAAAATCAAGTTTAAATATGTGTTCCAATTTTAGCTTATTCTAGGAGACTCCTCCGGTGGCATGTACTATGGATCACGCCACGTCATCGGCATGTCACTATCATCAATGTCTTCTTCATAAATCTGGTGATCATCCTAAGTATTACTTTCTTCCCAAAAAACAATTCATACGGGAAAATTATATAAAGAAATTGTGGTGATCATCGTAAGTATTACTCGCAAGATTTTTCTGTTTTCTATTCTTCTCCTCCCTTACAATCTTTTGTAGAGGTGTGTGGTTCAATATCCCCTCTCACAATTCTCATCGAGGTTCGTTTTTTCTTCTTCAATCTCACAAACTCTTCTAAAGATTTTGGTCCCTAGAATCTCCCTAGACTCTTGATACCATGTTAAGTTTCTCTTTGGTAACCAATACCAATCTCAATATTGGCCGCACATTTTCTCATTAATCAATCACGTATTTATAGCACAAGGTTAGGAAACCTGCTTACTAAACACTAACTCCTAAAATATATCCAACTAGACTCCTAATTGTACAATAAATAAACTATATCTTCTAAATCTATCTTATTAACTTTAATCACATCTTCTAGTACTAGACTTCTATTATCACAATAATATCTATCAACTAAGATAACTACGTTATCCTCAACAACTGAAAAAGGTCAAGAAGCACAAAGAATGGCTAAACGAAGGATTGAAGGACGACGAGTACAAAGAGATTGAAGAACGAAGGTCAACCGAGTCACCGAGGGCCAAGGCTCCAGCGAGCACAGAGATTGAAGAATGAGCGGCGACTGGCGACGACGAAGGAACGCGTGGTGGGTCGTGGGATGTGGCGAGATTCGAGAACGAGAAAAAGTCAGGGTTAGTTCAGCGAGAAAGAGAAAGGAACGCTTGTTTTGAATTTTTTTTTTTCAGAATTATTGGTTGGTCACGTGACCAACTGAGACCACATGTAGGTCTGCCACTGATTGAGGAGTATAATATAGTAGTATAATTTTTGAAGGTAAATATCTCTTTTAGAGGGTCTCAACACGGAGTGTGTTGTTAGATGAGAGAACAAACAAGGGAACCGAATATCCACTCCATGGCACGGAAACTACGCTTTCCTATTAGTTTAATTTCGCCCCTCTAGGATCACCGGGTTAACACGAAATAACTAATGAGATACAATGGAGAAAACAATTCACTAGATGATCTTCTAAGTGAATCAACAAGAACTTTGTGTTTGATGTTTGTGAAGAACACTCAAGAGAAAGTAGCAAGTTTTCTCTCAAGCAAAGCAAGAAGATTAGAATGTGAAAATCTGATTTTTTCTTCTCTCTCCTCCAATGAATAACAAGGTAATATTACATATTCCCTCTTGATTAGAGCTGTTACAGCATTCATCCCTCTTTAATCCCCTAATTAAGAGTACTTAATCATCTTAAAACGGATCACAAATGCATTACAACGGTTATAAACCGTCCACGCAAAATTTCACGCTCCAAGACAGAATACACGTCGCGACCCGCGATACAGATCGCGAGTCGCGAAAGGGCGCTGGTCGCGACCCGCGACAGTTGTCGCGACCCGCGACGGCCTCATGGTCGCGACCCGCGACGAATGTCGCGACTCGCGACCAACCCTCTGCCTTGCTTAATTTAATCCACGTGATTTTGCGCATTCTAATCTCAACATACTAGACCTCCTCCTCTTCTAGTATATACTCATATGAGCTAACAAAACCCATTACCCTATAAATGTTCCAACAATCCTCCTCCCATTTATAGGGTAATGTTGAAAAGTTTTCAACTTGCTATAAATCACAAACAATACATGCTCATGCATCATGGAAATATCTTACGATTGAATTTCCACTTAGTAAAAGTAACTTTACAATAATTTCGATCATAATGATAGACAAAGCTTTGAATCATATAACCACCACAAATCATTGAAGATACAAATACACATAAGCATAAAACATAATTCTTAACCTCCGACACCTATGAAGCCTTGGTGTCCATATCCATTCATAAGCGTTCCAAGTCAAGCCTTAGACTTGGTGAAGCGGCCAAACTTCTAGCTTATATAGGTAAATCTTTATGAACATGCTCCTACAATTGAGCACTTATCAAAGATTTATTAAGAAATAAAATCAACCTCTTAACATTGTAGTAACAAGCACTAACCTCGGGATGTGTTAAACAAGTGCTCCCAACCTTCTAGAGAAGTACTTTCCTCATTGAATTTGAGATCTAATGTTGTATTAGACATCAAATTGAGTTTTCCTTCACCATAGGTTGTTCAATAGGCTTAAGACCCATCCCTTTATTCATTTTGTTCACTAGTTCCCTTGACAACGGTTTAGTAAACGTATCCGCCAAGTTCAAACTAGACCGAACAAAATTAATAGTTATACAACTATTCCTTATCATTTCACGCACATAGCTATGTCTAACTCCAATGTGCCTTGACTTGCCATTGTAGACTTCACTATAAGCTTTAGCTATGGTTGATGCACTATCACAATGAATAGCAAGAGGTGACATAGGTTTGACCCACAAGTCAACCTCACTCAACACATTCCTTAGCCATTCAAGCTCTTGGCAACAAGATGCCAATGCAATGAATTCCGATGCCATAGTGGAATCCGTTATACATGTTTGCTTCTTGGATGCCCATGAAATAGCACCTCCTCCAAGAAGAAACACCCATCCACTTGTGGATGAATAATCTTCCTTGTTGGAAATCCAACTAGCATCCGAGTAACCTTCTAGAATAGAAGGTTCTCCTTTGTAAGTTATGACATAATCCAAGGTTTTATTCAAATACCTTAACACTCTTCTCAATGCTTGCCAATGCAACATACTAGGATTACTAGTATACCTACTTGAGTTTACCAATAGCAAAAGCTATATCCGGTCGAGTGCTAGTCATAGCATACATCAAGCTTCCAATTAAGCTTGCATACTCCAATTGAGAAATAGGAGTACCACTACTCGGAACCAAGTGAACACTAGGATCCATCGGAGTAGCAAAATGAGTCGAATTCGATTCATTAAACCTCTTAATCACTTTCTCAATATAATGAGATTGTGATAAAGAAATTGACCCTTTACCTCTCATTATTCTAATACCTAGAATAACATCCGCTTCACCCAAATCTTTCATGGAGAAGCTAGAAGAGAGAAAGACTTTGGTTTTTTCCACTTGTTCCAAATCAGTCCCAAAGATGAGCATATCATCAACATATAAGCAAATTATAACTCCATTACCGTTATTATCAAATTTACTATATACACACTTATCGGACTGATTTATTTTGAACCCACTAGACAAAATGACCTCATCAAATTTTTGATGCCATTGCTTAGGTGCTTGTTTAAGACCATACAAAGATCGAACTAATTTGCAAACCTTAGTCTCTTGACCTTTAACCACAAAACCTTCGGAGTTGATTCATGTACACTTCCTCCTCCAATTCACCATTAAGGAAAGCGGTTTTAACATCCATTTGGTGAATTACTAGACCATGAATCGCAGCTAATGCTATCAAAAGTCTAATGGTAGCTATTCTAGCAACCGGAGCATAAGTGTCAAAATAATCGATACCATATCTTTGCCTAAAACCTTGGACCACTAACCGGGCCTTATGTTTTAGTATGGTTCCATCGATCTTCCTTTTCCTTACGAAAATCCACTTACAACCTAAAGGTTTGCATCCGGGGGGTAAATTAGCTAAAATCCAAGTATGATTGCCCATTATCGAATCCATTTCATCATTCAACGCCTCTTTCCGAAAGCGAATCATGAGACTTCATAGCCTCATCAAAGGTCCTAGGATCCTCCTCCATATTGTAACAATATGAAATTTGAGTCACAATAGACTCCCTTGACCCTTGACTAAATATAGTTGAAAATCCGGTCCAAAAGATTTCTCTTTTCTAATTCTTTTACTTTTTCTAATTTCCGGTGTTGTAGTATCATGATCATTGTTAATGTCATCCACAACATTGGAACTAGTACTAGGTATCATGTCCTTTGGTCTTGGAATCGATGAGAATCTAGTCTCATCAAATATTGCATCCCTTGACTCTATCACGAGATGGATAGAGACAACATCATTTGGCTCAATGACATAAAATCTATAGGCTTTGCTATGTACCGCATAGCCTATAAAAAATGCAATCAATTCCTTTTTCACCTAAAGTTTTCCTTTTAGGTTCCGTCAATTTGACAATTGCCCTACAACCCCATACCTTAAGGTAATTGAGATTAGGCTTTTTGTTACACCAAAGTTCATAAGGGGTAGTCTTATTCCTTTTATTAGGAACTCGATTTAAAATATAACATGCGAGTTAAAATTGCATCACCCCAAAAACCGTCATTTAGACCCGAATTAGAAAGCATGGTGTTAACCATTTCTTTTAGAACCCTATTTTTCCTTTCCGCTATACCATTACTTTGAGGTGAGTATGGAGCGGTTGTTTCATGAATTACACCAATGGAACTAAAATAGCTAGGATTATAGTATTCACCACCCCTATCCGTCCGAAGTCTTTTAATTTTTCCATTAAGTTGAAGTTCCACTTCGGTCTTAAAGATCTTAAACTTTTCTAGTGCTTCATCTTTAGTAAATAATAAATATATGTAACAAAACCTTGAATAATCATCAATAAAAGTTACAATATATTTTTTATTTCCCAAAGAAGGTGAACTATGAAAATCACACAAGTCACTATGCACCAATTCAAGCAATACCGTTTGTCTAGTCACACTAGGATAAGGATTTTTTGTAATCTTATTTAGCATGCATGTCTTACACTTCTCTAACTTTAAATCGAAAGAAGGTATTAAACCTAGCTTAGACATGTTATATAATCTACGATAGTTTACATGACATAAACGATTGTGCCATAGAGAAGAAACATCAAGCATGTAAATAGAACTAGTATCAATTTTATTATTAATACTAAATTTAAACATTCCATTACAATAATATCCTTGTCCAACAAAAATACCACCCTTGGAAACTATAAACTTATCCGATTCAAATACAACTTTAAAACCAAACTTATTCAAAAGACCCCCGACACTAGATTCTTCCTAACTTCCCGGTACATAAACAACATCCCGGAGAGTTAAAGTCTTTCCCGAGGTTAACAACAATTCTACTTGGCCTATACCCTTGGCCTTTACCGTAGAATCATTCCCCATATACAAGATTGGACCATCATCCAATTCTTCCAAAGACTTGAAGAAGTGCTTATTATTGCACACATGTCTAGAGGCCCCCGAATCTATCCACCAAGAATCATCAACTCCGCACAAACATAATTTCGGAAATCATAGCCACAAAATTCATTTCTTCAATTACATGTTCATGTGCAATTTTACCTTGGTTTTGAACAACACTAGGTTGTCCATTTTTTGTCTTCTTCTTCTTAGAAGGACAATCCCTCTTGAGATGAGGTCCATTGCATACCCAACAAGTGAGGGTCTTCCTCTTCTTGTTTGCAAAGTTGGTTTTAGAGTTGTTATTGTTGGATTTCTTGGTCCCACTAGACCCACCAACCTCTACCATATTCACGGTAGACTTAGGAATACTAGGAGTAGTATCCTTAACCCCATCTTGAGCCCGGATACCCTCTTCAATACGAAGATGAGTTCCTAATTGCTCCATGGAAATATCTTCCTTCCTATGTTTCAAGGAATGCTTAGTTTCTTTCCAAGAATTTGGTAATTTATCAATGATTGAGGCTACGGCAATAGCCTCATCCATCACCATACCATGTGATCTAATTTGGTTCAAAATATGATGAACTTCATGAAATTGCTCTATAATAGGCCGATCATTAGTCATTTTAAATGAATTAAAATTACTAACAAGAAGTTTCTTACTTGAAGCATCTTCAGAAATATACTTGGCCTCAAGAGTATCCCAAAGTTCCTTTGCACTCTCCACATTTTGATAGAGATCGAACAAAGGGTCGGTAAGAGAGTTGACGATGTGACCCCGGCAAATGTAGTCATCATTCTCCCACTTTGTCCTCTTCCTTGTAGTCTCCACGGACTCTTCCTCTCCATCTTTCGGGAATGGTGGCATGGGTGTTGATAGAACATACACCACATTCAAAGTTGTCAACAAGAAGTGCATCTTCTTTTGCCATCTTCGATAACCCACCCCCTCAAACTTGTCCAACTTTTGGAAGTTCATAGTCATGTCCTTGAGTGATTGAGCCATATCCGAAATAAAAAGAAACTTAAACTAATAGATTGTTAGAAGAGAGAACAAACAAGGGAACCGGATATCCACTCCAAGGCACGGAAACTACGCTTTCCTATTAGTTTAATTTCGCCCCTCTAGGATCACCGGGTTAACACGAAATAACTAATGAGATACAATGGAGAAAACAATTCACTAGATGATCTTCTAAGTGAATCAACAAGAACTTTGTGTTTGATGTTTGTGAAGAACACTCAAGAGAAAGTAGCAAGTTTTCTCTCAAGCAAAGCAAGAAGATTAGAATGTGAAAATCTGATTTTTTCTTCTCTCTCCTCCTATGAATAACAAGGTAATATTACATATTCCCTCTTGATTAGAGCTGTTACAGCATTCATCCCTCTTTAATCCCCTGATTAAGAGTACTTAATCATCTTAAAACGGATCACAAATGCATTACAACGGTTATAAACCGTCCACGCAAAATTTCACGCTCCAAGACAGAATACACGTCGCGACCCGCGATACAGATCACGAGTCGCGAAAGGCGGCGGTCGCGACCCGCGACAGGTTGTCGCGACCCGCGACGGCCTCATGGTCGCGACCGCGACGAATGTCGCGACTCGCGACCAACCCTCTGCCTTGCTTAATTTAATCCACGTGATTTTGCGCATTCTAATCTCAACATACTAGACCTCCTCCTCTTCTAGTATATACTCATATGAGCTAACAAAACCCATTACCCTATAAATGTTCCAACATGTGTATTGAGAGTTTGAGACTTAAGTTTGGTGGGTGTGTGCACTAGTAGCTGGTAGTGGATAAAACGCTTGCTGTAAAATTTACAAGTCTACAATAACTTCTTTTTTTTTTTAAATAAGTTGAAGTCCCTTGCAATTAGGAGGAAACTTGAGAATTCCTCTTACAAATAAGGGTGTTTATAACCGGATATCCAAATATTTGGATACCTGCATTTGCGGGTATATAAGATAGGTACCCAATGACCGATGAACTCTCGATTTTTCGGCTCGAGTCATAAAGTACCTGCAAAAAAAATTTATGGGTCTATGATTTCAACGATTTCAGACAATTGAAAAATGTAGAACCATACAGATTTCCAAAATTTAAATAGTTTATAAGAAAAACGTGCAAATAACAAATTATAATGTAATTCCTGCCTCTTTTATTGTTGGGATCCCTCTACCTAGTGTCTTTAATTATTAGAATCTCAACCAATACACCAAAATTGCTTCTTTGTCAAATTGCCATAATTTTCCTTTACCACTTAACAACAACCTAACTCCAAACATAACTCTTAATTGACTCGACTCTTTACTTACCCTTTAACTACTATATTTTGTGTAGTATCATAGGATTAACTCGGGTGGATACAAATTATTATCACTTTGATTGTTCCTAGTTATTAGCGACTGTGTCTGCTAAAAAGAGTAGTGTGAGTGGAATAAGCAAGTAGGCCTTTGATAATTGGATGTGAGTATGATGAATGTTGGGTCGAGTCTCCAAATGGTTTGTCACCTGCAAAAATAGAAGACTAACCTGAGGGGTTTTCAGGCGAACCCTTTCTGATGTTTAAGTAAGATGGTTGAGCACTAGAAAGCAAGATATTGGAGAGAATTGTCAAATGTATGTCTTTGTTTTGTTAGATGAAGTTACTTCTATTTTGGTGCCAAGTGGAGTATATATATATATATATATATATATATATATATATATATATATATATATATATATATATATAGTGTGGGAAATAAGTATAGGAGGCCTTGGGCCGACCCTTTAGAAGCCTTACTTCCACTCCCCTTGGCCTAGCTGCTTTGCAATGACCATGAAACTAAGTCACAATGGGCTTGCGCCTATATTTACACCCCAACAATTTGCCTCACAGACTCGTTATCCTATTTGTTGGATAACGAGATTTTGCTCTGGTTTTGGAACATTTCGAAGTTGGCCATTGGCTGGCGAGCCCAAGGCAAATGGATCATGGTCAGTTTTAGATTGCTTGATACCAGATGGTTCATGGCAACTCTTCTTAGGGTAGCAGTTATTGCCGTGATTAAATCACAACTATAATGATAGTTGTGTTTAGGGAAATGGAGCAGTTTCTCGAACGTGGCCCTCAATTCCTCTATCATGCGCCACTATTGGGTCGTTGCATTGAACGGTGTTGCTTTTGAAATTTAAATTATGCCCAAAAAAGTCCTATATCCTAGTTCCCCTAATATTTCACATTATGCCCAAAAAAGTCTTATAAAAGTAGACAAAATTGCCTAAAAGGTATTTAGGCCACTATTAAAACTATTTTATCTGCTGAAAAAAGACCATTTATATCACTATAAAAGGACATGTTTGGTATATTGTGGGTTAATATGGGAATTAGGTTGAGTTTTAAGTGATTTCAGTTCACTTAAGTTAACATTATCAGCACCAGTAAGTTATTGAGGGTCTCTTGTACATTATATGCAAACTTAAGGGGTATCCGATGAATTTTTGAAACCGCAGGGGTACCTTATGAATTTCGTAAAATCTCAGGGTTACCTGGTGAAAAATCCGTTTAAATTAACTTCTTCGGACGGATTATGCCACCACCTCCTTTGTCTAAATAGGTCACTTGACACTTTCAAGGACTTTTACCCTTTTTTGTTTCTTGTCTTCTCTTCTCTTGAATTCTTCTTCACTAATTCTTCTCCCACTCCTTCGTGAACCCTAATTGTCGATTCTTCTCTTACGTTTGCGGATCTACACAGTTCTCTTCTTCAAGGTAAACAGCCACACCCAAATTTCTGATACACACCTTTCTTCTCTCCTTCTACCTCGAACTCTACCTCTAATGGCTTCTTTTTTTTAGGACATGTAGGCACAAGTGCATTTCTTCAACATCTTCATCAAATATGGACTCCGGCGAACATTAGGTTCGTTGACAACACTGAGCAGATTAGCCAATCTGCTGAACAGAACACGACTCTGGTCGAGCAGCCTCTCCCTGCCACGACTTTGTCGGTCAGACCCCCTAGTTGGAATAAATTTTCTTTGAAGGAGAGGTTTGTGGCTCTATCTCGATCACAATTGGTTCCTCAAATTGCTGACATGCATGACCCACGTACGATTGGAAGGTTCGGGCTGACAGTGAGCCCAACCTAGATCTGATAAAAACAACTTTTCAAGGCGGATCACAAGGTCACTTGGTCAACAACCACAACCATCTACAGCTCAAGGATTTGTACAACATCTCGCCAGAAAGGGGGTATTGGTGTGAATTGACTACCTCGGCAGACTCTCCTGCCTTTCCTCTTCCAGGTCTGATAGCCGTCTATTTAGCCCACTTCGAATATGGTCTCCGTTTTTCTCTACACCCATTTCTCTAATAGGCCCTTGTGCACTGTGGCGTCAGACTGGTTCATGTTACTTTCCCGAGTCTTTGCAAGATAATTGGTTTTATCTGGGTTTGCAAATTTATGGGGTATCCCCTATCTTTTCAATTGTTTAGGTTCCTCTTTAGATTCAAACCCACGGATCCTCTGCCGGAAAAGGGTGGCACACTTTTGAGAGCGACATCGAGATTACCACTTCTTTTCCCCCTGTACCCTTTAAGAATACATGGAGGGAAATATTTGTGTGGGTGAGGGTGCCCACTGCTATGTCATCCTTACTGATTTCAAGCTCCTTTGACTCTGCATCGACCCACTCCGTTGCTCACGAGATAGGGGATCTAACTCCCCCCACGAGCTTTTTGCGTGGAAACATTTCAAGGCAGATAAGCCGTCTGACCCTAAGAAGAGAACCAATCCGAAGGTGTGGATTCCCCACTTTAATTACATGGTTCAAGAGAAAGTCTAGGTTGTTGCTGGGCTGAGCCATATTTACTCCAAAGGTATGTTGCTATTCTTCCCTTCTATTTAAGCTCTCGCTTCTCTCTATCTTGTTCTTCTTGAGGTGACAGGTCATCTAACTTTTGAATAATTAGTCTGCAGTTGAGGGTTTAGAGCACATTTCCGACCAACTAGTGTGGTTGGAGTTGGGGATGTCTCCCAACAGACTCTTTGCCTCCTGCTCCTAACAAAGATTATCCTCTTTTGAAGGTGGACTATCTAAACTGCTTCACAAATCCTTGCAATTTGGCAAGCAGACTCTGGGTAACCCCCGGGGATCCTTTTGATGAAGGGAGACAACCTGATCTATCTAGTGTTGTTCCCTTGCCATACGAATCCGTCAGAGGTCTTTTCCCCACACTTCCCTCTTCCTCAATTGTTGGCACGCGGGGACTTCCTCACCTTAGGCGGAGGCTATCAACCGTGTTGTCCTTGGCCGCTTTGAGAGCGAGGAGCTTGAGCAAAGATCAGTAGCGTCAGCTTGATCAAGGGAGGGCCTCATTGAAAGATGTGGGAGACGTTGAGGTTGCTGTAGAGAAGGCCTTGGCCAATAACCAGAGGTGCTGGCGAAGTTGCTAGAGTTCGAGAGGTCAACAATAGTGGAAAAAACTACATTTGCTACTTATCAAATGCTTTGGTTGACTAATCAACCCGAGCATTTGTGAAAATTTTAATAAAAAAAATTCACAAATGCTCGGGTTGATTAATCAATCGGAGCATTTGATGTCAATTGCTCCGGTTGACTACTCAACCCGAGCATTTGGACCCTTCCTCAATTCATGAAATCTCGCATTACTAATAAAATTTCGACCAAATCATCAGGCCTTCCCTCTCTTTATTGTTTTCCCTCAACCCTCCCTCTCAACTGCACCCTCTCTCAATTGAAACCCTCCGCCGTCCCTCCCTCCCTCTGCCGTCCCTCCTCGCCGTCCCTCCCTCCCTGCTCTCTCAATTGGTTTCAACGACCTCGCTCATGTTTTGCGCAGTTCAATTGGTTGAATCAACCTCCTAACTCCTTCAGGTTTTCTTGTCTTCCAATTTCTAGGTTTTTCTAAATTACTCGAATAAATTCTAGGGTTTAATATAATTGCTGACAAATCGAAGAAAGAGGAAGCATTGAGAGACAAATTTTTCATCTAAAACCCTAGATTTTGATTTTTGGGAAAACCTCGTATGTTGCCGATTCCTAAATCAAAAGTTGTGCTTTCTCTTAACCTAGGCCGCGATTTACGTTGTAGCTTGGGCCGGTTCGATGAGTTGATCACTGTGCTTGAAGGAGCGATTCAAGTTCATCACTTCGCTCACTTCACTCTTCAATTCGCCATTGCGTTCAACAATCAGCATGTTTGATTCCAATTCTCGACCTTTTTTTCCTTGAATTTTGTAAAATTTAATCTGATTTTCGATTTTGTTTGATTCTTTTTCTTTTTTACAGTTTTGCAATTTTGTTATCTTCTTGTTTTTTGTTCCGTGTGTTTTGAGGTTTGGCAAGTTGAGGGGTGGAAAGTCTGTTGTTCGATTCCAGATTAGACTTGCTACAGTCGAAAAATATCCCCATTTGTATGTATATAAATCTCTCTCTCCTCAAAACTTGCTATGATAACTGATTTTTGTGCTTTAATTATATCACGGAGTTCTTGATTAGGTCCGAAATTAGATTGAGCTTAGACCTTAGTGTTGAAGACCTTGTAGAAATATTTATGGAGTTTGTGGTTGTTAATTGCACTTACGTTTGTCAACCTAGGCATAACTTTATTCTTGATACAATCCTTTGGCAAAAAGTTTGTTAAATTCGATCTAATTCAGTTCATCTAGTTTTAGCTCTTTGTGTTGCGTTAACATGCTCCCAAGTCGATCACAACGTTCCACATGTTCTTTTCCATTTTGAGTGGCCTTCATTGTTGATTTTTTTGTCATGGTCACAAGTGGTAAATTCTTTGTTCGAGATGATTGGTTTGATAGTACACTAACACTATGGTAGAGGGGCCCAGTTTGATATATGGGATTGTTGGTTTAATTCCTTGCTCGACTTGATTCGTTTGGCTATATAATAATAACACTATAGTAGAGGGGCGTAGTTCCCATGATGTAGATTTTTATTGTTTCGTGCTATCTCAACCCTTTTGGAGCTTTTTTACCCAATTTGATAAAAAAGCTCCAAAACTTAAGTTTTTTTACACTATGGTTTCAGGAGCTGATTATTCACAAAATGCATTTACCAGGTTACAATGGTTAGACAACAGGAAAAACTTAAGTATCCTCCTTACCCTCTAAGTACAATTGAGCTTGAAAAACGTGCGTCACGATACTTTAGGATGAGTTCAGAGCAAACCATGAAGGTAAGACCAAGACTTAATAAAAGCTTCATTCGGTTGTATTTCAAAGTGAAATATTTTGTCAGTAATTCTTTCAATCCTGCTAAGTTGCTAGATTAGAGTTGCAATTTCGAAATTTTCAATCATCTTACGTCAAAGTCTGGAAATTTGTGTAGAGGACAGTCTGTGAAAGGTAGGAACTGTCCGGAGAGGCTATCTTTCCAAATTCTGTTTTAGTCTGTGTGACAGTAATGGCATAATATAGTGGTGGCCTTTATTTGCATTTGTTTTTGTGCTAGTAATGCGGACTTATGTCATAATAAACTAATATCTCCATTATATTTATCAGACCAACTACATTAAGTATATGGGGATATGAACATTTGCTTTGGCGGCTCATTTAGTAGTGGATGGAATTAATTTAAAGGGGCACCCAACTGAATGATTTTATCGTCATTTTTTTCTTTTTCTTTTGACAACTTGCTCGTGTTTTGGTTTATACTGAGCCCCAATTCTGGAGTCACTTGAGCTGTATTCTTTTTGTCGATCTCCACTTTTGCCTGGAATAAATGGTATCTTCTTGTTGCAGACTTTCAGGGGTTGACTATTATTGTTTGCTCCATCTTTTTTTTCATCCTGAAATTTTCTTGGGTCATTGATTTTATAATTATATTCGATCTGTGCTAGAGAAGAGCACCTTCATGGTTGTTTTCTGCTGAGTGGTGGCTATGCAAGTTTAAACTCGTGCTAGTCTGCTAGAACTTGCTCTGTCCAATACAAACAACTATACTACTGAGGGATCGTGTAAAAAGATGACCAAGCAAATTGTGTGTGCATGATTGGAGTCTTGAAGGCTGGATGCTGAAGTCTACTGTCCACATAGTAAAATCATTTTCTTTTAATCTCCCTCCCTTTTTTCTCAGGTGGCTGAAGAGCTATATCAATCTGGTTTCATCAGTTATCCTCGAACTGAGACTGACTCTTTCTCAGTTAGGACTGATCTGCATGTCGATAACTTCAATTTTGTTCTGTAATCCAGTGTGGTTCTTCGATTAATCGAAGGTTAATCCCTCGTATTTTAGGTAAAAAATCTAGCTTTTCTTTTTGTGTTTTTCTAAGTTGTAAATTCTTAATTTGCCAATTGTCTTTATTTTTTCTTTCGTTATATGTTTAACCTTTGAGTTTAGACTTTGAGAATTATGTGCAAAAAAAATGCTCCCATAATGTTCTGTTAGATTTCTTTTCTTGCTTTCTTTGGTTGCGTGTGCTTTAGGTTGTTGATTGTCGTGTTTGTGGTGATCCGAACTTAGTAATTCGCTTTGCTTTTGTGTACTATAAATTTTTATGGTTTTTTAAAGGTAAGTACTATCCAGGTTCTCACTTACCTTGCATCTTGGTATTTAATGTTTTGGCCATCTAGATGATCTTCAATTACACAATAGATATTATAAACTAATATTACTTGTTATTCTTGATGATGATAGTTACCACGTGTTATAAATTACTTCCAAATTTAGTGTCGATTGATCTTTTTTCAGATATGGTATTAATCCTTGTTGCGCTTGAATTGGAATTGAGGATCGCCTTGTTGGATGCATATAAGAATTTAGAGTCCATAGTTGTAAGCCGTAAATTCCTTTGATGTCCATTACGAGAATTGACTTGGTGGATTATTTTGGTAATACAAACGTGAGAACTATAAAATTGAATTTTACTATCAGTTGTCTTACTTTTATGATGATCTCATGAAGAGATCAAATCACAAAGTAAAACAATATATTAAAGGGGTGATAGTTCATACTTCATATCTTGCTTTGTGTCTCATCTATGAAGACTGAATTTATCTACATTTCCTCACAGGTTCTGTTAAAATTTAAATTTTTATGGGGATGGCGGGCACTTGATTGCTTTGTGGTTTAAGTCTTGATATGTGTGATATGATCCAACTTTAACTCGGTTGGTAGAGTGGAGGACTATGCTTGGTCAAAGAGATGACTTTTAGGCGGCCATTGAACATAAGCCGACCTTCGCTCGGTTGGTAGAGCGGAGGACTCGTAATTGGTCAATGATACACGGTACTCCTTAGGTAGCTGGTTCGAATCTGGCAGGTCAGATTTTTGTCTCTTCTCTTTTTTGTTCTCCTTGCTCTCTAGTATGCTTTTTAAGACTTTATCAGTAAGCCTTTGGTTGCAGATGTATGTGCTCTGAAGCAAGTAGAACATAATCTCCTTCTGAAATCCAAGATTATTATGGAAATTATGTGCCTTATTAGTTATTACTAGGATTGGCATTAGCTGAGTTGATAGAGTCCGTATAGCGGTACTTTGATCTCGAGCCGCGAAAAATCCTCAAGACACTATCCATTCCTCTCTGGCCTTTTCATTACGTCGATTTACGCTTACACCTTGACCTTTGCCAGCTGCACATTCTAGACAAAATGGTGGTGGTTTGGTTTCCCTCTAATTGTTACGAGTCTATGATGTTGGTGTTTGAAGTTTTCAGATTTGGGGAAGTTGTTGTCTACAGTTCAGATATTGTCTAGAGTGTAATGTGTGTGTTAGCAAAATTTGTATACAGGAGTTATAATTACTTTATGTACTTATTGTTGGTTAATATCATTTAATGATAATATCATTTGTTGCATGTGTAATGTCTTTGCTTCTTGTTGTGTTGTCGTTGTACGGCTTGCTAGCTTTAGCAAGTCATACGCTTTTTTTAAAAAGAAAATATTAGCAAATGCTCCGGTTGTTAAGGGAAAACCGGAGCATTTAACCTCCAAATGGTCCGGTTTTCCCTTAACAACCGGAGCATTTAGAGGTTAAAAGCTCCGATTTTTTAAACAACCGAGCATGAGCAAGGGTCTCCGCACTGAGGTGTGGGCCCTCAGGGCTCAAGTGAAGGGGCTCCAATTGGAGTTGAACGAGTAGAGATTCCGTTCTCAGTAGTATCAGAACATGGCACACTTTTTGGAAGAAGAAGTTACTGCTCTGAGAGGGTATAGGAAAACTTCTAACGCTGAGAGGGAACGTTTGAGGATTGAGAGGGAGTCTACTCTTCATGATTTCTGGGTTGCTGATGAAAAACACGGAGAGGTGGTGGCCTAGTTGAAGACGACAAATGATGATAAGCTGACAGTTGAGGGTCTTTGTGAAGAGTTGCATAGTGCCTCGTCAGAATCAAAGAAGTCCTTTGAGGCTTAGCTTTAGGAGCAGACGACCATATGGGACAATGACCTCTCTGCTCGCACTGCTCAAGTTCATACTCTTAGCCAACAATTAGAGAATAAGCAGAAGGAGTTTGATGGGCTCATTAAAGTTGTCGAGCTACAAATGAAGCAATGATTTTTTGAACATGATTGCAAGACGGTGAAGGCTTTGAGTGTTGCCCGGGCGGAGTTTTTGGAGGAGATGGAGAAGATGAAGGCCACCTTTTGGGATGACTGTTCACAAATAAATATCAGGCATTGTGTTTGGCACGTATCTCCTGGCTTCGATTGGAAGCTTGTTGATGCAGCTATGAAGGGCGGTAGAGAGGCTGAGACACCCCCCTGAGGAGGACGCCTATTTTGATGCGGGTTATGAGAATGCCTTCGATGTAGAGAACTCAGCTGCCTTTGCTGAGGCAGCGGTCGAGGCCGAGAGGGTTGCTCAAGTCACTGTAGAGGTTGCCTAGATGGTGGAGACTATCCTTGTTCGTCAGGTGCATGCGTTTGTTGTTTAGGTAGGGCACGTGGATGAGTCTAACAAAAATGTTGCCTCTACCTCTGCCCCTCCACCTGGTTCCAACATGTATGGACTCGGGCGGCTGTTTGGTCAATCTTCTAAATCTTCCTCTGGATCTTGTTGCTGAGAGTTGACTCCCTTTTTGTTGATCTTCCCATGCTCAATCATTTCCTCCTCTAGCTTAGCTTCCTTTAGTATTGACTATATGTTGCAATTTCTTTTTGTAGCGTCTTCAAGTACTTAGGTGGCTAGATTTTTGTTGATCCTTACTAGATAGCCGCCATTTTAGAAGTTTGTACTTTACTTTTCAGGGTCTACAACTCGGACTCCTTTAGGTTGTACTTTGCTTCTTCTATGAAATGAAGTACTTTCTAATTTGTTGCTCTGTATGTAATTTTGAGTTTTTGAAACACAATATGTTGTTTGTTTGTTGAACTCTTCTTGTGGGGGTAGTACCCCTCCTGCCCCCGGTTCATATGCTTTGCTATGAGTAGGAAATGGCGTGCACTTTATGTTAGGCTTTAATTCTACTTGATTATTGTCCCCCACTTGATGAGTTTGACAAGCTTTGATCCAAATGTCTTTTGGGCTTAGACTCAGCAGAGCACTTGACCTTTTGTTGACAAATTCACCTTGTCTAACTTGATCAGACAAATTTGGCAAATTTGTACCAAGTGTCTGCTGAGCTTAGCCGTGGCAAAAGCACTTGGATTTTTGTTGACAAATTTACCCTGCCTGATTTGATCAGACAAGTTTTGCAAATTTGTACCAAATGTCTATTGGGCTTAGCCGCTGCAGAACACTTGGGTTTTTGTTACGACACTTAGGTTTTATTATCATATTTTTTGAGAGCTTTTAGAGAGAACTATATTGTTTAACTTCTAGATCTTGAATTTGGCTACCTTGGATCATCTTCTTCTAAGTAAAAGACTAAGTTTTTCTAATTCCCTCTCTTTATTTATTATCATGTCTATTTGTTTATTCCTTAACTGCTTTGTTATTTCAACCATGAGTGAGTAGTTCTATAATCTAGGGTTAAGTTGAACCCTAGCAATTATTGATGCCTGACTAAAACCCAATTTTATTTGATTGATTGTTCTCGCTTGATTGAATTGTGTTTAGTTTGTAATTTCATTATCATACTAGGGATAGATGGTATTGAATTGATTCCTTATGTCTTGTTTTTAGTGGGAATTAATTATAGATGGAATTGTTGATTCAATCAAGAATATGAATATCTCTATGGGAATAAGTTGATAGGATTACAAGGAATTTATTTGTGATACCATGCTTAATGTCTCTTTCTTGCATGATTCCATGGGAATAGGTTGATTGCTTGTTTAGAGTAGCCATAGGTACCCGAGAGAGGTCGATGATGTTTTTAGGGCGCATTACTCCTTTTGGACTATTAATATTATTTATTGGGATGAGAACTATTCTTGTTTACTCATGCTAGTAGGGATACTTAATTTTAGATGTCTTTATTAATGGAGTTCACCTTCGTGTGTTATTGTTACTTGCATCAGTCTAGTGTTAGTGTTAGTTTAGCATCCTTTTCACCATCATTGTTTGTCACTTGTTTAGTTAAATTGAGTCAAAGCTATCTAGTGTTTGGTATCATTTGTCTATATGGATTTGACCTTAACTTACCCTACTACATAGATAGGAGGTTAGATAGGTGCGCGACACGCCTATTAGGCATCACTCATGTTGAAGTTGAAAATGATGTTATGGCCCTCAAAACCATGCTTCAGGATGTAGAAAAATATTTGAATCACGAACTCGCAGACTCGCAGTGATTATCAAGGATATTGGTGCTCTTCTAAAAAAAAAGATTGGATCGTCATCCTTCTTCATGCTCACCGATCTAAATATGCTAATAAAGTAGCCCATAGGCTTGCTAAGTTTGGAACACAAATGAAACACAGCAGAACGATTCACTTTGTTACCCCCAAATGTGCTACTGAGAGCATGTTTGGTTCACTATTTTTTGGCTCTAAGAAACGGAATCATTTACCGATTTCCTTTCCTCTTGTTTGGTTCAGCTGCTCATCAATTCATTACCATTACTTGGTGTTAATAGACTCCCCCAATTTGTTACTTTACCCTCCCCCTCAAGTAACAAAATCCATTACTTAGGGTTAATGGTAACCGTTACTTTTCCATTACATGGCTCGAACCAAACACCTAATAAAGGTAACTATTGTTGTTACCATTCTCCCCCCCCTCCTCTATTTGTTTCTATTCCTTTTCCATTTTATATCTTGAACCAAACAACCCTTGGAGCTTTTGAAGATGATAAGAACAATATGCGTTAGTACTCGTCCCTATGTTAATCCCTTAAACCTTTCGAATGATGCCTCTGGCATTTTACGGTTTGTAATAGTTAATCTATCAAGGAGTAGCCCTGATTTTATCATTTCTATGAATTCTTGTGTAATATTGGCTTTAGCCCCTTTTAATTTTGTTTTCTTTTTGTTTTAAAAAAAATTAGTTGAAAATGAATCGTTTTGGTATTTGAGCAAGTGTATCCTTCCTCTTATCAGAACCTTTCATTTTGCCCCGAATTAATGAAAATTCAATTCTGTTCAATTCAATTCAGTTAATTTCTCTTACGCTAAGACTGATTTATGTTAGGCTTGCATTCTTGTTACCAATAGCAAGTTTTGAGCATCAGAACATTTAAACTGTGACAACAAAAATTATCGACCTAATTACCTAATACAGATGCATAGTAGTTATGTCATTTACGTACATGCAAATCTCCTTATTATAGTGGGTTGAGAAAAGTCATGTGTACATGCTCACATACATCACCCCTGGAGGGTGGTTTTATTATTATTATTATTTTTTTGATAAGGAGAGAAAAGCTTAGGGAGAACCTCCTCAATCAGGAGGCCACCCTAAAACATCCTTGCGGATGATAAGAGAAAAATCACGACAATAAGGAGGGAAGGAGTACAAAAGCGAAGAAAAAGAGTGACCCTTAAAAGCCATGAAGTCCGCCGCTTTGTTAGCCTCCCTGAAGATGTGAAAGATCCTACACTCTTCAAACTTCAAGATGTCCATACCTGCATCAAAAATAATGTTATTAATCTCCCAAGGGACTTTCTAGATTGCCTTAACAGAATTAATAACTGAGAGATTGTCGCCTTCAATGATTAATTTTTTAATATCGAGAGAAATAGCTCCTTTAATACCCTTCCTTAATCCCCAGGCCTCAGCTTGGAGAATAGAGGGGAAGGAACGTAACGCCTTAGCTCCGGACAAGAGAACAGAGCCTTCTTCATCCCTGATAACAAAACCAAAGGAAGAGCTACCATTAGCGAGTTTAGAATCATCAAAGTTGAGCTTACAAAAATTCGGAGGAGGAAGGGACCATATAAGGTTTTTCCCTGCTCTTAAAACCTTAGACTGGTTCGGAATACTAAGATTAACACCCGAGGGAGTAGAATTAATCTCAAGATTGGCTTTTAGCCAACTAGTCACAAACTTGTTAATGATGAAAGATGCTTGATAAGGAGAGAAACTGTCATCATTAAAAATGATCTTATTTTTGAGATACCAAATGAACCACCAAGCTATTGAAAAAGAACACAAAGCATCAGTAGATATAATATAATGACATTTAGCTAAAAATATTGCGAAAGGAGTCATTATTGTTGACCGAAATAATATGGGCAGGGAAAAGAGGCCACTCACACTTATCTTAAGCATTTCCAAAATATCCACCACAAAGGGGCATTGGAAAAAAGGCGAGCAGCTGACTCACTGTGATGATTACAGAAGACACATGCATATTGGGGAAGAAAAACATGACTTTTTTCTAATCTTTCCTTTGTAGCTAGGCCATCACTACAAGCTTTCCACAGAAAATTCCTGACTTTGGGAGGAACACTCAATTTCCAAATCCACTCATATTCTACCTTAGGGCAGTTATTATTCAATAAACCTTGAGCTAGAAGAGCTCCAGATTTAACTGAATACTCACCATCCGCAGCTAAGCCCCAAAATAACTCATTAGCATGCTCATTAGAGGGAATAAAAATAGAACAAATTTGATCCACCACATCCATAGGAAGATACAAAAGAAGCTTTGAGCGATCCCAATGGCCAAAGGGGGAGATGAAATCACTAACCTTATTATGGAGAGAGTCCACCGGAGGATGCTGAATTGAGCTAAGAGGATATTGGAAAACCCAATTATCAGTCCAGAACATGATTTTCTGCCTATTACCAACTTGCCATCTCAGATCTTATCTAAACAAGGGCCTAAGTTTCATTAGATTTTTCCATTGCCAGGACGCCAGGCTTGAAACTTTATAAGACAGGAGATTTTTGTTTTTAACAACGTATTTCTTCCGGACTAGCTTAACCCATAAGTTGCTATCATCTTTAATAAGCTTCCAAAGGAGTTTCATTTGGAGAGCTTTGTTATTAGTATCAGCCTTCCTTAGGCCAAGACCACCACAATCTTTAGGTTTACAAATCTTATCCCAGCCTATCAGGTTGGAAGAGGAGTTTGTAACATCTTTATTCCAGAAAAAATTCCTATAAGATTTATCTAAATTAAGAAGAATGCTTTTTGGAAGATAAAAACTCTGCATTTGAAAATTAGCTTTGGTGGCGAGATTAGACTGTATTAAGATAGTTCGGCCAGCTTGAGAGAGAGAGTTGGCCTTCCATTTAGGAAATTGGTTATTAACTTTAGAAAGAACCTTACCAAAAGTATCTTTGGTAATTCGAGAGCTTATAACCGGGCAACCCAGGTATTCATCCAAATCATCAGTTTCTGACATCCCCAACAATTGGGAAAAATTAGCTTTATCATCTTCCGAGATGTTAGCAGAGACTTGGAAAGCCGACTTGTGATAGTTCACAAGTTGACCAGACATAGCACAATAATCGTCTAAAATTTGACGAATAAGAGTACAGCTACGATAATTTGCCTTAGCAAAGATCATTGTGTCATCCACAAATGTAAGAAAGGGAATTCGGATGCCAGATTGGCTAATAGAAACACCAATTAGCTTCTCCTGCTGAGAGCAAGCTAAAGAAAAATGACGAGCAAGAAGTTCAGCGCATAGAATGAAAAGATATGGAGATAGCGGGTCACCTTGACGGATGCCACGCGAAGGAGAAAAGGACGAGCCCGGGATTCCATTAACTAAGACTGAGAAGGAGGGAGAAGAAATACAAACTTTTATCCACTCAATCCCTTGAGTAGAGAAACCCAACTTCTCAAGCATTACAAAAATGAAATTCCATTCTAACCTGTCATAAACTTTTTCCATATCCAAATTTAATTGCTAACCAACCAGTTTTCCCTGTCTTTTTTCTAACAGCATGAAAAACTTCATGAGTAATTAAGATATTGTCTTGAATTAATCTCTCAGGAACAAACGCTCCCTGAAAGGGGTGAATGATTGTACCCATCACTACTTTGAGGTGATTTGTAATGACTTTAGATATAATTTTATAAATCGTTGAACACAAACTAATGGGGCGGAAATGATTAGCAGACGAAGGGTTGTCGATCTTAGGGATTAAAGCCAAAAATGTGTGGTTTATTTCTTTTAGCATTTTCCTAGAGTGAAAAAAAGCTTGGACTGCTCTAATGACTAAATTTCCAACAAGGGTCCAATATTTTTGGAAAAAATACGGAGGGAAACCATCTGGTCCCGGAGACTTATCCGGAGCAAGATCAAAAGTAGCATTCTTTATTTCCTCACCCTGAACTGCGCAAGTTAAATAATGATTATCTTCTTCAGAAATTATTGGGGTGTTTAAATCAAAATCTTGGTGAATGTTGAAATTACACGAAGGATTAGAGATAAATCTGTCATGGAATTCTTTTGTTATTTCCACCGACATACTAGAAGGAATACTCACTACTTCGTTATTTGCAGTTGTAAATTCCTTAAGTTGATTACGATTGCGACGAATCGAAGCATGGGCATGAAAGTAGCTAGTATTGGCATCACCTTTTCTTAGATAGTCAGTTTTACTTTTCTGCTTCCAATACTCATGCGAGAAAGAAAGAAGTTTATTGCTTTTGATAAGAAGACGTTCTTGTTTGTTCTGCAGATCAAAATTATTTTGATGAATTAGAAAATCAGTTTGGATGATAGAAAGTCTTTGATCAACCATACGAAGTTGACGGAAGATGTTGCCAAATTGAGATTTATTCCACAATTTGGATTTTTCTTTCAAAAGTTTACATTTTTTAACTAGACAGAACATGAAGGAACCTTGAAATTTATGGCACCAAGTCTTTTTTTACTAACGTGTCATAGTCTTTGCGGAGACACCACATTTTTTCAAATCGGGAGGGAGGGGATTTAAAATTAGTTGTAGGAAGATAGTCTAGAGAAATAACACAATGATCCGAAGATGTAAAATTGTGATGCTTTACTTTAGCTTGTGGAAATTGGGAGATCCAATTAACACTTGCTACTACTCTATCTAATCTTTCAAATAGATTATTTGGGCCTGACTTTTTCTTCCTTCATGTAAAACAAGAGCCACTAAATGGCAGTTCAGATGAATAGGTTTTAGAAATGAGGTTGTTCATAAAGAAAGAACGAGCATGAGTGAAGGAAGTTCCACCTAATTTATCTAAATTATTAGAGATTTCATTGAAATCTCCCATAATAATATAAGGGAGGTCTAGACTATTAACATATTCAATTAGCTCATCCCAAAATTCCGCTTTGAAAGCTTGTCTTGCCGGGGCATAAATAAAAATAGCTATGTAAGATAGACTTGAATTAAGAAGAGAAATACAACAAGCTATAAATCTATAGTAGATTTAGATATTATAGATAAGCTAAATGGATTAATATTACAAATTTTCCAAAATAGCCAAATTCCTCCCGAAAGACCTTGAGTAGCAATAAAATCATAATGCTGGAAACCACATTGCAATGCACTAGTCTGCGTAGGAGGGGAGGGGGATTTAATTTCACACAACATCATTACTTTAACATTACTACTAGAGCAAAAGTCCTTCACCTCTACTAGAGCATTTTTTCGAGCTGCTCCTCTAACATTCCAACATGCTAAAGACATTTATTATATTACATAATAACAAAAACCATCACTCTTGATAAAAGGGGGGCTAGCAGGTTAGTTTCTTTACCTCTTCAGGGCAGAGGAGGCATCATCACTCACCAAGTCCTCAATTCTCCTTTTAGCAGACCCTGACTGAGAAGAGAGAACAACTGGGTAGGCAGGGTCCATCCCCAACTGCTCAATGTGCCTCACAATAGAGTTGTTAGAGTGGAGAGAATGGAAAGAGTGCTCAGCATTAGAGTTCAAATCATCCATGTTATCATCATCAAGATCATCTATTAAAAAAGTTTCACCATCACCCTTACCTTTTGTAATTGCAAGCAGGGATTGATGACCAAGCTCAGTAGGGTCCAAGAGCTGTGACTCACCTATAAGATCAGCAGGGCAGTAGACTCTAAGGGGCATGGGAGAGCAGAGAGGGGACCCACCATTACCCGAGTTCTCAATCTCCTTGACAGAAGGATCTTCAAAAGGAAGGGGGACAACAGGAGGCAGCTCACAAGCCTCATCATTAGAGGATTCATCATCCGAGAGTAAAGGATGAGCAATGACAAGCTTGCCTTTACCTTTCCCATACACAGCAGGCTTAGGAGCAGCATCAAAATTCTCACCAGCATTTACCATAAGTTCAGCAATGACAATCCCCTTAGCAGAGGGGTAGGCAGAATAACAGTAAAGTTCTTATCAGATTTCTTAGATTTTGATAGAGGGGAGTTTGAAAAATTTTTGTTCAAATGCTTGGACTTCACATGAACCACATATGCAGGCTCAGCAGTGGTTTCTTGAAAGACTTGTCCGGCAGCTTTGGCCATAGTCTGAAAATGATGTTTTTGTTTTGGATTCTTCATGAGTTGAACAGTAAGATCTTTATTGGGAGAGGTAAGAAGAGGGCATACCTCAATGAGATGGGTGGAGTCACCACAAAATGAACAACCAGAGGAAAAGTCCTCATACCAAATCACATAGCCATGAACAAGATCACCAACTCGACAAACCTCAGCAAATTCAAGAAGAGGGCCCTGAATATTGACTCTAACACAAGCCCTAGCAAACCTGACTTTATTTTTCAACAACGATCTTTGATCCAACTTGACCAAAGTGCCAATGTCATTAGAAGCAAGAAGATTAACAGTAGAATCGAAATTAAGCAGTTCAGTTGGAAGGCAGGGGATCCTTACCCAGAGTTCAACCCACTTGATCTGTTCAAGGTAAGGATCAAAGAAGGGCTTCCAGGGAGACAGAACAAATAGGTCTCCTTGAATGTGCCAGGGTCTCTCACTCCAAACCATTTCAAGGTCTAGAGGATTGGCAAATTTTAGGAACAACCATTTGTTACCCATATCAATGAATTCAATCTCACCTTTGACAAATTTTCTAATCAGACTTGGAACGAGCTTTAATAGTACGCACATCAAGGGGAGCTGATAACATCTTACCAAACAGGCAAGACTTGGTAAGCTCATCAATATCTTGCTTCACTTGAGGCAAGTCATCAAGCAAAATATTTTCCGTAAGAACAGCAGGGGAGGGGGATCATTAACATCAGTATTCTGATGAGAGGGGATATAAATTAGACTACTTTGAGCATTCTGGTTAATAGCATTTTCAGAGGGAGGAGAAAGATTAACAGACTTTTTAGGGTTAGGATTAGACAAAATAGCATCCTTAAAGGAACTGGGAGTTGCCATATTAAATGAACACGAACTAACAGAGAAGTTATTGCAAATAGACAGGGAGAATGAAAAGAAGATTCGAAAGGGAGGTGTGATTGAGAATGATACCTGATTTCGCCTTTTATAGGCAAATTTTCGGACCTTAGGCAATGAAAATTGCAAAAACTGGAAACCATCTACCTTAATGAAGCATTCCATCACAGTAAATGCACTGAAGCTGCAAAGGCAACTTAATTGTCTAACTTGCAGAGAAAGCTTGCAAGAAATAACTCCTTCTGGCACAATCATCGAACACGAAAAGGGAGAAATCATGCCACAACAACGCCTCACGCTCTCAAAGAAATTAAAACTCTCTCTCGCATTAAATGGGAGAAACCCTAGAAACCTAGCTTCACCAGCTATTTTATACCTAAATTGGGGCAGATGAAACCCCCTAATCCAATAAAAAGCTTGGAGGGAGGCTCGAAAATGATAATTACGACATGACATGAAGTAATTATTCAAGAAATTACATTTTTTTTTGTAAGTAAGTAAGTGTATTAAGCTCAAACAAAGTACAACCTAAGCCACTGGCAGCACCATGGCAACTATCAACTATACAACACAATTACAACTGTTCAAACCAGCTAACATCAACTGCAGAAATTTTCTTTTACAGTATACTTAATATCCTTTACACATTTCTGTACATTATGAATTTGCAAATTCCACAAGGCATTGTTCCTTTCCCTCCAAACCGTATAAAGTGTAGCAGCTATACTTGCATTTAGGACTTTCTTTCGAAATCTACTGCCTTTGTATCTTCAGGTAATCCATCTAAAGAGCTGGAGGTAGTTCCTTGTCACTGCTCTAATTCCCAGCCAATCTTTTATTTGTTGCAGGCACCTCCTGCTGAATGAACACTAAAACAGTAAGTGTTCATGTGTTTCTTTGTCATTTTCACACAGAGGACAGGTATCCATAGGACATAGCCCAATGTGATGAAGCCTCTCTCTAGTTTGCAACCTTCTTCTCATTGCTAGCCAACTCATGAACCCATGTTTTGGAACATTATGATGACCCCATACTGATGTACTCCAGTCAAGTTTTTCACCATAATCCTGTAAACTTTTGTAAGTGTCAGCAGTAGAGTAGTTGCTTTGAGTAAGCCAACTCCCCCCAATCTTCCTGGTGATGTCTTGCCTAGCCTGGCATATATAAGTCAAGGCCCAACTAGCAGCCCTAGGAGCATTAAAAGTGCTCCAGTCTTGATCTTTAATATACATAGTATGCACCCACTTAACCCAAAGGTTATCTGCTTTCATAGTAATACACCAAGCTTGCTTAGCTATCATAGCTATATTCCAAGACTTAATGTCCCTGAAACCTAAACCTCCATAGCTTCTAGGTCTACAAACCTCCTCCCATTTAACATAGCCAGCTTTTGCACTATTTGCTGTTCCAGACCAGAGGTAAGCTCGGCAGATGGCATTCACCTTCTGAATCACAGCCTTGGGCAACAGAAAAATCTGTGACCAGTAAACACTTATGCTAAGAAGAACCGCATTAATCAACTGTCTCCTCCCAGCAAAAGAGATGTTGCGAGTACTCCATAGTCTTATTCTAGCCACCATCTTGTCAACTAATTTCTTACAATTGACAGCTGAAAGTTTCCTTGTAGAAATTGGGAATCCCAAATATCTAAAAGGAAGGGACCCATGAGTGAACCCAGAACTCAGACAAATACTCTGAATCTCCTGTTGACTAAGACCACAGCTATACAGTTCAGACTTCTTTTTATTAGCTTTCAGGCCTGTTGTTGCAGCAAAAAGCTCAACTCCTTGAAGAATCATATTTATAGATCTGTAATCACTCCTACTAAACAGAATCAAATCATCTGTAAAACACAGATGATTGATTCCTAATGACTTGCACCTTGGATGAAAAACAAACCCAGATTGCTTCCCAATGTAGTTCATCACCCTTGAGAGGTACTCCATACACAAAACAAACAACAGGGGGGACATGGGATCCCCTGTCTAAGACCTCTCTTGGACTTAAAAAACCCAGTAGGCACTCCATTTAATAATAAGGAGAATGTGGTGCTAGACACACATGTCATTATTAAATGTACAAACTGACTAGGAAACCTAAGAGCCACAAACATTTCCTCCAAGAACTCCCATCTTACAGTGTCATAAGCTTTCTGTAAGTCTATTTTTAGTAAGCAATATTTTTGTTTTTGGCTTTTCCTATACATTTTAACTATATCTTGACATAACAGAATGTTATGCAAAATACTTCTGTTTGAAACAAAAGCTCCTTGTGTTTGGGACACAATATCAGGAAGGACCATTTTAAGTTTGTTGCATAATAATTTGGTGATGCACTTATACAAAACCGAGCAACACGAAATGGGTCTAAAATCACTTACATGATTGGGTATAGAGAACATGGCCTTCCTAACCTCTTCATCTGTAAAGTTGCACTGTAACAACATCTGCTGCTCATCATTGAGCACCTTCCCTTCACTAATGATTTGAGATTTCACACCACACCTCTCACCCATATCAACACCCAACAACTCTTGATAATACCTAACAAAGGCATCTTTAACCTCAGTATCCTCTCTCACCCATTGCCCCTGCCCATTTTGTATGGCATAAATCTTGTTATTATTCCTTCTAGCCCTGATAGCCTGATGAAAATGTTTAGTATTGTCATCACCTAAACAAATCCATTTTTCTTTGGCTTTTTGTCTCAAGAAGCTCAAGTAAGCACACTGAGCCTTCCTGAATTCTTC
Source organism: Beta corolliflora (assembly GCA_947648045.1). Classification (NCBI taxonomy): domain Eukaryota; kingdom Viridiplantae; phylum Streptophyta; class Magnoliopsida; order Caryophyllales; family Amaranthaceae; genus Beta; species Beta corolliflora. The sequence goes on along the minus strand of CANSZD010000922.1, from coordinate 886,705 downwards.
AACAAGAAATTACTTTGCTCTGCTCTATAGATATGATTAACTTTGGCAATTATAGACTTAACCCTGGAAAATTGATTTAGGGAAAACGTTCAAGCTCCATCATTACTGAACTGTAAGATAGAAGATAGAATAAAGAGGATGACAATACAACGAAATGTTGTACTGCACTTTAAGAGAGAAAAGTGCTTTTGGGGATTTTGGCAGAGATCGAAGAGAAGGAGGGGAAAAGACTAGGGAAATTGAATTGGAGCTTTTTTGCTAGGTTTTTTGGTTTCGCTTTCAGACTTTCTCTCTCTAACATCTTGGCTTTTTTTTTTTTTTTTTTTTTTGGAGGGTGGTCTTATTATAGCTAAGACCAAATAAACCAAAGGACAAAAGCACAACAGCTAGTAGAATTACTCGTTTACAATTGACACTGCAGGATTCATATACAACTATAACCAAGGTAGTGAACTATAACCAAGGTAGTGAACTGATAAGCATAGCTTTCTACCAAGAATTCGGCTACTACTATTCTAGATTATAGTACGATGGTTTAACAAAATAAAACACTTGGCTTGATACCAGTTGAAAACAACAATCTACAAATTAATTTCTAACCTATAAATTTTTCATCCTATAATTTTTAATAGTTATACCCAAAATATTGCAGTCTGCTTCTTAATGAATTGTGTCATACTACGATTTAAGGACCCCGTATATGATATAATAACAACATTAACTCACTGACCCTCAAAAATCCCAACCAGCTTCCCGAAGAAAATAGTGATTGACAGAATGACAGTGGCTGAATCATACATGGATGAATCCTTCATAATTGATCCTTGCGATGTTGTGATTTTTGTCCTTGTAACAAATGCTTGTGCATCCTTGATCTTATAATGGTACAACTTCTCTTCTTGGATTTTCAAGTAGGGCACCATGTGTTTTTTCATATCTTCGTGGGAGATTCCGAGATGATTCCCAGCAACACTAACAAACTTAACTCTTCCAGCAACATCAAGGGTTTTTAAACCAATCCAATCTTCAGTTTAAAGCTTCGTCTGCAAAAAGAATACAATACTATAAACCTACCTACTGATGCGCGGTGAGGATAATGAAGAATACATGCATGAGTTGAACACTTAAATGGCAGTTTGTCACCCGTCGAGGATGGTTTTATGATACTCAATACAGAGACTAAGAACTGAAAGATTGGGTAAAAACTGCAGACCTGGAGAATTTATTGGACCTGATATGAGTTCAAGACTAACAGACCATGAAGGTATAATGATGAGTTCAAGAATAAGGGTGCGTTCTCTTCACTTAAAACTATCTAAATTGAACTTATTGGACTGATTAGGCTTGATCTGCCCTGATATCATCTAATATTTACACTTGATTCGACCTCATCAACCCCGAAACTTTTATTTTGAGGTATGTTAGATTGCAAGATATTAATTACAAATGAATACACTACTACAAAATTCACGATTTGCGTCTGATTATTTGCGTCGCACGAGAGAGCAACTGACGCAAATGATATATGTGCGTCGGATCCTACAGAACATCCGACGCAAATAGCCTAGCAAAATTATACAGGCCTGTTTTGCGTCGCACGTTTACCTGCAAACGATGCAAATGGGGACGCTATGTGCGTCGCATTAAGATTCCATGTGACGCAAATAAGTCCGCAAAATGCAAATCTTAATCTGCGTCGGACCATAGACTCATCCGACGCAGATCAAGTTTGGTATTTTTTGTATCCTGCCCAGCCAAGTAAGTTTATTAATTAGTCATCTGCGTCGGACCATAGACCCATCCGACGCAGATGACGCTTTGTAATTTTTTGTAGCCCAGCCAAGTTAAGTTATTAATTAGTCATCTGCGTCGGACCATAGACCCATCCGACGCAGATGACGTTTGGTATATTTTGTATCCTGCCCAGCCAAGTTAAGTTATTAATTAGTCATCTGCGTCGAACCATATACCCATCCGACGCAAATGACTCTTATTTATAGTTTTTACTTTTTCCTATCCCGCCCATCAGTTGGGCCAATTCACAAACACTCGCACTTCTCTCTCTCTCATGCGAATTCCCACAAACACTCGCCGGCGCTGCTGAACGTCGCTCCCCCGTCGCACCGCCGCTGCTCCGGCATCTCCTCTCGCCGGCGACGCCTGTCCGGTGAACTCCTCTTTCTCTCACTCACTCTCTCTCTCTTGCACTCCTCTTTTTCTCACTCACTCACTCTCACTCACCGCTGCTGAACGTCGCTCCCCCGTCGCGCCGTCGCGCCGCCTCTGCTCTCCGTCGCGCCGCCGCTGCTTTCCGTCTCCGGCAATGTAAGTCTTTTTTTTATTTTTTTCAATTTATGTCTTTTTTTTATACCAATTTCTGTCTTTTTTTTTGGAATTTTTTTTCTTATTTTTGCTAGATCTTAATCAAGGAGTTTGTGATTGTATTAGTAGAGTGATTATAGTTCGTAGTTTAAGATTGAATTTTAAGATTGAATTTAGGATGTTTGTAGTTTAATTTGTAGTTTGTAGTTTAAGATTTTAAGATTATATTTAGGATGTTTGTAGTTTGTAGTGCTCATGAATTTATATAGTTTGTAGTGCTCTAAAATACTTCCTTTCTACTATATAATTATATTCACAAGTCATTCTTGTTTTTTACCATTGATCTTAATAATTCAACTTTAATCTTAATGTTGTTTCTTAATTTCTAATTTGTTAATATTAGATAGTTGATGTTTATGAGTTATGACTTAATCACTATTTAATTTGTGGGTTGGTTAATGCCCTAATGCAGTTGCCACATTCCATCTTCTACTTGTCGGCTGGTGCTCCAAGCTCACCTCGTTGTGCTTGTCTTCGCTGCTCCTTGAGAGCAGAGGTATATATATTATAGCTTTTGCTTTATGTTTATTTGTTTTATTTGTCCCTATAATGTTGAATTATGTGATTGGGAAAGTATATGTGAATTGTTTGGTTATGTGATTGGGAAAGCATATGTTGAATTATGACCAAACTTATATGGACATACCTTAATGCGGCGGGGAGGGAAATCTAAGGAATGGATTGGTTTTTGCTGTTTAATTGCAATGTGTGCATCATTGGCCTAGATACCCGTTCGAGGCTTACTCATTAGGAGTAAGTCTTGAATAGTCCCTGGTTTGGGACTGTCGTCTTTGAGTTTCTTATCTCACTTAGGATGTGAATGAATGTTTGGTTTTCGATTCTAAGAAAGATCTAGCTCATTTCCCTAAGCGTTCTCTGGGTACATATGTTGATAGTTTACCTACTATCTTCATCGTTTACATGCCTTTTATGATATTTTAAATAATTTATAAATGTTTATAGTAATTAATTGTTACAAAATCTCTATACATAGTGCATATACAAAATACACGCAGCTTGAAGGATCAAATAAAGGAACTAAAATGTCTTGGACATATATGAGGGTAAAACTCTTATGGTTTTGTATTTGATACTTTATAATTCTATTTAGGGTTTTTTTTTCGATTCTAATATATATCTTAAATTTGGTGTAGTGTGCTCAACAATCGGGAGGAGTGGAATGCGGCTATTTCGTGATGAGATACATGTTTCTAATCATCCGCTTATACTATGAATCAGAGAATTTGTATGAGGTATATGTATGTTGTAAATTCATTATTTATACTTATAGAATTTTAAAGTATATTAACTAGATTAACATATTTCTAGGCTTTTCCGTCAAGTTTTGAGCCATACTCCATATATGAGATCAACGACCTCAAAGAACTTTTTGCGGAATACTTTGTACGGGTCGTTAACGAAGCAGACTAAGTTTGATGGTTAGTGTATGTATTTGTAGGTTAGAATAATATTTTGTTACTTGAACCTTGCTGGTTGATTGATTGCAACATTGGTTGCTTGAACCTTGTTGGTTGATTGATTGCAACATTGGTTGCTTGATTGAGATGTACTGAAACAGGTTTTGGTTATATATATGCAAAATTTTCCCAACGATTTCTTGGGTTGTCCAAATTACAAAGGAGACTCTGCCGAATTTTCTGCTTATAATTATTAACATAATGTTTGTTTAGTTTTGAAAATAAAAAAAAATAGCTGAAAAAAACAAAAAACAAAAAAATATACCATCTGCGTCGCATGCAGTGCCATATGCGACGCAAATGGTGCTTCATCTGCGTCGCATATAGAACCGCATGCGACGCGAGATGGTATGTGCTTGCAAAGATCGGCGAGCCCGGGAAGCCCCATCTGCGTCGCATATAGCACTGCATGTGACGCAGATGAAGCACCATTTGCGTCGCATATGGCACTGCATGCGACGCAGATGGGGCTTCCTGGACTGCTGTGGGTGCAGTGCTATATGCGACGCATGTTTGTTGTGTCCGACGCAAATATTCGATTAACTGCGTCGTGTCTTATCTGACGCAGATGGCTGTCTTCCCATCTGCGACGAGACCTGTGCCGTCGGACCAGGGTCCGACGCAATGGTGGTCCCAGGTCCGACGCAAATTGTCATTTCTCTACTAGTGATAGGATCGATTTGAATAAAGTTAAACGTGTAAAAAATCGAACTTTCAAGACCTATGGCACTGTAACATGCACTGTGTTTCAACTAAAAACACACTGCATATACAATTCACTTATGAACGAATGAGACACAAATATTTTAACGTGGTTCGATCTCCAAGAGATCTACGTCCACCAAATCCACTATAAGCGAATTCCTAATACCTCACTCAAGGTACAATCAACCCCACTACTAACTCTAGTAGTGCACCCCAACACTTAGCTATAAGTGTTGCTAAAAGGATTAAATACACATAAATGTACCCAACCCAACTCTCTCTATAATTGTAAGAATTACAGAAATGTTCCTCGAAATGTGCTTCTTATATAAGCATATGGAGGTCTGAATGATATCTTAGTAAACCCCTCTAACACTGTCAGATATACTGTGCTATTCTCAGTGGTATATGTCTTTCGGTTTTCTTTCACAAAAGCTCAGATTCATAGAATATGGAAAATCGTAACTTCTTATCATCAGAGATAAGTTTTTATAGCGTAAAACTTTTTGGTCAAAACTTCCTTGTTTAGAGATATATTAGAATCAGTTAAGATAAAAATCGTATCTCTAAATAATAGGAACAATCTTAATCAAATACCATATCATCCTTTTAAATCTATCCTTCTAAAAAAGATAAGATATTTAGATGATATGTTATTTGAATAAGATATTTTCCACAAATATTCTTTTAGAAAAAAAACTCATTTTTTTCTTTTAAAAATTATTTACTAAGAATATTCTTATTCTAAACATTCATATTGTTAACTCTAACAGTAATGAATATTCAAAATAACTATATTCATAATAAATAATTTACTCATAGCACATAATCTGATATTGTTAAAAATGATTACTTTTACAACTCTTCTACTAGTAAAACTTAGCTACTCTTGAAGTTATGAATAATAACTCTTCAACATGAATTATTCAATCTCGAGTCTTCAAGAATTGCTTGGACCAGTCTGCATCATTAGCATATATACATAGAGAATACAAGATGTCATTTTTATTTGTGTTTATCATCATCAAAAACCATAAGGTCATAACAAGGTAAAGAGAATGTTGAACGCACTAATTGGGAATGCAACTCAAACTCTTTATTTTACCTCAAGTATTCATGTCGGATCCTCGACAAACACTCCTAGTCCAAGATTAAGGAAAAAATTTCAATAAGTACTTGAGTCGAATACTTAGATTGTTAGACATACACATCTGCTGGCACAAGTACCCAAGTCCGAGTAGTAACATACCTGGTAATGAACCACCATAGTATGCAACTTTTTACCAAAAAAATTATGCATGTGTATCATTACTGGAAGCATCCAGCTGCCATTATCGTGGCAAGCTCCAACATCCCGAGATTCAACCTTTTCTATTGGACAGCAGTCACAGCACGAGAATTCATGCCTTCTGGTTGCCAGATTGAACCCCTCCTTAATTGTTATCTTGTCAAGAACAAGATGGTTTATGGCATGCAAGCACAACTCATACCTAATAGCTAAACCCAGCACAGGAAGGAAGCTAGTTCCTCCCTCCTTCCCCCCCCCTTCTTCTTCCCAATCCCCCCAAAAAAAAATGTTTCGACTGTATAAATGTATTATACCCAAGTAGTATCATTAGAATCATTTGTGTACTCTTTTCACAAAGTTGTAATTTCATAATTTTTTTTTGTCATAATATAACGAATAAAACCAGAAAAACTGTAGCCTTCTAGACCTCAAAACTCCAATATGCCTATCTATATTGGATATAGTAATAAATAAAGCAAAACAGAGTGGGAATCCGCAAGCATAACACTGTCAGTGGAGACAAATAGTCAAAGATCCAATATATGAGGGCATGAGGGCTGAGGCAACTGTAGAGACTCTAGACGCTTCAATATATACTTCATCCATTTCTTAATAGATGTATTATATTGACTTTTGACACTATTTGGATATCAACTTTGACCATACCTAATTACTATCTTGTAAAAATAAATGTCATTATTTTAATTGTTGTTGGGTTAATCTCAATGTATATTTTTAAAATATTTTTTTTTATATTATATAACTGAAGATATTGATGGTCAAAGTTGAGCATCGACAAGCATGTCCAGTCAATATGATGCATCTATTAAGAACATGAGGAAGTATATTTTTGATACATGACTAATTGAGTCAAAAAGTATACATACCTCTTGGGGAGTTAGCAAAGGACTAAAAGCGCCATCTGGATAGCATCCAAACCATGAGGTTTCTTTAGGTACCAAACTGTGTCATGCTCAAACTGTAATAGTAAAAACTATGTAATCAAGTGCTGAACATACAAACACTCAACACCACAATACAGCAAATTACAAGATTACCATAACGAGGACCAAAGTTTCTAAGCTACTGAAGCGCTCCTTGTAAGTTGAGCTTCTCTCCTCAGGTATCTCATTGTCAAGCTTCGGAAGAAATCTACATTTCTCTAAGTAGCCATTCATATTCTGGGAAAAGATGGATGACGTCAATTGATGCATTCAATAGATCGCAGAAAACAGGCTAACTAGGATTCTGTACACAAAAGCCAAGCTCTAAATCCCATCCGTAGATCAAGTTTTGAAACCTTGTTTTTTCCATGATAGATCAATATGAAATCCCAGTGCATATTACGCATGCTAAACTATCAAAAGAGGCAAGGTAAGGGTCAGGGTGTGTCCTCTTCACCTTGAATTTTTCTGAACTTATCGGAACTCTGACTTATTAAAAGTTATTTGAACTTATTGAAACTCATCTGAGCTTACTTTTCCTGAAACTGATATTTTAAAGGTGAAGCGATGAACGCTCCCTTAATGAGAAAGCTAAGGCATGAAATGCAACAGGTAGAAAAATTATACTCACACTTGGGATTTTGAGGTAACCACTAGGAGCCAAATGAGCCTGCAACTCTACGGGATTTCCCAGTAAAGAAAAAAGAAGCCCGAGCCAAATAGAACTTTGGAAAGATACACGTTTATGCAACTTAATAACAACTGTCACCTGAATGTAGTCTGTGTAAATCTCAGACTTGATAAGTGCATCTGCAAGAACGCAGAATATACCAGTCTGAAAACAAAGATCTTCATACTAGCCAGATCTTCATATTAGTACTAAACAAGGTTAATTTAATTAAGGTGATAAACAAGCAAGCAGTCCCCATTAATGCAATCTAATTTCAAAACAAGAAGTGATTATAAAGAAGAAGAAAAGAGGGAGGACAGGACAAATGCACTTACACCGCAAAGAGGAATTGACGCAATGCCTGCATGAGGTCCCCCCAGTGAATTTCTTGACCTGTTTTAAGCATTAAACCCGGCTGTTAGGTGCCAAACTGCCAATATCAATGGCAAAACCACAATTGAGGAAGGAAAATATAGTTGAAAATTATGCAACCGATTTTTAACACACTTTTGGTGCAAGCACCACAAGTAAAATCAAATTGGAATATCTGAGTTTAATACTTCCTAATTCTTTTTCTTACCAGTGGCCCTCCTTCACAAAACTCCACAACAGCCCGCCCAATCAAGTTGCCCTACAGTACAAAAGAATAGACTTTACAAAGAGAAAAATCTGAAAGATGATGATGTTCAACACTGTTACATCTAGAAATTATCATAGAGAACGGACTTACAATGTCTTCCCTGTGAGCTCACTATATCAGGGAACAACACATGATTCCTGCTAGTTAAGAAAATCAACAGAGTATTTGAGATTACCTGGGGCAAACCAATTATATTGTAGCCATCACCGAGTTTATTCATTTGCTTCACCTATTTGCGAGTACCAAACAAGTTAGATTGTCAGTCAAATTGCAAGCACGCGAGTTGCAGCCTTGCAGGTCACTGCCGACATCTTTCTTACCTTGTCAGTTGTCACAAACAACTTGCGCCTGCAAGGCACAAATAGATTTCAATTAGAATGTGCTCTAGCACAAGAAAAGTACTCCCTTCGCTACTGAACACTTCAAGTTCTAGCTTTTTGCATGATGATTAAGAGTTCATGCATAAGGGTTAGGTTCTCTCTCTAACAACACTGGTCCTATGTCCTAACCAAATACTACCTCTGTCCCAATTTACTTGCTAAATTAGCTTGTTGGCATGAGTCTTGTGGGGATCCAAAAGGTAGAGAGAATAAGTGGTTGGGCGGGTGTGGGACCAACTTAGAGAAAAAGTACGAGAGAAAACTTGCCAAAAAAAATTATGTAACAACTAACAACTAACTTGGACATCCATAGAAGGAATATGAAGCAAGTAGATTGGGCTGGAAGGAGTACAATTATTTCTTTCCAATCTCTACTTTTACTTGCTTTTCATTAGATAAAGAAATGAATTAGTTATGAGTTATGACCACATCGAGACTAAGAGGATGAGCCAAACTTTCACTTTTAAATTACACACACAATAACATCACCATTCAGCAATAACTAAAGCACAAAATTATCAAGCATCTAATATGGAGTACTTATATCTTTAACAGTTTACAGCTATTAATTTCTTGTCCCTACCTGATCCTCAAGAGGCATAAACCAGGAATCCCAGGATCCATCACCAATTTCGCTGAGCACATTAAGTGACCAAAAAAAGATATCATATCAGTACACACATCAACTTGTGCGTGTGATTGTAATACTCCAATAGTTTGAGAACAAGGAGAAGCTAACAGGGGAAGTAAACATAAAAAAAAATCATATGTAATGACAAAATCTTTACTGCATATTACAACACAACTGAGAGCTTGAGAAGAACTAGTAATTTGTTCAAATGATCACACATGGCAAATTGGCAATGACACAATTTAAGGTGAATAATTAAGAAGGAATGGAGAAGTTTTAGGCAAAAAAAAAGGGAGGAAACCCAGTCACAGTATATCTTGGATCATCTAACAGCCATAACCTCAGTTAATATACTACTTCTGCCTTTAATGTCTTGCACAGGTTTCTATTGAGATTGTCCTAGATAGTTTCCACATTTCTAATTTTAGTTTAAAATAAATCCTCCCTCATCAAATCAACCCCTGTTCTTTCCTCATCCCAATACATTCTCTTACTTTTCTATCTATCCACCTTTTTTTCTCCTTTCATCGCCACTTTAGGATATGTGCCAAAACCAAGTGTGAAAAATGTAAGATGGTCGCTGTTCAAGCAACTTCCTACCTATTGTAGAGAAAATAAGGAAGAAGGTGGGTAGCTGGAAACATCTTGCATTGTCTCATGCAGGGAAAATTCTCCTCATCAATGCTGTTCTAGCTTCGTTGTGCTAGCATGTTCTTTCTGTGTTCTACTTCCAAAACGAGTTTCAGACAACATTAATGCAATTTTTTCAAAATTCTTATGGAGAAGTGCTTCTGGTGCAACACCAATATACTGGGCGAGGAGAAGTCGAATAGAGTTGCCGAAAGGAACGGGTGGCCTTGGTATTCAGAATGTAAGAGCTTTTAATATAGCAATTTTGGCAAAGCAGGCTTTGAGGCTGCATAAGCATGATGACCTACTGGTATTCAGAGTTTTAGCACCCAAGTATAAGGGCACTCCTGTCACTATTGGTTTGAAGGGGCATGTTATAGATTGGACTTGTTGGCTGCTCACAAATGTTAGTCACAGAAAGAAATAACACAAGTTTGAAGAAGAAAGATTAAATTTTGTATTTCAACGCACAAAACCAAAACCTTCTTAGTTTTCGAGTAGCTAGAAAAAAGTCCAATGATTACAAATGATTAATTCCAATTTTTAGATGATTGTTACAGCTTTTCCTTCTCTTATTTATAGGTCCTACGATATTATTTCTCTCACTACATTCTAGGAAGCTTCCTTTTATTGACATTCCCTGCTGCCGTGCTAGCTGACAAATAAAAGATTTTCCCATGTCAGCCCCTTCTCCAACGTTACTATTTCATTCTCCACTGCTCCTGCCACGTGGGTCACCAGGAATCCTTGCTAGTGAACTACCTCATTTGCCCTTCTCTTTACGCCTAGCATAAGTGAGTCTTATGGGGGGTTTGGGTCGGTGCATGACATTGCCTGCCGCCCAAGCATTCACCTTGTCCTCAAGGTGGAAATTGAGGAAGCGCTGATGTATGGAAGTGAAATCCTCCCAAGTAGCTTCATAGTCCGATAGCCCCTTCCACTTGATGAGGACCTCTAATTCATCCCCCTGCCCCTGTGCAGCAGTACGCACACCTATTACATTCTCTAGCTCAACTATCGACTCCAGGTCTGAGCTGATTTGTTCTGGTAACTCCAGAGCATTGGTGCTTGTTCCCAGGGCCCGTTTCAATTGTGAGACATAGAAAACTGGGTGTACCTTACTGGTGGGAGGGAGCTCCAACTCGTATGCCACTGCTCCAATCTTTTTGGTGATCTTGTATGGACCGTAGAACCGTGGGGCCAGTTTTTCACATGGTAATTTTGCGAGGGACTTCTGTCGATATGGTTGAAGCTTTAAATATACCCATTCCCTTTCTTCAAACTGCAGCTCCCTCCTCTTTACATCAGCCCCATGTTTCATCCTTTGTTGGGCTCGCATGAGCTGGACTCGTAGCTCATCCAATATAGCATCACGCTCCAACAAATGAGCCTCCAGGGAGTCCACGGTAGTATGTCCATGGCTGACCCGAAACAGTGGTTGTGGATCACGCCCGTAGACCGCTTTGAAAGGAGTCATGTCCGTAGACATATGTGGGGATGTGTTCTATGAGAATTCAGCCCAAGAAAGCCAATTTGCCCATTTCCTTGGCTGCCCATTGATAAAGCAACGAAGGTAGGTTTCCATGGCTTTGTTCACTATCTCCGATTGTCCATCCGTTTGAGGATGGTAAGTCGTGCTCCTCCTTAAATCTGTCCCATGTAACCTGAAGAGCTCACGCCAAAAATTGCTCATAAAAACTTGTCCCGGTCCGAGACAATAGATGATGGAAACCCGTGGAGCCTCACCACTTCCTTGCTGAATAAATCAGCTACTGTGAGAGTGGACAAAGGGTGCCTTAGAGCCAGAAAGTGGGCTGCCTTGGTGAAGCGGTCAACCACCACTAGCACGGTGTCCACCCCTTTTGACAGCGGTAATCCTTCAATGAAGTCCATGGTAATATCTTCCCAAACATGAGCCGGAATGGGTAGAGGTTGGAGTAGTCCCGCCGGGCTTTGGCTTGAAGCCTTTTGTTGCTGGCAAGTAGGGCAAGCACGGACGTAGTTTGCAATGGACTTGCGCATCCCAGGCCAAAACCACTATGTAGCAATGCTCAAATACGTTTTTAGGTCACTGGCATGTTCCCCAGTGGGTGAGTCATGGTAAGTGATAGGCTGTCGTACACCTGTCAAAAATAATTCCTGCAAAACCTTCTAACAATGTAGTAGGGTAAGTAGGGTCGAATCCACAGAGAGATGGTTGTTTTAATCTAGTTTCTAATGCATGGAGAAACTAAACAAGATCAGGAATAATGAATTAAAGTTCTAAACTAATCAAACTACGAAAATCAAGCTAAAAAGGATCTAAGGCAATGGTTCACCATGTTCATAACTATAATCTATCAAAATATCATCAATGATTCAATTAATCAGATATCTAGAGCACATGTTAATCCCACGGTCGGGCCTTAACGCTCTCAAATCAACATATGCTAGTACGGTCGCTCAACATAATCAGATTTGCTAATTGTAGGTAAGCCTCTAAAGAGTACTATATCTCGATCTATGACTCGATATTAGCAATATTTAATCAGACAATTGATCAGATTGCAAGATTAACAATAAAAACACTAATCAATTAGAGATATCAATAACTAATCAAACCATTAATAAATATCAATCAAGAATCATAGCATATAAACATGGATTCCCAAACCCTAGAATATAAACTACTCAATCATGAAATAAATAAAGAAATTTAAATCTACAAAGAAAAGCATGATCAAAGATATCAATGAAAGAAAAGAGATGAAAATTATAAACTCATGAATTAATGAAGAAAAGAGAAACTAGGGTTTGCCATGAAAAACTAGAGAGAAAAGGAAGAAGGAAACTAAAGCTAAACCTAAGAATACCAAATATAACGTCTGAAAAGAGAGAGATACTTTGGGGAGAGAGAGAAGACCTATTTATAGTTTTTACAAAACCGGCTAAAAAAAGGCAAATAAACCCGTCTCGAGAAACCGCCCGGTTGACCGGGCGAAATCCGCCCTGTCGGGCGACGGTTATTGAGGAGCTACGACAGAACAGCAAATCCGCCCGGTCGACAGGGCGAGCCCGCCCGGTTGGGCGCGCAAGCGATTTTGGCTCCTTTCTCGCCCGGTTGACCGGGCTAACATGCCTTGCATCCTGTGAAAATTTCGCCCGGTCGGGGGAAACCGCCCGGTCGACCGGACGGGAAAACTGCGATTTTGCGTCAACTTGCGAAGGCTGTATCTCTCGAACCAGACGTCCATTTGGGGCGTGTGACCTATCGTTGGAAAGCCCTTCAAGTCTAGTTTCCAACCCAACTGGAATTTCTTGATTCTAAGAAGCACATCAAAAGTTATGATCAGAAGAGTATACATGACTCCTTTTTCACATTTCTTCTAATGATTTTCCGCTTCGTTTTCGCTCAAACTCGTACTAAGACGTATCCATACTATCCTTATGCATCGTAGCTTATTTCCAAGTGCTCCTAATCCTCAAGCTCAGCTAAATATACTCCAAATACGTTCTCATTACCTGAAATTCATCAAAAACAAGAAAACATACCGAATAGGAGTAGAATAACATAACTTAAGAATATGATGCAATAATGAACCTAAATATGAATCTAAATGCTCTAAAATGCAACCAAAATGCACCTTAAAACTATATAAAAATATGATTTATCAAACTCCCCCAAGCTAAACCATTGCTTGTCCCCAAGCAATAAGACATAGACGTGGGAAAAGTAAGACAACCTACAATATAGGACTAAAACAGGGCTAAACACTCAACTGAAAACACAAGAGATATAATCACTACACAAACCAAGCATCGAAACAATCTCGAACAAAGCCGCATAGCATGTCATGTATCGCAATCGACTCTCCAATCATACCACATACCATCTCTTCCAAGCTGGATTTAACAAAACCTGACAGACCTCACTATAGTTATGTGCACTCAAATCTCTCATGTGTTTAAGGCAAAAATGATGACACTCAACCTAATTAAGTCGACTCAGATGAAGCAAATACTCTTTAACTTTGACTTTTTGACTCACTTAATACTCAATAATAGAATACACAATGATCAAGAGGACTTTTAAGGGTTGTAATGGGGCTGAGGTTAAAGGTATGGAATAATTTGGGAATTGTGGTGGAAAAACCAAGAAGGGGGAGCATCATATAACTGAAAACATGACCAAGAAAGATCACAACAACTCCACGCAACAACCAACAATCTCCAAATATAATCAACAACCTTTTTCACTCAAGAAATTCAATCAGAACCCTTTTTATTTCACTCTATTCACAACTTTTTTTCACTTCTTTTTCATTTCATTTTTCACTTTTTTTTCGAACTTTCAATTCAATTTCAAAGCTCACTAAACATACTTTTCCATCCTTCTAAACCACAAATAGAGCATTTCAATTCAATACAAACCAAACCAAAACTAATACTCGCTCCCCCAAGCTAGACTTAGGACAAATATCAAATGAGGCCAATGGCTTGTAATGTAGGTAACAATCAAACATAGTCAGAAAGGCTCAGCGGGGCTAGAGGAAGGATAATATGAAAACAAGAATAACTCAAGAGCTAAGATCATTAAATAGAATGCCTCAATCATATCAAAATGTATGCACTATCAAATATCAAAGAGTACCAAGTCAAAATCAAGATCAATGCGACAACTAAGGAGCTAATCACACATGAAAGAACATAACTGACACAGATACGCCAGTTTATAGACACAAAAGCTCACTTAGTTTAAGGTGTCTGCACAATATAGTTAAATCGAATCAGAGAGAGATCAATCAATCTTACCACAAACAATCAATTGCGAAACAATCGTACTATAAAGTATCATGCTCAAGATGAATGACGCTTAGGAAATGTAGTAAAATATCATCAATGTTCTCAAAGAGTGCCAGCAATAGTCCTATAGATGCAACTAATAAAATGAGATGCAGTCTAATATGAAATGAAATATGCTAATGCAACTAAGAAAGCAGTACAATTTTTTTGGTCACACGTAAACTCCCACTCCTAATGAGCAGTACAAACCGTGCAACAACCTATGAAAGCAATAAAAAAAACTACTCTATATGCAACTAACATGTGCTAAGTAATGATGACAAACATCCTCCCCCAAGCTGAATGACACATTGTCCTCAATGTGAACAAAGAGGAATTAAATGAGGGAGAGGTACAACTTACAAAAGGGGTGGGTAATCAAAGGGAGTGTCAAAAAGCATCGACACCTCCACCACAATCGATAGTTATAATGAGGCAGTGAACTTAGCCAAAAAAAATTGGCTATGCTTGCACCTAGCAAAAGACTTCATCACACATTAGCAAAGTTAGTCAAACCAAAAAAAAAAAAAAATAAATAAATAAAAAAAATTAAAAAAATAAAATAAAAATATGAACAAAGTCGGGTTGCCTCCCGATAAGCGCTGATTTAAGGTCTTGCATGACCGTTTAAGACTAGTACATCACTCATAATAGTTCAATGCTCTAAGAAGCTTATCATATGTTCCTGCAAACATCTCAGAGCATATTATATAAGAGTGGAAAGGAAAAATGAAAAAAATTAGTACTAAAATATTACTAAAACTACCAAAAGAAAAATCAAAGGAAAAATTATATTTACAAGAAGAAGAAAAAGAAAAATCGTTAGTCATTTTATAGGACTCAAAAGAAGGAAAAGAAACCAATTGTACATTATTTACATTATCATGAGAGTCATTCAAAAAGGGAGAAAGATGGAACGATGGAGGATATAATAAAGGGGAAGAAGGAATAAGATCAAGTTTTTTAGAGAAGGGAACATGAGACTCAAAAATAGTATCAGATGGAACCGACAAAGACTCATGTATTATCTCACTCTCAACTTTAGACTCATATGCAGATGAAAAGTTTATAGAAGAAGTGTGAGACACTTCACTCTCAACTAAGGATTCGTCGACATAGAGACACTCACTACCAACTTCACCAATTACACCCTTACCTTCTACCAAACTATCATGAGTCATATCAACGCCTTTCTCCTCCGGAGTATAATTCTCAACACCAAAATCATCATCATCAAGTATAACCTGTTGATTAGTAGATTGTTGCACAACAAGTAATTCAATAGATTTCGCTATGTTTTGATAATCATGAGCTAATTCATTTAAATCTTCATGCTGTTTAACCATATACTCTTTCATCATGTTAAATAGCTCCTGACGCTCTAATGTTTCGGGTTGAAAATAATTATTCACTTCAGGTTGATAACATTGAGTATAATCAGGCAAATAAGACTCATTAGGGTCATGGGAATATTCATAGGAATTCATGCACATATTTTGTAAATTTTGACAATCATATGATGCATTATAAACATAATCATTCGCATTATAATACCTAGAATAATCACATTGCCCTTGATAATTAGAAAAAAACACCCCCCTCTGAACTATAATTATTCCACTCCATGACAACGCACTAAAACAGACAAAGAGAACAACAAAATATATATATATTCACAAAAAGAAAGAAAAAAGAAAACTATATATATATATATATATGCAGTTTAATTTCACCAACAATAAAAACTAAATAAAACTATACTGTTTCCCTGGCAACGGCGCCAAAATTTGATAGGCTGTCGTACACCTGTCAAAAATAATTCCTGCAAAACCTTCTAACAATGTAGTAGGGTAAGTAGGGTCGAATCCACAGAGAGAATGTTGTTTTAATCTAGCTTCTAATGCATGGAGAAACTAAACAAGATCAGGAATAATGAATTAAAGTTCTAAACTAATCAAACTACGAAAATCAAGCTAAAAAGGATCTAAGGCAATGGTTCACCATGTTCATAACTATAATCTATCAAAATATCATCAATGATTCAATTAATCAGATATCTAGAGCACATGTTAATCCCACGGTCGGGCCTTAACGCTCTCAAATCAACATATGCTAGTACGGTCGCTCAACATAATCAGATTTGCTAATTGTAGGTAAGCCTTTAAAGAGTACTATCTCTCGATCTATGACTCGATATTAGCAATATTTAATCAGACAATTGATCAGATTGCAAGATTAACAATAAAAACACTAATCAATTAGAGATATCAATAACTAATCAAACCATTAATAAATATCAATCAAGAATCATAGCATATAAACATGGATTCCCAAACCCTAGAATATAAACTACTCAATCATGAAATAAATAAAGAAATTTAAATCTACAAAGAAAAGCATGATCAAAGAAATCAATGAAAGAAAAGAGATGAAAATTATAAACTCATGAATTAATGAAGAAAAGAGAAACTAGGGTTTGCCATGAAAAACTAGAGAGAAAAGGAAGAAGAAAACTAAAGCTAAACCTAAGAATACCAAATATAACGTCCGAAAAGAGAGAGATACTTTGGGGAGAGAGAGAAGACCTATTTATAGTTTTTACAAAACCGGCTAAAAAAAGGCAAATAAACCCGTCTCGAGAAACCGCCCGGTCGACAGGGCGAGCCCGCCCGGTTGGGCGCGCAAGCGATTTTGGCTCCTTTCTCGCCCGGTTGACCGGGCTAACATGCCTTGCATCCTGTGAAAATTTCATTTCGCCCGGTCGGGCGAAACCGCCCGGTCGACCGGACGGGAAAACTGTGATTTTGCGTCAACTTGCGAAGGCTGTATCTCTCGAACCAGAAGTCCATTTGGGGCGTGTGACCTATCGTTGGAAATCCCTTCAAGTCTAGTTTCCAACCAATTGGAATTTCTTGATTCTAAGAAGCACATCAAAAGTTATAATCAGAAGAGTATACATGACTCCTTTTTCACATTTCTTCTAATGATTTTCCGCTTCGTTTTCGCTCAAACTCGTACTAAGACGTATCCATACTATCCTTATGCATTGTAGCTTATTTCCAAGTGCTCCTAATCCTCAAGCTCAGCTAAATATACTCCAAATACGTTCTCATTACCTGAAATTCATCAAAAACAAGAAAACATACCGAATAGGAGTAGAATAACATAACTTAAGAATATGATGCAATAATGAACCTAAATATGAATCTAAATGCTCTAAAATGCAACCTAAATGCACCTTAAAACTATATATAAATATGATTTATCAGTAAGCCTTCATCAATTGAGGGATGAGGGATGAATTTGGAGGAAGTACTCGGCGCCCTTTGTAAAATAATTTGTCTTGCTCCACCGTAAAACCAGGGTGCTGCTTCTCTCCTGTTTCAAGTTCCTTGATTATCTGCTGGATGAAAGGGTCAGTGGTGACCTGATCTGCTATCGCGGCCCAGTTTGGCCCACCCAAGGAAACCATGGCAGATAGGGTGCATTCCCCTGTAGATTTTCGGGACAGGGCATCAGCCACCCGGTTTGAAGTGCCCGGCTTGTAGTGAATCACAAACTCAAAACCCATCAGCTTACTTACCAGCGATGGTACTCTGCTCCTACCTCCCTTTGCTCCATGAGATACTTAAGTGAGTGCTGATCAGTGAGTATCACAAACTTTCTGCCCAATAGGTAATGACGCCATTTGTGTACGGCTAGTACAATGGCCATAAGCTCTTTCTCGTACACTGATTTGAGGCGATTTCTAGGGCCCAAAATGTGGCTGTAATAGGTAATCGGGCGCTGCCCTTGCATTAACACAACCCCTAAACCATACCCGGAAGCATCTGCTTCCACTATAAACTCTTGGGTAAAATCTGGCATGGCCAAAACCGGGGCAGACATCATGGCTGCCTGAAGTTGTCGAAACGACTCTGAAGCTTCCCTTGACCACCCAAAATTATCTTTCTTGAGTTGGTCGGTGATGGGCATGGCGATATTGGCATAATTGGCTACGAACTTGCGGTAGTATCCCGTCAATCCGAGAAACCCCCTTTGTTCTTTGAGATTTTTTGGTTGAGGCCACTCCTCCATTGCCTTTACCTTTTCCATATCCACCGCTACTCCAAAAGCAGAAATTATTTAACCCAGATATGCAATTTGAGTTTTTCCAAACTCACATTTTTTTTATGTTAGCATACAACCTGTGAGTGTCCAGCACCTCCAAGACCTGGCTTAAATGTTGTTGGTGCATGTTCTCGTCCTTGTTGTAAATGAGGATATTGTCGAAGAACACAAGAACAAACTTCCTCAAGAATGGCTGGAACACCTCGTTCATCAAGGATTGGAAGGTTGCTGGGGCGCTGGTCAAACCAAACGGCATGACGAGGAATTCATAATGCCCCTCGTGTGTACGGAAAGCGGTCTTTGGCACATTTTCCATCTTCACATGAATTTGATGATAGCCGGACTTGGGGTCCAACTTGGAAAATATGGCTACCCAATGGAGCTCGTCAAGAAGTTCGTCAATTACCGAAAACGGGTATTTATCTGGTACGGTCTCCTTGTTCAAAGCGCGGTAGTCAACGCAAAATCTCCAAGAACCGTCCTTCTTTTTGACAAGAAGAACAGGGCTAGAGTAGGGGCTTGTGGACGCTTGGATTATTCCCGCTGTCAACATTTCCTTGAGCAATTTTTCAATCTCGTTTTTTTGAATTTGAGGGTATCGGTATGGTCTTACACTCAGCGGATCACTACCTTCTCTCAAAGTAATGGTGTGCTCCTTGCTTCGCCGAGGTGGCAGCCCCATTGGCATGTCAAAAACATGCCCAAAACATTCAATTATGGGCTGGAGGTTGCTGGGAGTGACTTGTTCAAGGGTCCCTAGTGGTGGTTCAGTCCCTCGTGCCTCCTCTATCTGGTTGAGGTCCACCAAAACACCCCCTCCTTGACTTCGCAAGGTACGCAATATAGCTTTCAAGGAGATTTTTGTCTGTCCCAACGACGGGTCTCCCTTCAATGTCACCCATTTGCCCCCTAATTGGAACTTCATCACCTGGGACTTCCAATTTGTTGTCACCATTCCTAACTTCTCTAACCATGACACCCCTAAGGTCAAATCTGAGTTACCCAGTTATAACAGTAGGAAATCCTCATTTATAATAACCCCTTGTATCTCCAAAAAATTGACATTCCCCTTTGCCTTGCACTGCCGTCTCGGTATCTAGTGATACCCCAAATTCGGTTCCCTCCACCACGAGTAAACCCAGCCTTTCCACGGAGGCCACCGACATAAAGTTATGGGTGGCCCCCGGATCCACCATAACAATTACTTCACCTTCCCCAATCCTTCCCACCATCTTCATGGTCTTAGGATTTGTCAAACCAACTACAAAATTTAAAGAAATTTCTACTGCATTTACCTCTGGTTGTGGCAGGGATGCGTCGTCCACGGTGGTTGCTTCCGATTCTTCTTCATCCCCGAAATCCTCTACAATTAACACACTTTGCTCCTTCCTTTGACATAGGTGACCCAAGACCCATTTTCTGTCACATCGAAAATAGAGGCCATTCTCTCGTCGGTATTGAAGTTCTGTCTCGGAGAGTCGCCGGACTCCTCCGTGGTTGGTGGGGTTGGTAGGTGGTTTTACGTTATAAGGGGTGAGGGTGAGTTCTTGGGGCTGGGTTGGTTGGTTTGTGTTTGAGTAAGATCTCAAAAGGGTAGATTGTGGGTTGGAGGTGAGGCTTGTGTTTGGGTAAGTGGGCTGATTTTTTGTAGTTGAAGGCCCAGGCCTGGTGCGGTCCAAGGCAGGGCTCACACGAATTTTGTCTTCGGCCATTTTGGCAAGTTCCATGGCATGGTCAAGGCTCCTGGGCTCATGGATCCTGACTTCAGCCCTAACAGAAGCTTTGAGCCCATTAAGAAAATGGCCCAAGGCTAGAGCTTGTGGGAAATTCTCCAAGGGAGCAGCTAACTGTATAAAGCTGCATTGATATTCAGCCACCGTCCCCTTCTGTTCCATGGCCAACCATTGCTTGTTGAGAGAACCAGCTAGCGACGGCCGGAACTGCCGGAGTAATAGTGCTTTTATCTCCTCCCAATGCCTTATGGGTTGTCGGTGATCTTCCCACTGGTAGCATAATAGGGCATCTCCCTCCAACGCCACCATCGCCACCTTTGTCTTCTCCTCCTCAGTCAACCCATAAAATGAAAAGTACCGTTCAACCCTAAGAATCCACCCGTCGGGG
The DNA here is from genome assembly GCA_947648045.1 of Beta corolliflora. Lineage (NCBI taxonomy): Eukaryota > Viridiplantae > Streptophyta > Magnoliopsida > Caryophyllales > Amaranthaceae > Beta > Beta corolliflora. The sequence goes on along the minus strand of CANSZD010000922.1, from coordinate 865,905 downwards.
TTATTGTCGTCGAACTGAGGTAGATCCAGCTTTCTATATTTCCAGTTCTTTCCCCCACCGTCGCGCCGCACTCCGTTTGGTGGAAATCGATCTCCCGGAATAAACCCTTCGAACCCAAGAGGCGGTTCACCTTGGGGCGTACTCCTTCTCGAACTTTCGACCAAGGTTGCCCGGATCTCCTCGTGGTGCCTTGCTTGTTCTTCCACCATGCGAAGGTTTAATCCGGCGAACTCATCCCTGAGCACCTGCCTCGCCGACTCCATTCCCACCCTTACTTGTTCCACCACATCCCTTCGCAATCCTTGGCGAACTCCATCAAGTTCTTGCTGAAGAGTCTCCCTCAACCCAGCAAGTTCCTACTCACAAAGCTTCACCCTCTGCGTCACGTTTGTTGGTGCCATGGGTTCTCAGGAAAGTTGCTCTGGTACCAAGTTGTTATATATTGGACTAGTTGGCTGCTCACAAATGTTAGTCACAGAAAGAAATAACACAAGTTTGAAGAAGAAAGATTAAATTTTGTATTTCAACGCACAAAACCAAAACCTTCATAGTTTTCGAGTAGCTAGAAAAAAGTCCAATGATTACAAATGATTAATTCCAATTTTTAGATGATTGTTACTGCTTTTCACTCTCTTATTTATAGGTCCTAAGATAATTTCTCTCACTACATTCTAGGAAGCTTCCTTTTAGTGACATTCCCCAGCTGCTGTGCTAGCTGACAAATAACAGATTTTCCCACGTCAGCCCCTTCTCCAATGTTACTATTTCATTCTCCACTACACCTGCCACGTGGGTCACCAGGTGTCCTTGCTAGTGAACTACCTGATTTTCCCTTCTCCTTACGCCTAGCATAGGTGAGTCTTATGGGGGGTTTGGGTCGGTGCATGACAGTGCATTATGTTGGAAATGCAACATGGGGTTTAGGGGTATGTGTTGGGCAATACATTACTGGAGGAATGGATTCAGCAAAGTTATTGGTAATGGGCAAGGGACACATACATAGGTTCAGGATAAGCCAATAGCTCTGAGGCGGGGACTTAGTATGGAGCAACTGGGTGTTTAGAGGGTGCGGGATCTGATGAATCCAGGAGTGAAATCTTGGAATACCTCACTAATTTGGAGAATCTTTCCTAAGGATGTGGCTCATAGAATTCTATCGATTCACATTTTGGAGTGTGATGTTGAGGATTCTTATGTCTGGAATAGAACAAATTCAGGGAAACTCACAACCAAGGATGTTTTTCCTATGTTGCTTTCAACAGAGTCTTGTCATAGTGGGCATAGTGTGGACAGGAAGTTTTGGAATAAGTTATGGGCAATGAGGATGAGACCGAAATGGAAAGTTTTGTCTGGCGTATCCTTTCGAAGGCGTTGGCATTGGCTACGAATTTAAGGAAAAGGAATTTGAATGTTACTGAGTGTTGTTATCTATGTAATTCTGCAACGGAAGATGAAGCCCATTTATTCAGAGATTGTCTAGTGAATGCTAGGATTTGGTGGGGATCATGGCTAAGTATCCAGGTACGACTTCTAATCATGTTTCAATTAACTACTGGATCACTAATTCATGTAGAAATTCTGGAAAGATGATGGCCCCCATAGTTTTAGAGTTAAAAGTTTTTGTGCGTACATGTGGGCTATATGGAGGCATAGGAACAATGTTGTGTTCCGTAGTTGTGACCCAAGTCCATATGGCAGACGATTTTATTAAGGAAGAGGAATGGAGGGGAAAAGTATCAAGATGGCCAAAGGAGAAAGCGTGAGGATAAGAGTAGTGTTCATGAGGAGCTAGTAGTTGTTTTTGGACAGCCGCAGATGTAGGAAAAGATGTGTAGAGTTAAGGTGGATGGAGCTTGGAAGAAAATTGTCAGGAAAGATTGCCCGTCGGCAGGGATTGGATGGACAGTTATGTTAGAGGATGGTCAGGTATTCAAGGGTAATGATAGAGTTAAAGCTACTTCAGCACTTCAATGTGAAGGCTTGGCAGTGCTCACAGGATTGAAGGAAAGCTTGCAACGAGGAAGTACATCTGTCAGTGTCCAGACTGATTCCAGTATGTTAGTATGTATGTTAAGCAATAATCAATTCCCGTTTCAGTTAACTAGTTTAGGCTATGATATTCATGTGGTCTGTAATATGTTCACATTTTGTGAGGTTAGGAAAGTACCTAGGGATGTGATTCATGAAATTCATGAGTTAGCGGTAGCAGCTAGGAATGGTACACTTGTCTAGTGTTTTTGTGTATGTCTTTGTATGATCTTGTTGTCAAAAAAAAATTTGTTTGAGGATGAAGGGAGTATGAGAAAAGCTCAAAATGCAAAAGAATATTTTCTTCTAAAGAGACCAGTATAGCAGCAGGGACTGTACATATGGAACGATCATTACAAACTCCTTCCCTTGCTGACAGTGAGAAAGTAAGATGGAAAAACCAGAGAGAGAGAGCATACATGCAATATCCTTCTGACCCTGACCACTCACTTAGAAGCTTAGTAAACTGCTTCATACCACGATGAGAGCATTGATCTCCAATTCCTACATTATTTGAACCATCATCCAAACCGAGTAGGAATGAAATTGAAACTCAAACCACATATAAATCAAACAATAAATCCGGCATGATGAACTACTAAAGTATAATGACCAAGCAAGGCATGACCCATATAAAACAAGCAAACAACCAGCGGGAAAATGAAGGGACTGAGAAATAAGGATCTGTAGCATTAATTGTGGATCCAAGACAATAATAAAAAGTCTGAGTTGTTTAGTATTCAATTTTTGTCTCAGATCTTCCCGGTTGAAAAATAGTAGGTAACACACAGAGTTGACTCTTGTGGGCCAACACATGCCCATTGCATATTGGCACATAGATGCAAGTGCAGACAACCATCTTTTGAAGGCTAATGTTTCACACACCATTACATACTATAAAATGTGCACAAATTACCTAAAAACCATTTCGAAACAGTGATCCACGCACCCAAACATGATTACAGATGCTTGCAATTTGCATGTCCTATGAACTGCAATGGAGCATGAACAAAGGAGCTAATATGTTTCCAAATCTATTAAGCTGCTATTGTGAAGTTCATGAAGCACTTATTGGAAAGTTATGGGAGACCAAGTACTTCCACTACAGATTACTAAATGATGGCTACTTGCTAGTTTATTAAAGCGTCTATAATGCAACTTGCAAGTCTCATTATTTAATGTTTTGGTTTACTTATAGGAACACTGGTGTTGATATCCATATTTCCTCTCAAAATTCCTTCCAATTTCATTAAGTTGTTATACGAAATAGGCTTTTCAACCGAAGAGGACAAGGAAATCATGCCAATGGAAATTACGAGATAACATGATTCTAGATTCTTGAACTGAGAGATGAGCAAAATTTCAAGTCAAGTAAAAAGTCCTTTAAAATTGTTATATGCATTATTGGGGAAAGTAGAGGTGGGAAAACTGAAGAGATTACGTATTGCAAAGTAGATATTATCAACAAAGATAGGTCAATGTCAGGTTCCAAAAACCCCCTCTACTTTGAAGGCTAACATCAAGGTACTGAAGTCTGAAGAAACAAAAAAAAAAGCCCCACGTATGAGAGGCTCCCTTCTAATGGCCGGAGAAATGTTGAGTTGCAAGCTCAAAGAGCATATCTTCGTTGATTTGTACGTGTGTTCAGCAATATCAAGCCACAGAGAAAAAATCTCAAATAATATACCCACGCCAACAAAGTCATATTTCGTTCCCTCTCCCCCCTCCCCCCCAAATCATAAATAAGCACACAATAGCTAGTACCCCAATGGTATGTATAACTTTGACCTCCTTCAATTTTTTTGCTTCTGAGTTGGAGTTTTGATTAACTCAATCACACATTACGCATCATAACTTCAGGAGGCAAACATTTAACCATGAAAGCAGAACGGATCATACAATTCTCTTTTGCCTTTCTCTAAAATCTCTTTGTTAAAAAAGCAATCCACTATTACACTCATAGATACAACTCTATGAAGAATATGTCCTTAGACATCCCGGCAATTACTAAATATAAATAGGAATAATATTATGAAGATAATAAAGTTAATTATTTTAGTAATCTTATTTTCTTGCTAGAGAATAAATATGATTAATAGGACAATATTGATTGGGCTTATAACTAAAATATATTAATCCTATGAGGTCACACATTGTAGCACAAGTTGGACAAAGCAATCCAAATCCATTTAGGATTAGGGTTGGGCCGGTCCAAAGGAGAATATGAGGAAAATTAGTTCTCCTAACTAGCCTATGACTATTCTATTATATATAGGATATAATATTAGGGCTTATGTGATTAATTCATTTATCAGTTTCTTTTCACAAGAGAGAGAGAAGTGAAACCCAAATCTATTCCCTCTAAACTGGTGCCTATACCACCAAAAAGAAAGGCATCTTTTCTCTTCCGTTCTAGCAAACATTGGTGTTCAACTGGTGCTCGTGGACTGATTAGAGGAGCAACATTGGGGTTCTCGGATCTTCAAAGCTTGTATACAACATGGAAATCACGCTACAAAGGTTTGATATTTAGTCCCTATTGAATGATTCATATGTTTGATTATGTTTGCGATCCTATGATAGATGTTAGGAAATTGTTTCCTGAAATTCCGCTATATGCATCTATATATTCCTACAGTGGTATCAGTTTTGCCTAATTCATAATATTCATATGATCATGTAATTGTATGCAAAGTTATTATTTTTATTCAATTAAGGGAGGATTTATTTATGGCTTGAATTTGCATAATTGATATTTTGATTTAATTGATTGGAAATTGTAAATAATTGATTTATTTGTGATTTATGCTCAAATAATTTTATAAAGCTCTGAATTTTTTATAATGGACGAATAAATTGTTTAATTCACTCCAAAATTTTCTGAATTTTATAAATATATTTGTTAGATTTAAAATTATTTAATGTTTAATTTGATTAATCATTGAAATAATTTGTTAACAATTAAAAGATTTAATTTTTACTTGCTAAATAAATCAAATATTCATCACCTGCATAGATCTAGAATAATATGATGGCTGAAAATGATTTGATTATTTTTTCCCTTAATTTTCGAATTTTATCATATTATTTGTGAATTTTGGTTAAATTTTATGTTTAATTTGATTATTCATAATTTTTAAGGATAACAATTAAAATATTTGATTTTATTTGTTATAATAATTCAGTAGATCACCCTAAAAATTATTTTTGGATTTTTTAGAATTTAATTGTTAAGTTTCTAGAATGTTTTTTTGGATATAATTTGATTTTTGCCTTAAATTTTGAATTCTTGTTGGATTTAATGTTAATAAAGATTATGCATTGAAATCTAATCTCAATAAACCTAAAATCTGTTTAGGATTTGTTGATTGATTTAAAAAATTTGCCACAATTTTTGGATTATTAAAACCTAATTAAAACCTAAATCTTTAAATTAATTGTTAATGAAAGATTAATTGAAATTTTGTAAATTGTTGCAAAAATTCAAAAGGGATTGCCCACCGTGGCTGGGTGGCCCTAGCTGCGTCGGTGGAGCCAAGGTGGAGGGAATTTTGGGTCGGCTGCAAAAGGGCATCATGGGTGGTGCGGGTGGTAGAGACCGCAACCAGCAGCGCACGTTCAAGGTGTGTGGCTGCTGGCGTGCGCTGGCGGGGGTGCTGGCGTGTGTTGGCGGCGGCTGGGATGCTGGCGACTTCTGGCGTGTCTGCCGGAGTCGGGTTGTGCAGTGTCGGCGTGTGCTGCCGTGGGAGTGTCTGTTGTGATGGCTGGTGGTTTCGCGTGAGTTAGCGTGAAGCGTTCTTAAGTGAATGCTGGTGGTGTTATGTCCAGCGTGTTATTTCCAGCATGCTGGGTTTGGCTGGCTATTGACTGGCAGCCTTGTGCTGCTGGACAACAGTCAACTATTAAAAAATTGTTCTTTTTAGGAAAAATTGATTTTTTAAAGTTGAGCATTGTAATACTCCGTATTTTTAGGAGTTATTCTTTTATAAATAAGAAAATATAAAGTGAAAGTGAAAGTATTGTATAATATAGTTTGGGTAAGCCTACAATTATAATTTAAATATACAACCTACTTTCGTGCCTAATTATATTTTAATCCGGTTTTTGTTAAATAATAAATCAGAATTCGATTTGGAAACAAATCCTAATAAACCAAGGTTTCTCATACTATAAATAAGAAAAGGAAGAGGAAAAAAAAAAGAAATTTTTTTAGTTTAGACGTGTATGGATTTTGGGGGTGTTCGACTTTGGGAGTGTTAACGCCGCGGTGAAACGCAAGGCATAATAAAATCAAAACGTTAACAACTCCTTATTAAGAAAACTACATTGCAGCGGAAATAAAATGTTAACAACTCCTTATTAAGAAAACTACATTGCAGCGGAAATAAAATGTTTACTTTAAACTACAACTCGGGAATCACCATGGACCCCTTTTATTCAAACCATTAACTACGAATATTAATTATTCTATAAGTTCAACAAAACACTTAAGAGTTTATAAACCAGAAAATATCCCTCGTATGCCAAACTCATGCAGCATCACCAATATACCTAATCTGCTCCCCATTGAAATATCAATGGTTCATCACAGGTCAACAAACATCACAAATAACAAACAATCAGCTATGCTGAGTACGTACATAATCAGTTAAATAATACATTACACAAACAGAATAATAATAATCATTCCTAGACATGATACTATAAGAATACTACAATTCATTTTTATAGTTTAATTGGCATCGAACGGGCACCGTCATCTTTCTAGAATCATATGGGCTACTTAATCCTTAATAGACAACTTAGTCTATTAGATGGAATGTAAATACGGTTTCGTTCCGTTCCACATCCATCACCTTAGTATGCATACCCCCAAGATCGTACAGAACCTTCCGCCTACTTGAGTTATCAAAATTTATAAGGACACTACTATCGTCATAGTAGGCTTGCGTAGGAGTGTAGAACAAATCCCACACTCCCCCCCATTGTTCATTACTTGTAGGGAATCCAACTACAAGTTTATTGCCAACAATCCTTTTTAGCGATACTCATTCATACAACATTAAGCATATGATTTCTATAACATCATATAAAATCCTTTAGTTTAGGCAACTTCTTATAAATCCTTGCTACAATTATTAATCATAGCATTCCAATCCAACATCTCATTTCATGCTTGTGATACGATAAAATTACACACTCCAATTACAATTCGTTCTATTTCACAAGTCATACTTACGTCCTTGGGCTAGGTTAGCTGTGATCTGCACTAGATCACAAATCGATTGCTCGACATTCAGAGAGGTATCAGGCGTGCCGCCTTGACGAACCATTCTGCGCTGAAAAATGACACAACGGCTGTTTCAGCGACATGCACATAGTCGTTTATTTATTTAACTAATACACATTGTCACGTTCATATAACACGTTTTTATTGCGAACAATCATTAAGTCTCTATTGACTTTCCATATAAACATCTCAAATAAGACGTTACATCAAATAAAAGAATAAAACTGTTGTATTATTATTGAAAAGGGTAAAATTTATTGTTTCCAAGGAAAACATAATATGAATAAATAAAGGAATAAAAGAATACTAATTTGCTACTTGGCATGCAAGCCTTTTTAAAACTGAAATAAACGAATAAAATAATATTCTAATCCTAATTATATAATCAAAAGAAACAAGGGACTCTAATGGTGAGCTTCGTCATCCGAATTAGGATTTTTTATTCCTTCTTCCATGTCAGCTTCGTCCTCAAAAGACTCATCATCCTTTATAGGTTCATCTTCCTCCAGAGGTTCTTCTTCTATGGGCTCTTCTTCTTCTTGGTCATTTTCCTCAATCGGATCCCCTTCAGCAGGCTCATTTTCATTAGGATCTCCCTCTTAAGCAGGCTCATTTTCATTAGGATCTCATAGAGTTCTCATACAACAATAGTTATCATGCTAGTATCAAAATGGATCCATTTGAAGCATTGTATGGGAGAAAGTGTCGTAGTCCTTTGTGCTGGAACGATATTAGTGAGACTGTAGTGTTAGGTCCTGAAATGATTCAAGAGACTGCTGACCAAGTGCGAGTCATTCAAGAGAAGATTAGGGCTGCACAGGACAAGCAGAAGTCCTATGCGGGTCAGAAGCGAAGGGAAGAGAATTATGAAGTTGGTGAAAAGGCGCTGCTTAAGGTGTCTCCAATGAAAGGAGTGATGCGATTTGGGAAGAAAGAGAAACTAAGCCCTAAGTTCATAGGACCATATGAGATTTTGGCGAGAGTAGGCAAAGTGGCTTATCGCTTAGAATTGCCAAACGATTTAGAAAGGGTTCACAACGTGTTTCACGTATCTCAACTCCGGAAATACGTACCTGACGAGTCGCATGTCCTAGAACCTGAAAACGTCGAGTTAGACAAAACTTTGTCCTATGAGGAGAAACCCATCAAAATCCTAGACCACATGGTGCGTAGTACGAGAAATAAGAACGTCAAAACTGTGAAGGTGTTGTGGAGAAATCAGAATACCGAAGAAGCCACATGGGAAGCTGAAGATGCGATGCATCTGAAGTACCCTGAGCTTTTTCAAGAGGTAGGCGAGTTACGGGGACGTAACTTTTCTTTTAAAGGGGGAAGAATGCGATAGAATTTCGCGCTTCCCCTAAAGTTTGCTTAAGTTTGTTATTTATGTGTATTATTGCTTATGTGACTTGCGAAAACTAGAAAACGCTGGTGAAATATTGGGACTTAGAAGTGCAAAGGATCGTCGTTAAGACTGGCTACCTCAAAGTTTCGGGACGAAACTTCCTTTAAGGGGGGAAGCCTGTAATACTCCGTATTTTTAGGAGTTATTCTTTTATAAATAAGAAAATATAAAGTGAAAGTGAAAGTATTTTATAATATAGTTTGGGCAAGCCTACACTTATAATTTAAATATACAACCTACTTTCGTACCTAATTGTATTTTAATTCGGTTTTTGTTAAATAATAAATCAGAATTCGATTTGGAAATAAATCCTAATAAACCAAGGTTTCTCATACTATAAATAAGAAAAGGAAGAGGAAAAAAAAAAAGAAATTTTTTTAGTTTAGACGTGTATGGATTTTGGGGGGTGTTCGACTTTGGGAGTGTTAACGCTGCGGTGAAACGCAAGGCATAATAAAATCAAAACGTTAACAACTCCTTATTAAGAAAACTACATTGCAGCGGAAATAAAATGTTAACAACTCCTTATTAAGAAAACTACATTGCAGCGGAAATAAAATGTTTACTTTAAACTACAACTCGGGAATCACCATGGACCCCTTTTATTCAAACCATTAACTACGAATATTAATTATTCTATAAGTTCAACAAAACACTTAAGAGTTTATAAACCAGAAAATATCCCTCGTATGCCAAACTCATGCAGCATCACCAATATACCTAATCTGCTCCCCATTGAAATATCAATGGTTCATCACAGGTCAACAAACATCACAAATAACAAACAATCAGCTATGCTGAGTATGTACATAATCAGTTAAATAATACATTACACAAACAGAATAATAATAATCATTCCTAGACATGATACTATAAGAATACTACAATTCATTTTTATAGTTTAATTGGCATCGAACGGGCACCGTCATCTTTCTAGAATCATATGGGCTACTTAATCCTTAATAGACAACTTAGTCTATTAGATGGAATGTAAATACGGTTTCGTTCCGTTCCACATCGATCACCTTAGTATGCATACTCCCAAGATCGTACAGAACCTTCCGCCTACTTGAGTTATCAAAATTTATAAGGACACTACTATCGTCATAGTAGGCTTGCGTAGGAGTGTAGAACAAATCCCACACTCCCCCCATTGTTCATTACTTGTAGGGAATCCAACTACAAGTTTATTGCCAACAATCCTTTTTAGCGATACTCATTCATACAACATTAAGCATATGATTTCTATAACATCATATAAAATCCTTTAGTTTAGGCAACTTCTTATAAATCCTTGCTACAATTATTAATCATAGCATTCCAATCCAACATCTCATTTCATGCTTGTGATACGATAAAATTACACACTCCAATTACAATTCATTCTATTTCACAAGTCATACTTACGTCCTTGGGCTAGGTTAGCTGTGATCTGCACTAGATCACAAATCGATTGCTCGACATTCAGAGAGGTATCAGGCATGCCGCCTTGACGAACCATTCTGCGCTGAAAAATGACACAACGGCTGTTTCAGCGACATGCACATAGTCGTTTATTTATTTAACTAATAGACATTGTCACGTTCATATAACACGTTTTTATTGCGAACAATCATTAAGTCTCTATTGACTTTTCATATAAACATCTCAAATAAGACGTTACATCAAATAAAAGAATAAAACTGTTGTATTATTATTGAAAAGGGTAAAATTTATTGTTTCCAAGGAAAACATAATATGAATAAATAAAGGAATAAAAGAATACTAATTTGCTACATGGCATGCAAGCCTTTTTAAAACTGAAATAAACGAATAAAATAATATTCTAATCCTAATTATATAATCAAAAGAAACTAGGGATTCTAATGGTGAGCTTCGTCATCCGAATTAGGAATTTTTATTCCTTCTTCCATGTCAGCTTCGTCCTCAAAAGACTCATCATCCTTTATAGGTTCATCTTCCTCCAGAGGTTCTTCTTCTATGGGCTCTTCTTCTTCTTCTTCTTCTTGGTCATTTTCCTCAATCGGATCCCCTTCAGCAGGCTCATTTTCATTAGGATCTCCCTCTTAAGCAGGCTCATTTTCATTAGGATCTCATAGAGTTCTCATACAACAATAGTTATCATGCTAGTATCAAAATGGATCCATTTGAAGCATTGTATGGGAGAAAGTGTCGTAGTCCTTTGTGCTGGAACGATATTAGTGACACTGTAGTGTTAGGTCCTGAAATGATTCAAGAGACTGCTGACCAAGTGCGAGTCATTCAAGAGAAGATTAGGGCTGCACAGGACAGGCAGAAGTCCTATGCGGGTCAGAAGTGAAGGGAAGAGAATTATGAAGTTGGTGAAAAGGCGCTGCTTAAGGTGTCTCCAATGAAAGGAGTGATGCGATTTGGGAAGAAAGGGAAACTAAGCCCTAAGTTCATAGGACCATATGAGATTTTGGCGAGAGTAGGCAAAGTGGCTTATCGCTTAGAATTGCCAAACGATTTAGAAAGGGTTCACAACGTGTTTCATGTATCTCAACTCCGGAAATACGTACCTGACGAGTCGCATGTCCTAGAACCTGAAAACGTCGAGTTAGACGAAACTTTGTCCTATGAGGAGAAACCCATCAAAATCCTAGACCACATGGTGCGTAGTACGAGAAATAAGAACGTCAAAACTGTGAAGGTGTTGTGGAGAAATCAGAATACCGAAGAAGCCACATGGGAAGCTGAAGATGCGATGCATCTGAAGTACCCTGAGCTTTTTCAAGAGGTAGGCGAGTTACGGGGACGTAACTTTTCTTTTAAAGGGGGAAGAATGCGATAGAATTTCGCGCTTCCCCTAAAGTTTGCTTAAGTTTGTTATTTATGTGTATTATTGCTTATGTGACTTGCGAAAACTAGAAAACGCTGGTGAAATATTGGGACTTAGAAGTGCAAAGGATCGTCGTTAAGACTGGCTACCTCAAAGTTTCGGGACGAAACTTCCTTTAAGGGGGGAAGCCTGTAATACTCCGTATTTTTAGGAGTTATTCTTTTATAAATAAGAAAATATAAAGTGAAAGTGAAAGTATTTTATAATATAGTTTGGGCAAGCCTACACTTATAATTTAAATATACAACCTACTTTCGTACCTAATTGTATTTTAATTCGGTTTTTGTTAAATAATAAATCAGAATTCGATTTGGAAATAAATCCTAATAAACCAAGGTTTCTCATACTATAAATAAGAAAGGGAAGAGGAAAAAAAAATTTAGAAAACCCTATTCTACTACTCAATCGTTTTTTCTTTTTACTCTTCAAGATCTTTTTCTCTCTCCTCTCTTCTCCTCCCTCCTCACGCTCCTTCCTCCTCCTTCTTCATTCGTTTTCTCTTCTCCCCTCCTCCTAAGTTCACCAGCCTTTGAGTGGTGCGCGAGCCTTCGAGGGTGGTCGTTGTTGTTGAGGTTGTGCGGCTGCTGTCTGGTCGAGCGAGGGTGTTGAGAGTGTGCGAGCGGGGTCAAGCGAGTTGGTGCGAGGCTGCGTGTGCAGGACGTCGAGTGGTGCTGTGCGAATCGAGGGTCGTGCGAGGCGTCGAAGGTGGTGTCGCGCGAGTGCAACGCGGTGTCGCTGGAGGTCGCGCGCAAGGCTTGAGTGCTCGAGTCTAGGCCGAATGCAAGGTGCTGCCGGAGTGGTGCATCGTGGTTGCCGTCGCGCAAGTCAGCCGTGGGTGGTCAGTCGCCAGTGGTCTTCGGTGGTTTTCCTCCCTCTTTTCTTCTTTAAATTAATTTATATAATCTGATTTTGTTATTTATCTTTGATTAAGTTTTGTAATTATAAAAATAAAGTATAGAATTAGTAAAAGAAATCGGATTTTAAATTATGTTTTAGTTCTTATGATAACTCTACTTTCTCAAATCTGATTTTTTTATAATACTTGTGTATAATAGTTTAAGTTGGTTTTGTAAATAAAGTATAGTAAAAGTTAAAGGAAAGCAGATCTTGATTATACAATTAGTTCTTAGGATGATTATCATTGTCAATTCTGATTTTATTACACTTATGTATATTTGTGTAAGTTTTGTTGTTATAAACCAAGTATTATGTAAGTTAACAAAAATCAGATTCAAGCATGTTATTAAGTCCTAAATCTGTTAGTTTCAATAGAGTTCATGAAAAGAAAGTTTAAACAACAAGAACGTTTACTTTTAATATTCAAAACACCATATCTTACATAGTTGGATAAGCTGGTTTTTATTTTAATAATATCAACGACTTAGCACTGAAATATTTCTATTATTTGATTAGGTCCTAATTTCATAAGCGGAACGTTTTAGATAGTCAGCGAAGATTCTTCGTTACAAGGTACGTAGGCGTACTAGTTCAGTTCGATATATTAGTATCATGTTTAGGTTATGGTTGTTATATTGGAACCTAGAATCATGATAGGGAACAATTGTATGTTCATGGTTGTTGAGATTGTTTGGTAGTATGAAATCAATTGGAAATCTGTATGTATTTCCTTGTTGTATGACTTGTGAAATAGAATGAATTGTTATTGGAGTGTGTAATTCTATCGTATCACAAGCATGAAATAAGATGTTGGATTGGAATGCTATGATTAATAATTGTAGCAATGATTTATAAGAAGTTGCCTAAACTAAAGGATTTTATATGATGTTATAGAAATCATATGCTTAATGTTGTATGAATGAGTATCGCTAAAAAGGATTGTTGGCAATAAACTTGTAGTTGGATTCCCTACAAGTAATGAACAATGGGGGGAGTGTGGGATTCGTTCTACACTCCTACGCATGCCTACTATGACGATAGTAGTGTCCTTATAAATTTTGATAACTCAAGTAGGCGGAAGGTTCCGTACGATCTTGGGGGTATGCATACTAAGGTGATGGATGTGGAACGGAACGAAACCGTATTTACATTCCATCTAATAGACTAAGTTGTCTATTAAGGATTAAGTAGCCCGTATGATTCTAGAAAGATGACGGTGCCCGTTCGATGCCAATTAAACTATAAAAATGAATTTTAGTATTCTTATAGTATCATGTCTAGGAATGATTATTATTATTCTGTTTGTGTAATGTATTATTTAACTGATTATGTACGTACTCAGCATAGCTGATTGTTTGTTATTTGTGATGTTTGTTGACCTGTGATGAACCATTGACATTTCAATGGGGAGCAGATTAGGTATGCTGGTGATGCTGCATGAGTTTGGCATACAGGGGATATTTTTTGGTTTATAAACTCTTAAGTGTTTTGTTGAACTTATAGAATAATTAATATTCGTAGTTAATGGTTTGAATAAAAGGGGTCCATGGTGATTCCCGAGTTGTAGTTTAAAGTAAAGATTTTATTTCTGCTGCAATGTAGTTTTCTTAATAAGGAGTTGTTAAAATTTTATTTCCGCTGCAATGTAGTTTTCTTAATAAGGAGTTGTTAACGTTTTGATTTTATTATGCCTTGCGTTTCACCGCGGCGGTAACACTCCCAAAGTCGATGCAACGTAGTTTAGACGTGTATGGATTTTGGGGGTGTTACAAGCATAAATCCAAAAGTTTCCTATTTTGCAAATTTGTGAATAATTTTGATTATTGCCATATTTAAATAAGTAATTGAATTAAAATAATAAAGTTTCCTAAATAATTTCTAGCTTAAAGTTGTTAAGTTTTATAATTATTATGGAAAGTTTTATTTGCTTATTAATTGTTATTAAGTAAATAGTTTGTGCTTATTATATTATGATATTATAAATGCGTGGATGTTTAATGTAATATGTATGATATTATATTTTGCATGTTATGACTAGTATGGCCCAAATTAGGATAGTAAATACGATCTGTGAATCGTTATATTTGAATGTAAATTAAATACGATCTGCGAATCGTTTGTATTTTTGTAACTTTAACTTTTCGTTATTTATTAAATTTAAATTATATATAGAAGCATGAGGATCCAAGGAGTTTCAAGGATGGTGATCCATGGAGATTCAAGGGAGGATTCATGAAGATTAGTTTTTTTCCTAAGTATAGGGGCCATACTAGATCATGTAATTATTGCTTTTTTAAATTTCTTGAATTTATTTTGTTTAAATGCTTGCTTCTAAGTTTGTTTGTGGTTAATTGTATCATGTGTTCACTATTAATTGACCATATTAGTAAACTTAGGTCCCCAAATGTAACATTGAGTTCAATTGCTTTTCCAAACAACACCTATAAAGCCTTAGATCATGAGTAATAGGTTTTGTAAAAGCAGGGTGTTGCTCATAGTTCCGGGGATAGTAGGGTAGGTTTTTGAAACTTACATGTTAATGTTTGGTTTAACTCAACAAAATCATCAAAAGACAAAGTTTTGGGTTTTGAAGCTAAGAGATAGGAGTAAACAATGAGTTGTTAACCTGTCTACCAAGATGTATAATTAGTTATAATTAGTAAAGTGTTTACTTACCTATATAACTACTATAAATTGAAGGCAGGGCCAAAGTCCGCTTGATTGTAGTGGGAGGGGATCTTGGTATTTCTTTATTCAATGGGGGACTTTCATTTTAAATAAAGGGTAGTAGTTAATTAAAATTTATTTGATTGCTGCTTTCTTGATAAACATCGATTGAATCTTGCTTTATTATTGGTTGTAGTAATTATGTCTAGTAACAACAACATCAACACCAACAATTCTACTTGTAATTTGCGCTCCGTCCTTTCGAAGGACAAATTGAATGCTGAACATTTCATTGCAAGTGAAAGGGAAATGAGAATCGTTCACAGAACTGATAAGTTCAACAACTTATACATGCAAGGGGAGGAAGCAACGATGCAATAGATGCATGAAAGGCTAACTCAGACTGAGCAAAACATCCTTAACCAGCCAGGAAAAGAATATGAGGATATTCTTATGGTTATTAAAGGGTAATTGCTCAATAGGATTGGGATTGCTATTAAGAAGGACGATAGCAAACAAGTTGCCAAGTCGAAAACTTCTGAAAAGCAAAAGACTCTACCAAAACCAATAGTTGTTGATGAGCACTATTGTTACACCTGTAACAAGGTTGGTCATTGGAAGAGTAGTTGTCCCAAGTATCTGAAGGATCAAAAGAAAGGAGTTTCTAGTTCAGATATGTATGTTATAGAGGTTAACTTAGCAACTTCTGCTTCTTGGGTATTTGATACCGCTTGTGGTTCGCACATTATTTGTAATATGCAAGGCTCCAAAAGAAGTAGAACATTGGGGAAGGGAGAAGTAGATCTTCGCGTTAGCAATGGAGCACGAGTTGCTACATTGGCAGTGGGAGTATATAGTCTATTTTTTCCTTCAGGATTAGTTTTAGAACTTAATAATTGTTATTATGTTCCTACTATCACAAAGAACATTATTTCGATTCCTGTTTTGGATTCTGAAGGTTTTATTAATTTACAATAAAGAACAATTGTTGTTCTGCGTACTTGAATGATATGTTCTATGTCTCCGCTAAGTTATCAAATGGTTTATATGTGCTAGTTTTAGAAACCCACATCTATAACATAGACAGCAAGAAACATAAAGCAAATGATTCAAACCCTACATACCTATGACATTGTCGATTAGGCCACATAAGCTCAAAGCGCATTAAGAAGCTTCATAGAGATGGAATTCTCAAATCATTTGATACTTATGAGTTTTGCTTGATGGGGAAAATGACAAAGTCTCCTTTCACAGGTTCAAGTGAAAGGGCCAATGACCTTTTAGCCCTCATACATACGGATGTGTGTAGACCTATGAGTAAGTTGGCTAGGGGAGGATACAGTTACTTTATTACTTTTACCGATGATGTAAGCAGATTTGGATTTGTTTACCTCATGCGGCATAAGTTGGAATACTTTGGAAAATTTAAGGAATTCCAGAATGAAGTACAAAAGTACAAAACCAACTTGGGAAGAAAATTAAGGCATTGCGATCCGATCGTAGTGGTGAATATTTATCTCAAGAATTTGGTGATCATTTGAAGGATTGTGGAATACTTTCACAATGGACTCCACCATGAACACCACAGTTAAATGGCGTTTCTAAAAGAAGGAATCGAACTCTACTTGATATGGTTCTATCCATGGTGAGTCTTGTTGATCTTCCTATTTCATTCTGGGGATTTGCGCTTGAAACAGCGGCATTGACACTTAACAGAGCACCATCCAAAGCAATGGAAAAGACACCATATGAAATATAGACTGGAAACGTTCCAAAATTGTTTTTTCTAAGGATATGGGGTTGTGAAGCATATGTAAAACGTTTACTTTCTGCTAAGCTTTCACCCAAATTCGATAAATGTCTTTTTGTGGGTTACCCAAAAGAGACTAAGGGTACTACTTCTACAACCAAAGCGAAAACAAAGTGTTTGTTGTTCGTAATGGCGTCTTTCTGGAAAAGGAGTTTATTTCCAGAAAAACAAGTGGGAGAAATGTATATCTCGAAGAATTTCAAGATGAGCAACAAATGGATGAGGTTAACACCTCATCAGAGACGGCCCGGCATGAAAATGCTCAGGAGGTGGTGCATTCAATTCACGTACCTCCTACCGTCCCACTTAGAGATACTCTATGCGAAGTCACTCAACCTAGTGAGGTAGAAACTTCTTCTGTTGTTCCCCAACGTAGGTCTAGTAGGACCATCATTCCGTCAAAGAGATATATTGATTTCCTTTTGACTGAAAGTTCTCAAATAACGATTTTAGAATCAGAAGAACCTACTAGCTACAAAGATGCTTTGGATAGTCAATACTCCGAAAGATGGCTTGAGGCCATGAAATCTGAAATGGATTCCATGTCTGAAAATCAAGTATGGGACTTGGTTGATTTGCCTGATGGGGTAAAACTCATTAGATGCAAATGGATTTTCAAGTTGAAAACAGACAAGGATGGAAACATTAGTGTTTTTCAAAGCAAGGTTGGTGGCGAAAGGTTTCAAACAAATTCATGGTATTGACTATGATGAAACCTTCTCACCAGTAACCATGCTGAAGTCCATTAGGATAATCCTTGCGATTGCTGCCTTTCATGACTATGACATATGGCAGATGGATGTCAAAATAGCTTTCTTGAATGGGCTCTTGAAAGAGATGTGTACATAACACAACCTCAAGGTTTCGAAGATCTAGAAAATCCAAGGAGGGTATGCAAGCTTAAGAAGTCCATTTATGGACTAAAGCAAGCATCAAGGAGTTGGAACCTCAGATTTGATGAGGCAGTCAAGAAATTTGGCTTTCTCATAAATGAAGAGGAATCTTGTGTATACAAGAAGTTAAGTGGGAGTAGTATTACTTTTCTGGTCTTGTATGTGGATGACATACTTCTCATAGGAAATGATAAAACCATGCTTGAGTCAGTCAAGGAATGGCTTAAAAATTGTTTCTCTATGAAAGATCTTGGAGAGGCAGAGTACATATTGGGAATAAAGATCTATAGAGATAGATCTAAAAGGTTGATTGGACTTAGTCAAGAGACTTATATTGATAAGGTTCTTGCAAGGTTCAAGCTGGAAAACTCCAAAAGAGGTTTCATTCCCATGCAACATGGCATAACACTTGGCAAGACTCAATGCCCTTCTAGTCCTGATGAGGTCAAGCGTATGAGTAATGTTCCCTATGCTTCTGCAGTAGGATTCATTATGTATGCCATGATATGCACTCGACCATATGTTGCATATGCTTTGAGTATATGCAGCAGATACCAGTCAAATCCAAGAGATGCGCACTGGATTGCAGCGAAAAACATCCTTAAGTACTTGCGAAGGACTAAGGATAATTTTTTGGTATATGGTGGAGCTGAGGAGTTAGTTGTTACTGGATACACAGATGTAAGCAAGGTTCATACTGAGAATAATATAGCAGATCCTCTGACTAAATCGCTTGCTCAACCTAAGCATGAGTGTCATACTACGTCTATGAGGCTTAAGCATATGGGACAATGGCTATAGGTTGTTTACTTCATGTTTACAATTGTAAAGACATTTATTACGCTTTGAATGTTTATCAATAAAAATTCTTTTCTTATTTAATCGCTTGGTTTAGTATTAAATAAAATGTCCAAATAATTTGTGTTTTCAAATAGGATTATCGAAAACGTTTTGATAATGGAACCCTATAAAGTGAACTGAAATCACAATATATTTAAAGTCCCTAGTCTAAATCACTAATTGGACATAAGTGATTTATTTAAAAAACTAGTATATAATTAATTGATAGCGCAGTTCCATGGGCTATGGAGACATAGAGATGTCTAATTGATTATATAGATGTATAGTTGATACATTGAGACTTGACCTAATTAGATTCTAAAAGTAGAATCAAACTACTATATTAAGTGGATTCCTTAGACATGAGTATGTCTTAATAACCACAATATAATTAGTTTAACCTTGACGATGTTAAACGTCGTGCCGTAAAAGGAGGTTATAAAGGCAGTGATGAGGTGGGCTAAGAATTGAGTGGGAGTTATGGTCATACAAGAGTGGATAAGTCCTCCTATTAAATAGGAATAGTGTCTGGGCCTCTTGATGAGCGAGAACTGGAAAATAGCATGGCCATGCGGAATAGGACTAAAGAGTTGATCCTTATTTGAGCAGTTCGAACTCAGCGATCAAGGAACAAAATTTGAGAATAACATTGTGTTATCAAATTTGACATTAAGTGACTTAAGGAATTTAACATTGTCCTCTTGTCTTCGGACAAGTGGGAGATTGAAGAATATGTCCTTAAACATCCCGGCAATTACTAAATATAAATAGAAATCATATTATGAAGATAATAAAGTTAATTATTTTAGTAATCTTATTTTCTTGCTAGAGAATAAATATGATTAATAGGACAATATTGATTGGGTCTAACTAAAATATATTAATCCTATGAGGTCACACATTGTAGCACAAGTTGGACAAAGCAATTCAAATCCATTTAGGATTAGGGTTGGGCCGGTCCAAAGGGGAATGTGAGGAGAATTAGTTCTCCTAACTAGCCTATGACTCTTCTATCATACATAGGATATAATATTAGGGTTTAGGTGATCAATTCATTAATCAGTTTCTTTTCACAAGAGAGAGAGAAGTGAAACCCAAATCTATTTCCTCTACACTGGCGCCTATACCACCAAAAAGCAAGGGATCTTTTCTATTCCGTTCTAGCAAACGTTGGTGTTCAACTGGTGCTCATGGACTGATTAGAGAAGCAATACTTGGGGTTCTCGGATCTTCAAAGCTTGCATACAACATGGAAATCACGCTACAAAGGTTTGATATTTAGTCCCTATTGAATGATTCATATGTTTGATTATGTTTGCGATCCTATGATAGATGTTAGGAAATTGTTTCCTGAAATTCCGCTATATGCATCTATATATTCCTACAGTCTATTCAGTAATCACTAACAAGCCAAAGCAATACAGTCCCTAGTGAATCACCAACAACCATCATTTAGACACTCCAGAAACCTATAAAGTATGATCCCCTACACCCTCAAAAATTATGTCAATGTTTCAGTACAAAGCCTTCATAATATAATGTCACTTCTTTTTATAAAGAAACGAAATAGTCCATTTATCCCATATGGCCATCCATACTTTCTGCGTTTGTAAATCCTATTCACCATTCTATTTGTTAGTGAATGTAATCCAAACAACCCATCTTCCGAAACTATTGGTCAACTTGCTCATTGACATTCATCTTGCCAATAGGGAAGCATTCATAATCTTGTGAAACTAAACTAATCACTCTAATTTGCTACAAAAATCAGGCATATTGTTTTATTTGCAACCAATAACCTAAAATCCAACATCCACACCCTTGACACAAATTACACCTGATTTCCACTTACTAAACCACACATGAAAAAAGAATCAATCATGCATATTCATAATAGAAGTAAGGAATACAACCCAAGAACAAAAATTTAACATTACGTTTTCAATTCCATACATCATTTGCAAATTCACAAGAAAATCAAAGTCAAACAAAAGGGTCATCAAATAATTGCCATTAAATGTCAAAATTAACAACTGTAAGCAACATTCTAAAGATTTGAATTCAGCAATTTACATCATTACATATGCATATGGAAATAGTGTTGGAACATTTATAGGGTAATGGGTTTTATCAGCTCATATGGTTATATACTATAAGAGGAGGAGGTCTAGTATGTTAAGATTAGAATGTGCAAAATTGCGTGGATTAAATCAAGCAAGACAGTGGGCTGGTCGCGGGTCGCGACCAGGAGATCGTCGCGAGTCGCGACAACTATTGCGGGTCGCAACCAGCGCTTTTCGCGACTCGCGATTTGTATCGCGAGTCGCGACGTGGAGTCTGTCTTGGGGCGTGCAATTTTGCGTGGATAGTTTATAACCGTTGTATTGCATACGTTTTCCGTTTAATGATGATTAAGTATTCTTAATTCCCTTGTTTGATCACTTCTAACAATCTATTAGTTTAATTTTTTTTTTTTCGGATATGGCTCAATCACTCAAGGACATGACTATGAACTTCCAAAAGTTGGATAAGTTTGAGGGGGTGGGTTATCGAAGATGGCAAAAGAAGATGCACTTCTTGTTGACAACTTTGAATGTGGTGTATGTTTTTTCATCACCCATGTCGCCATTCCCAAAAGATGGAGAGGAAGAGTCCGTGGAGACTACAAGAAAGAGAACAAAGTAGGAGAATGATGACTACATTTGCCGGGGTCACATCCTCAACTCTCTTACCGACCCTTTGTTCGATCTTTACCAAAATGTGGAGAGTGCAAAGGAACTTTGGGATGCTCTTGAGGCCAAGTTTATTTCGGAAGATGCTTCAAGTAAGAAATTTCTTGTTAGTAATTTTAATTCACTTAAAATGACTAATGATCGGCCTATTATAGAGCAATTTCATTAAGTTCATCATATTTTGAACCAAATTCGATCACATGGTATGGTGATGGATGAGGCTATTGCCGTAGCCTCAATCATTGATAAATTACCACACTCTTGGAAAGAAACTAAGCATTCCTTGAAACATAGGAAGGAAGATATGTCCATGGAGCAATTAGGAACCCATCTTCGTATTGAGGAAGGGATCCAGGCTCAAGATGGGGTTAAGGATACTACTCCTAGTATTCCTAAGTCTACCGTGAATATGGTTGAGGTTGGTGGGTCTAGTGGGTCTAGTGGGACCAAGAAATCCAACAATAACAACTCTAAAACCAACTTTGCAAACAAGAAGAGGAAGACCCTCACTTGTTGGGTATGCAATGGACCTCATCTCAAGAGGGATTGTCCTTCTAAGAAGAAGAAGACAAAGAATGGACAACCTAGTGTTGTTCAAAACCAAGGTAAAGTTGCACATGAAAATGTAAGTGAAGAAATGAATTTTGTGGCTATGATTTCTGAAATTATGTTTGTGCAGGTTGATGATTCTTGGTGGATAGATTCGGGGGCCTCTAGACATGTGTGCAATAATAAGCACTTCTTCAAGTCTTTGGAAGAATTGGATGATGGTCCAATCTTGTATATGGGGAATGATTCTACGGTAAAGGCCAAGGGCATAGGTCAAGTAGAATTGTTGTTAACCTCGGGAAAGACTTTAACTCTCCGGGATGTTATTTATGTACCGGAAATTAGGAAGAATCTTGTGTCGGGGGGTCTTTTGAATAAATTTGGTTTTAAAGTTGTATTTGAATCGGATAAGTTTATTGTTTCCAAGGGTGGTATTTTTGTTGGACAAGGATTTTATTGTAATGGAATGTTTAAATTTAGTATTAATAATGAAATTGATACTAGTTCTATTTACATGCTTGATGCTTCTTCTCTATGGCACAATCGCTTATGTCATGTAAACTATCGTAGATTATATGACATGTCTAAGCTAGGTTTAATACCTTCTTTTGATTTAAAGTTAGAGAAGTGTAATACATGCATGCTAAATAAGATTACAAAGAATCCTTATCCTAGTGTAACTAGACAAACAGTATTACTTGAATTGGTGCATAGTGACTTGTGTGACTTTCATAGTTCACCTTCTTTGGGAAATAAAAAATATATTGTGACTTTTATTGATGATTATTCAAGGTTTTTTTACATATATTTATTATTTACTAAAGATGAAGCACTAGAAAAGTTTAAGATTTTTAAGACCGAAGTGGAACTTCAACTTAATGGAAAAGTTAAAAGACTTCGGACGGATAGGGGTGGTGAATACTAAATTCCTAGCTATTTTAGTTCCATTGGTGTAATTCATGAAACAACCGCTCCATACTCACCTCAAAGTAATGGTATAGCGGAAAGGAAAAATAGGGTTCTAAAAGAAATGGTAAACACCATGCTTTCTAATTCGGGTCTAAATGACGGTTTTTGGGGTGATGCAATTTTAACTGCATGTTATATATTAAATCGAGTTCCTAATAAAAAGGAATAAGACTATCCCTTATGGACTTTGGTGTAACAAAAAGCCTAATCTCAATTACCTTAAGGTATGGGGTTGTAGGGCAATTGTCAAATTGACGGAACCTAAAAGGAAAACTTTAGGTGAAAAAGGAATTGATTGCATTTTTATAGGCTATGCGGTACATAGCAAAGCCTATAGGTTTTATGTCATTGAGCCAAATGATGTTGTCTCTATCCATTCTGTGATAGAGTCAAGGCATGCAATATTTGATGAGACTAGATTCTCATCGATTCCAAGACCAACGGACATGATACCTAGTACTAGTTCCAATGTTGTGGATGACATTAACAATGATCATGATATTACAACACCGAAAATTAGGAAAAGTAAAAGAATTAGAAAAGAGAAATCTTTTGGACCGGATTTTCAACTATATTTAGTTGAAGGGTCAAGGGAGTCTATTGTGACTCAAATTTCATATTGTTACAATATGGAGGAGGATCCTAGGACCTTTGATGAGGCTATGAAGTCTCATGATTCTGCTTTTTGGAAAGAGGCAGTGAATGATGAAATGGATTCAATAAGGGGAAATCATACATGGATTTTAGCTAATTTACCTCCCGGATGCAAACCGTTAGGTTGTAAGTGGATTTTCGTAAGGAAAAGGAAGATCGATGGAACCATACTAAAACATAAGGCCCGGTTAGTGGTCCAAGGTTTTAGGCAAAGATATGGTATCGATTAATTTGACACTTATGCTCCGGTTGCTAGAATAGCTACCATTAGACTTTTGATAGCATTGGTTGCGATTCATGGTCTACAAATTCACCAAATGGATGTCAAAACTGCCTTCCTTAATGGTGAATTGGAGGAGGAAGTGTACATGAATCAACCTGAAGGTTTTGTGGTCAAAGGTCAAGAGACTAAGGTTTGCAAATTAGTTCGATATTTGTATGGTCTTAAACAAGCACCTAAGCAACGGCATCAAAAATTTGATGAGGTCATTTTGTCTAGTGGGTTCAAAATAAATCAGTCCGATAAGTGTGTATATAGTAAATTTGATAATAACGGTAATGGAGTTATAATTTGCTTATATGTTGATGATATGCTTATCTTTGGGACTGATTTGGAACAAGTGGAAAAAACCATAAAGTCTTTCTCTATTCTAGCTTCTCCATGAAAGATTTGGGTGAAGCGGATGTTATTCTAGGTATTAGAATAATGAGAGGTAAATGGTCAATTTCTTTATCACAATCTCATTACATTGAGAAAGTGATTAAGAGGTTTAATGAATCGAATTCGACTCATTTTGCTACTCCGATGGATCCTAGTGTTCACTTGGTTCCGAGTAGTGGTACTCCTATTTCACAATTGGAGTATGCAAGCTTAATTGGAAGCTTGATGTATGCCATGACTAGCACTCGACCGGATATAGCTTTTGCTATTGGTAAACTCAGTAGGTATACTAGTAATCCTAGTATGTTGCATTGGCAAGCATTGAGAAGAGTGTTAAGGTATTTGAATAAAACCTTGGATTATGTCATAACTTACAAAGGAGAACCTTCTATTCTAGAAGGTTACTCGGATGCTAGTTGGATTTCCAACAAGGAAGATTATTCATCCACAAGTGGATGGGTGTTTTTTCTTGGAGGAGGTGCTATTTCATGGGCATCCAAGAAGCAAACATGTATAACGGATTCCACTATGGCATCGGAATTCATTGCATTGGCATCTTGTTGCCAAGAAGCGGAATGGCTAAGGAATGTGTTGAGTGAGGTTGACTTGTGGGTCAAGCCTATGTCACCTCTTGCTATCCATTGTGATAGTGCATCAACCATAGCTAAAGCTTATAGTGAAGTCTACAATGGCAAGTCAAGGCACATTGGAGTTAGACATAGCTATGTGCGTGAAATGATAAGGAATAGTTGTATAACTATTAATTTTGTTCGGTCTAGTTTGAACTTGGCGGATACGTTTACTAAACCGTTGTCAAGGGAACTAGTGAACAAAATGAACAAAGGGATGGGTCTTAAGCCTATTGATCAACCTTTAGCTAAGGAAAACTCAATTTGATGTCTAATACAACGTTAGATCTCAAATTCAATGAGGATGGTACTTTTCTTAAAGGTTGGAAGCACTTGTGTTATTTACATCCCGAGGTTAGTGCTTGTTACTACAATGATAAGAGGTTGAATTAAGTTTCTTAATAAGTATTTGATAAGTGCTCAATTGTAGGAGCATGTGCGTAAAGATTTACCTATATAAGCTAGAGGTTTGGCCGCTTCACCAAGTCTAAGGCTTGACTTGGAACGCTTATGAATGGATATGGACACCAAGGCGTCATAGGTGTCGGAGGTTAAGAACTATGTTTTATGCTTATGTGTATTAGTATCTTCAATGATTTGTGGTGGTTATATGATTCAAAGCTTTGTCTATCATTATGATCGAAATTGTTGTAAAGTTACTTTTACTAAGTGGAGATTCAATCGTAAGATATTTCCATGATGTATGAGTATGTTGTGTTTGTAATTTATAGCAAGTTGAAAACTTTTCAACATTACCCTATAAATGGGAGGAGGATTGTTGGAACATTTATAGGGTAATGGGTTTTATCAGCTCATATGGTTATAGACTAGAAGAAGAGGAGGTCTAGTATGTTAAGATTAGAATGCACAAAATTGCGTGGATTAAATCAAGCAAGACAGTGAGCTGGTCGCGGGTCGCGACATTCGTCGCGGGTCGCGACATTCGTCGCGGGTCGCGACCAGCGCTTTTCGTGACTCGCGATCTGTATCGCGAGTCGCGACGTGGAGTCTGTCTTGGGGCGTGTAATTTTGCGTGGACGGTTTATAACCGTTGTATTGCATACGTTTTCCGTTTAATGATGATTAAGTATTCTTAATCAGGGGATTAAAGGGAGTTGAATGCTGTAACAGCTCTAATCAAGAGGGAATTTGATAAATGACCCTTGTCATTCATATGAGAGTAGGGGAGAAAATCTGATTTTCATATTCTAAGAGACTTGCTTTGCTTGAGAGAAAAACTTGCTACTTTCTCTCTAGTGTTCTTCACAAACTTCAAACACAAGTTCTTGTTGATTCACTTAGAAGATCATCTAGTGAATTGTTTTCTCCATTGTATCTCATTAGTTATTTCGTGTTAACCCAGTGATCCTAGAGGGGCGAAATTAAACTAATAGGAAAGCGTAGTTTCCGTTCCTTGGAGTGGTGTATCCGGTTCCCTTGTTTGATCACTTCTAACAAATAGAATCATAAAAATGAAAAAGGAAAATTAGAGAGAGAGAAACAAAAGAGTAGCATGGAGAACAATGAAGGGAAGAGAGTGAGATAAAGGAAGAAAAATGATGGTAAAAACTAAGGGGAAAAGGGTTGCTGGAGATTTCATGATTAGTTGCCCAAAATATTGGAATTCTTGTGTTGAATGAATGAAAGAGAGTATTTGTACACAAGGTATTATCATTCTTAAAATTCTTCTCTTTTCCCTTCAACAGCAGCTTTAAAATTTGGCTTAAGATGGAGTAAATTTGAGGTTAGAAGCAATGGGAACTGGGAAGGTAGAGATAAAGAAGAATACGAAACCCACAAGTCAGAGCTTTCAATAATCAATCCCCCACTAGTTTTTCCCAGTCACTGTGAAATGTGATTTGACTGGTAGAGCCTAGAGAGGGGACAAAACGAAATCTAATCTGAAAACTCTCTAAGAGATGGACTAATGGAGTATTTGCCAATGGATTAAACGAAAGTTTTTGAGGTTTGTGTACAAGGAATAGTATTTCAGTAGTGATTGTCACAAGCTTTAATTTGTAGTGTCTGGGATAATCGTTAGTGGTGATAGACTGTATATTAAAGTTTTGTTTGAATTATTACATTTTTTTAAGAGAAATTTCATTAAATAAAGGACAAACGACATCTACAATAAGTATTAAAGAAAAACAAGATATAATCACACAAGATCAAATCAAATTCGTCTTCGAAGAAACTACAATGAACCAGATCGAGCAATACAGCGCTGCCCCCTTGTATTTGCTGAATCACGCAGCTATTGATGGGGAAGTCTATCATTCTAACATAGTTTGGGGAAGAAAATTCTTAATTTAACCAGGTTGACCGCATTCGAATTTCAAATACTTCGATGTTGATGGTCTTGAACTTCAACCAATAGGAACAATCTCTCATACCAATTTTTAAACTTCCACGTGGGAAGAGACTAAAATTAAACTCCAAACTCCCATAAGAGGAGAGAAAGAACCCAAAAATTGGGTAGAAAACTCTAAAAAAGAGAGAGAATAAAATATTATTAATAACAAAAACAATAAAAACTAGAAGAAAAAGGAAGAATTGAGGGCTTACCACCGGATGATGGTAGCCCTAAACTAGAAGAAAAAATTAGGGTTTTTTTGGAGGAAGAGGAGAGAGGGGAGAGGAGGAGGCTAGGGTTTTGTTTAAATTATTACATGATTATTTGTAGATAGCTACTTTGTCAGTTTCTTGCATTGAACATTAATATTTTCTTCGTTTTTTTTAATACATGCAATATTTTGACGTTTTTTAAAGGAAAAATGGATCAGAATACCCCTAACTTTGGCCCGTCCGCTTTTAATACCCCCAACTATGGGTTATTTTTAAATACCCCAAACTATTGGGGAGGTTCGCCAAAAATACACCTATATGACTTGTAACCTGTTAACAAGGTAATTTTTTTTATTTTTTATTTTTTTTAATTTTTATTACTTTTTAATTTTTATTTTTAATTGCTACTTTCACCCACCACCATTTCAGCCACCCTCTCCCCTTCCTCTTCCTCCCCCATTACCGCAGGCCGCAACCCCTCCTCACCACCACAAATCTTACCCACCACCACTTCAGCCACCCTCCCCTTTCCTCTTCCTCCCCCATTCCCCCAACCCCTCCTCACCACCCCTCCCCTAATTCCGTCATCCCCTACCTACCCCTCCCCTTCATCTTGCCGTAAACAAACAAACCATATAAGCAAAGCTAACTTGACCTCGTTGTCCCAAACAGGCTTGAGTCAATCGAGAAAAATCTAGGGTTCAACCTTCAAACTGAAAAATGGCACAAGAATTGGAGAGAAAAAAGAACAAATTTAGTATAATCATACCTACTTACAATGAACGTCTTAACATTGCTCTTGTTGTATACCTAGTCTTCAAACATCTCAGGTAAACCTTCAATTTCATCCACATCTTCTAAATTTTGCTATATTTGACCTCAATTATAGAATTATTCTTCAAAATTTGTTTATTAGTTGTTGCAGAACTTTTTTTCAATTTCAATTTTGTATAGTTTGAGTCTTGGATGCTGATATCATATGTTGTTTTAGGCTTAGGTTTGAAAATTAATGCTATCAGAGGTGGAATGACGGTGAGGCGTTGAGGTGGAATGATGGAGAAGCCATGGATTGTAGTAAGCGTCATTAATGGCGAGGAGAGAGAAAGAGATTATCGGAAGTTGGAGACTTATTACTGCTGCTGCTCTGCTACATTGACATGGCGACTCAAAGATTAGGGACTAGAGACTAGAGAGAAGGAGAAGAAAAGGGAGACATGAATAATTCGACGGGGTGGTGGGGGGAGGGGGGCCGGCGGGGGTAGGGGGAGGGAGACTCGGGGGGTGTGGGAAGGGTGGTAAGGGAAGGTGGCAAGTGGGTGGTGGGGGTCGGGGGTGGGATGAGAAGAGGAGAGAGATTAGCAAAGGAGGGTGGGGGGTGGTGGGAGTTTTGGTTTACCAGTTCATCCGGTCATAACAGGTAAATGGAGTATTTTTGGCGGACCTCCCCAATAGTTGGGGGTATTTAAAAATAACCCATAGTTGGGGGTATTGTGATCCATTTTTCCTTTTTTAAAAGTTAACTAGTATTTAGGCCCGGGCGATGCCCCGGGGTTTCTCAGTGCTACAATTTAGTACTAGTTAAATAAGTGATCTCATGCTCATTTTAAAGAGTCATCTCATTCATTATATGGATTTCAAAAGTTTTCCATTCATATATCATCATTAATTTTGATTAAATAAGCAATAATAGTATGGTGGAGTGATGGTTGGATCAATCTCTTTCTTTCATACTTGAGGTTGTGGGTTCGAATATTCATGTTAACAATGCTTGTTTCTTTTTTTACTATATGAGAAAGACGTGGATAGAATGTTATTGAATAAGAAATGGTGACACTAAATACCTTTTAAATAAAACAAACGATGTACACCTTTTAAGTAAAAACTAGTTATTAGGCCCGGGGTGTTCCCCGGGTAAGGAAAACTTTCATTTATTAATATTCTAATCTAAAATGATAACACTAAATACTACTTAGCCTAGTGGTTAGAACTTTAATATATGAACATAAGATCACGGGATCAAAGCCTATACTATGTAATTTCTAATATATTTTTTTATTGTACATGGATTACATGAAGTAAAAAAAACCCTTAGGGAGAGCGCCACGTGGCACCGTTCCTTGTTTAAGAACGTCTTTTAATATATTTATATAGATGTTATTATGTAAAATGTTATAAGATAGTCTCAATGTATATTTTTAAAAATAGTAAAATTTTATTATTTTACTAAGAGGTAATTAACAATATGAATGAATATTAAAGTTTTGCTAAAATGAGGGTGAAAATAAATATGTTGCATGTATTAAAAAACAAATGAATTGTATATAATACTACTTCGGACGGCTATGAGCAATCAATTATACATAATCAAATTGAAAAGCACAATGCTGCTCCGCAATTCCTTGTCGTTCTCTTCTTCTTTGGGAGAGTTAGCCCATATTTTTCTAATTCTGCGGAAATCGTCATCTTTTGCCATATTTAAGCATGTCAATTTTGCGAAATTCAAGGACTTCAAACAATCGATGAGAATCATATCAAAAACCCTAATCGCATGATCTTGTGTAGCTTTACTATTAACAATGAATCGTTGTATACTTCAATGTCGGTAGCTTGCAAATCTTTGGCTAAAGTCAACCCAGCTAATAATGTTTCATATTCCGCTTCATTGCTTGTAGCTTTGAAATCACAACTAATAGCTCGGGCTATAGTGTCCTCTTGTGGCGACTTCAGCAGTATACCTAATCCGGCCCCTCGAAAGTTCGAAGATCCATCTACATGCAACACCCATTTAGTACTAATTGTGTTAACATCAAGCATACTTACCTCACTTTGTGCCGATGCCTCTAGTCGTGGGCTGAAGTCAGCCACAAAATCTGCCAAGGCTTGTGATTTTATCGCCGTTCGTGGCTGATACGCGATGTCATAACTACTAAGAGTAATGGCCCACTTGCCCATTCACCTTTCAATTCTGGGCGTCTCAAGATTGACTTAATAGGATAGTTAGTCTTTACATGTATGACATGTGCTCCGAAATAATGTTTCAATTTTTTAGAAGCAGTGACTAATGCCAAAACGAGCTTTTCTAAAGAGGAAAACCTGGTTTCGGCGTCAACAAGAGACTTACTTACATAATAAATGGGCAGTTGACCTGTTGAGTCTTCCCTAGTTAAGACGACACTGACTGATGATTCGTCTGACGGCGACATAAAGTTGTAACGGCTCGTCTGCCGTCGGCTTGGATACTAAAGGTGGCGTCATCAGATATTCCTTGAGTTCTTGCAATGCCTGTTTATGACGTTCGCTCCATTCAAAGCCCTTGTTCTTTTTCAGGATATCGTAGAATAGTCTACACCTGTCGGAGGATTTGGAGATGAATCCATTCAAGGCGGCGACTCGTCCAGTAAGTTTTTGCACTTCTTTAATGTTCTTTGGGGATTAGATGTTGATGATGGCCCATATCTGGTCAGGGCTAGCTTCTATGCCTCGTTGCGTAACGATGTACCCCAGAAGCATTCCTGCAGATACTCCAAAAGAACACTTAGTAGGATTAAGTTTCATTCCATACCATCAAATAACGTCGAATGCTTGCTGTAAATGTGAGACGTGGTCACAAGCGGCCTTGGATTTCACCAACATATCATCGATGTACACCTCCATGGTGTCCCCTAGCTGGTCTTTGAACACGGCGTTGACAAAACGTTGGTAGGTGGCGCCGGCGTTCTTCAATCCAAACGGCATAACCTTGTTGCAATAGATGCCACGGTCGGTGACGAACGATGTCTTCTCCTGATCTTCTGGATGCATAAGTATTTGGTCGCATCCTGAGAAGGTGACCTTGAACGTCAGTAGCTCATGTCGGGCAGTGGCGTCGACGAGGGCGTCGATGTGTGGCAATGGAAACGGATCTTTCGGGCAAGCTTTGTTGAGATCAGTGAAATCGATGCAAACTCGCCATTTTCCATTCTTTTTTCCTACAACAACGATGTTAGCTAACCAATCGGGGTATTTGACTTCCCTTACCTTGCCAGTGTCGATTAACTTTTGGACCTCGTCGTTGATTATCTGATTCCTTTCGGGAGCGAACTTGCGTCTTTTCTGCTTTACTGGCTTATGATGCGGGTCGACGTTGAGTTTGTGTGTTATGACGTCAGGGTCAATACCTATTACATCTTCAGGCGACCATGCAAAACAATCAGCGTTAGCTGTAAGAAATTCAATTACCTTTTCGTGAACGTCGGGGGCTAATGACGCGCCTATCTTCACCGTTTGATCTGGTTTGACGGCGTCAAGTATGATTTCGTCGACTTGGTGTTCGTCAAAATCCTGCTACCCCAACGTCTGCATCTGTAATTGCTATGCTTCCATCTTACGAGGTTTGAGGGACGTCTTATAGCATTCTCGAGCTATCCGTCTGTCCCCTTTGATCTCCTGCACTCCCCACTTGGTAGGAAACTTCAAGGATTGGTGATACGAGGAGGGGACGGCCTTCATGCTGTGGATCCAGGGTCTTCCGAGGATGACGTTGTAAGAGGATGGACAATCCACGACGTAGAACTTGGCGGGCATGTTTACTCCTTTGGCATAAGTGGACAGCGTCACTTCGGCCATGGTATGTTTGGCCTCTCCACTGAATCCGACGAGGACAGTAGATTTCCGGATGATATCGCGCTCGTCAAAGCCCATGTCTTCTAATGCGTCTTTCATAAGGACGTTGGCTGAGCTGCCATTATCCACTAGCACACGTTTTAGTAAACAATTGCTAACAGTTAGAGAAACTACCAGACCGTCATGATGGATGTCTCGGTCGTCACCGAGATCGTCTTCGTCGATTGTGATGGGCATAGCTTCAAGTTCAGCGTCACGAGGATGACGGAGTTCCTTGGGGATGGCGTCTTGATTTGGGACGTCTCTCGCGTGACGTTTAGCTGCAGAATAGGTTAGTCCACAAATATCTGATCTACCACTAATGACATTGATTACCTTCACATGTGTCGGCGACGCAGGGGGTTGCCGCCGTTCGTCATATTTTGACGTTGTTGCTTTTCCCTTCTCAGTCAGCAGGTCTTTTAGATGACCCTGTTTGAGGAGGTGTGCCACTTCGCGTCGTAAGGCAACACACTCGTCAGTGTCGTGTCCGTGGTCTCCATGGAACTCGCATCACTTGGACTTGTCACGTCGAGGTGCTGCTTTTTCATTCCTGAAAGGCCACTTAACAGCGTTACCCAAAGAACGTAAAGTGTTAACAATACCTGACACGTCAATGCTGAACCCATATTCGGTGAGCTTGGGCGGCAAGCCGGGGTCACTCTTCCAATCGCTTATGGTCCCGGTCTGACGGACGCTGTGGATCTGTTGCGGATGGTCATAAGGCTTTGGACGCCATGAACTATGTTTGGTCGGCGTCGATTTCCTGTTGCCGGCGTCACTGAACGTTTTCCTTGATTGCATGTCTTCCTCCAACTTGATTTGAGCCAAGGCTTTGGCCTGGGTGTCCTCGAACGTCGGACAAGGGTACTTTGTCAGTTCTTTGTATAAGTCTGACTCTTCATCCAATCCTCGTCGGAAAGCCTCAATCGCAGTCCTGACATCGCAGTTGGGAATCGACACCTTCTCCCTATTAAACCTGTTGACAAACTCTTTCAAAGATTCATCAGATTTTTGCACAATTCTGTGTAAACCACTAGCTTATTTTCCATCTTACGGCTACTAGCAAATTGTAAATTGAAGGCATTAATTAATTGAGCAAAAGAAGAGATAGTGTCGTTGTTGAGATGGATAAACCACTGCAGGGCTGGTCCAGTTAATGTTGATCCGAAGCCTTTGCACATGCAAGCTTCGCGCATATTTCGGGGAATTGAGATGGTTATCATCCGTTGCTTGTATTGAGCGACGTGGTCATTGGGATCTGAGGTGCCGTCGTACAGCTTCATGGTTGGGACAGAGAACCGCTTCGGAACCTCGATCATTGCAATAGGGTCAGCAAAAGGTGAATCTGCATAGCTATTCGGCGTCGCTTTCTCCATAGGGCGAGGGACGCCGGGGATTCTGGCGATCATGTCCTCTAGTTGCTGGAGACGTTGCTGGATCGGATCATCGGAAGGGGAACGCCGTTGGCCTCTTTGAAGTGCGGCGCCGGCGTCATCGTCAGCGTCGCCGTCTGAATCTTCGTCGTTCAAAGGAACGTTACGGTTCACTGGAGTCTCGAACGCCTCTTCATCTAGATTGGGCATCCTGGGGACGTCGCCGATGTTGCGAGACCTAGCTCCCTTGGAATGTCGCTGAGCGGACTTCAGGCTTTGATTCTCCATGCAGGACGCGACGTAGCTCTCCTTCAACGTGGCCATCGCTGCCTTGACGCGGTTGAGTTTGACCATGACTTCTTGAGTTGTCACCCATTCTCCTGCCATTGTCAACACAGGAAAAAGGAAAAGGCACAGACGAACTAGTGGAAAAATAGAAAATAAGGGAAAACGGTAAAAAGTGTATATAGATCTTGCTGAGGGCCCCACGGTGGGCGCCAAATTGTTTATGCCGATTTTGTACTAAGTACGCAAAAGGTATGGGGGAGCCAATAACAAGAGCAATATACTTAAACAAATGCGAAATCAATAATGAACAATAAGAGTGTAAATGAAAGCGTAAAAAGACAAACAATTGTTGACGCGGAAACCCGTAAGATGGGAAAAACCGCGGGTGATTCTCTTGATCACCAATCCACTATCACGATGCCGCCGTCATTGCCGGCGTTCAAATACAACGAATTCCAATACAATATTTGTAGAGTGTTAATGAGGGAGAGAAAGTACTACTACTTGTGAGTACTGTGAATGTAGCTTGTGAATGAATGGAAAACTAAATTACATCTACTGTATATATATACAACCCAAGTGTTGTAGCCGTTTGACAATTCCTTAGAAATAGGACCCACCACAACTCCTTGCAACTGATTCCTTCAGGTTACTTTGAGGACCCCACCAATCTTCTATCTTTTGCATTTGATAACTAACACAACTTATCCCTCCTCTTTTGAAATTGAGACTTGTACCGTCATGCAAATCGTGGGCCCAACAGTTATCAAAAGAACCAGTTTGCGGTTGATGTTCTCATGGCAGAATGGTTAGGTATCATGGAGGGAATGAGTTATGAGACTGACTCGAAAATGCTTGGTGGACCGAGCCTTGATAATTTCAGAGAGCAAGCAAGCTATTGAACTTGTTACAAACGCTGAAGTGTGTCATGATGTATATTATAAATTTATAATGTTCAAGGACATCAAGTTCGGATTCGTGAGGCGTGACAAGAATAAGCTAGCGGACTATCTCGCTCGGGAAAGTAGGAAACATGCTATGTATCTAAATATTGTTAGGGAAATTCCCCTCCTCCCTAATGATTGTATTGACTTTATGCTATCGGATTGTTGTAGACCTTCGGGTCAATATTCTATTTAACTTCTATGCTAGTATGCCTTTTTAACCAAAAAAAAGAAAAACTGTTGCGGCCTTAAACCTTCATCGGAGATAAACTAAAATGTTACTTATGAAACAATAAAAGTGTTCATCATCAAAAAGTGCTACCTTGAAGAGTTAAAAGTGTTACACCTCAAAAGCGTTACCTTAAAGATTTGAAGTATTACATATGAAAAAGTGTTACCTTCAAAGTGTTACATATGAAAAAGTGTTACATTCGGAGTGTTACCTATGAAAAAGTGTTACCTTTAAAATATTATGATACATATTGAAAAGTGTTATCTAGCTTTAACTGTTACATAGCAACAAAGTGCTACAAAAGTGTTACATATATGTCAATTGTTGGATCTTGAAAAGTGTTACGATAGAGTGTTACATTAGGTCAATTATGTAGTATTTACACCAAGTAATAGCTACAAGCACATCAGCTACTCTCTCAAGTAAGAACTTCAACCACAACTATTGTTGTCGAACACGCCTTAAATGGTTGTTTAGTTTATATAGGTAGTAGACGTTCTCATAAATTACAAATTCCAAGGAATTAAATTCCATAATCAGCTTAATGGAAATTTCTTGTTATTTCCCCGCCTCAATTTTTACTTACCTAGAGTACTAAGTAAATGTAGGAAATGGAAATTCCTACGAATTTTCACTTCCTCCATTTCAACTTTTATTTCTTTGTCAACTAAATAATTCACCTACCTTCACCCAGAATAGTGCAACTTATCATTTTTTTATGTCAACTAAACAACCACTAATTATTTCTCTTGTTTATAAATCATTGAGTTTTTTAATAATACAAAATTAAACATATTATTTTGTAAAATATTAGAATTCGTCTCCAAATACAATTTTGTCAACTTTTTGTAAGTCTAAAGATATTAATTGTACAATCTGTGCGTCAAAAGTATAATTGGCCCTTTTGATTTTATTGGTTAGGATGGGTGGAGATATGAGACTACAGGACAATTCACACTAGTAGAAAAATGCCAATTTGCGTCAGTCTATGTGCGTCGCACGCTAGAAGCACCGACGCAAATAGCCTATTTGCGTCGCACATTAAAGAACGTGAGACGCACAAAATGACAGCAGATGGGTGGGAGGGTCATTTGCGTCGCACAGGTTAAGAACGCGACACAAATGGCGAACATCATTTGCGTCAAACACAGCTATTGTGCGACGCAGATGGCTGGATCCCATGATTTGCGTCGCATGCCTGGGGGATGCGACGCAAATCGTTTTATTCTTAAGGCTGATGACTTGGATGCCATTAAGTCATGTGCGTCGGATGGCCATGACACACGACGCAGATGGCCCATGACTTTTTAATCCCACTCCCCGCATTTCCCCAAACACTAACTTCATTCCCACCTCAATTCCAATCGTCGCTCTCCCACCTCATTCTCTCTCACTCACTCAAACAACAATCAAACAAGTAAAAATTCATCATCAAATGAAACCCTCATCACTCAAAAGATCATAATAACCACAAAATATCTTCAAAAATTAACAAAAACCCAAATCAGTTTTTCGCCATTTTTTATCTGGGTATTAACAAAAACTCAAAACATCACTCATCGAGGTTCGTCGCAATAGCTTTCCTCTTTTTCGCCATTTTTTTCGGGTATTTTTTCTCTCCTCTGAATTTCGAATCTCAAAGAGGATCTCCGCATCTTCATGCGTTCAATTTTCAGGTATTCGCGGTTTTCCGCATCTCCTCTGAAATTCTGAATTTCGAATTTCTGGGTGTTCGCGGTTTTCAGATCTCGCCGGCGAGTGCTACGATCTACTAATTCCGACGACTTCCAGGTATTTTTAATTCACACTTTATTCTGAATTTCTTTGTTTTGCCATATTTATGTTTATTTTTGAAATAAAAAAATTGTACCTATCAAAAATGAAATTTCTTGTATTTTTTCAGTTTTTTAACTCATTTAAAATGAAATTTATTGATTTACAGATCTGGTGGAGGAAGAGAAGAAATTACTGGCCAAGCTTTCTATTTCGATCTAACAAGATTTAGGATGTAGAGAATTGTAGATTTTCGTTGTTTAAGTTTGTTTAATTCCATTTTATTTTGTACGATTTGTTAAGTTTATCATTTTAGATTTTCATTCATGTTTTCTGATTACAGAACTATTGTAGAGAATAAAGAGAATCATGTTTTAATAATCTACAATTTGCGTATGTGCAGAACTATTTCGTGCTTTGCTGGGTTGGTTTGGTTTTATTTTATTTAATGTATAATCTGCCATTTGCGTCGGATGTTGGTTAAAATCCGATGCAAATTCCTTTTTTTTCAATAAAATATGCTTGATTTGCGTCGCACATGGTCCAACGTGCGACGCAAATAGTAGGCTAGGCTTACTGGGTTTGGCGTCATGTGTGTCGCACCTCGAGCCCTGTCTGACGTAAATAGCTCCTCAACTGCGTCAGACCCTTATCCGACGCAGATCATGTTTCCGTCATTTGCGACGAGACCTGTGTCGTCGGACCGATGTCCGACGCAAATAGTGGTCCCAGGTCCAACGCAAATTGACAATTTTGTACTAGTGTCATTTCCAAGGGTTAACAAATCGTGACCCTCTTTAACTAGATAAAATTGGAATTTTGGCCCGGGCGATGCCCCGGATCAGTTACAATTATCAAATATATTATTATTCATAACTTTCATTATTGATTTTATTAGCTTTTTGTAATTTTCTGTCTAGTGTGAAATTGAAAAATAGACATTATGGCATGATAAGTTGTTTTGAAAAGAAAAAAAAACTTCTAAGGTATTGGGGATATAAATAAGAATTTCAATGGAATTGGGGTGAGAATGTTATTACCTTAATAAAAGTGTTAGAGATCAAAAAACTTGTCTTTGTATTTATAGCTACTTCCTCCGTTTTTTTACATGTTACACTATTCACAAATTTCACTTTGGCCATCGTTTGTGAATAAAAATATAGTCATGTGGAATCTTGTTAAATGTGTCTTAATATGTATTTTTGTAATATGTGCTTTTTATAAATTTTACAAATACAAAAATTAGAGATATATATCCTCAAAGTTTTGCATTGGCATGCATGAAAAGTGAAAGTGTAACATGTAAAGAAAACGGAGGAAGTACATATAATTATAAGAATTTATTATGTTTTACTTTGAAACATTAAACATTGAAATTGTAGTGGATTGGTGGTTAAGCTCTCACATTTCATTTCAAAGGTCATGTGTTCGAAACCTAGTAGCTATACATTGTTAACATTTTTGTATTAGAAGTTTGAGAAGAGTGCCATGTGGCACATACATTGGAGAGTGCCATGTGGCACCGTTCCTTTGATTGGAATGCCTTTTAATATATTTGTATACATATGTTAAGGATAATTTGTCAAAATAGACCTTTTATTTACCACTTTTTGTGAGAATTTTTATAATTTTTGTGAGGAATTTTTATAATTTTTTTGAGAACTTAAGACTGATTTTTTTTACAAGATACAACCTCATCCTATTTTCAAGCGTTAACCCACTAATTTTGGGTTTTTATAAACCACTTTTTCTATTGATTT
The DNA here is from genome assembly GCA_947648045.1 of Beta corolliflora. NCBI lineage: Eukaryota > Viridiplantae > Streptophyta > Magnoliopsida > Caryophyllales > Amaranthaceae > Beta > Beta corolliflora. The sequence continues at coordinate 827,442 of CANSZD010000922.1, read as the reverse complement.
TGCATGTGCATTAGGTTTTTCCTTTTCCACTCTTTTCCGTCAATTTTCTCCTCAAAAGAGTGTAAAAGCCTCGACACATGTAAAGCATATGGGGGATTTATAAAGGTCAGTATCGAAAATCGGTGGGTCAATGCCGAAAAATAGGGTAAGGTTGTTTCTCGGGAAAAAAAAAATCTAAGGTGTTATGGTGTCAGAAATATTATAAAATATTATTTCACGCAAAAAGTGGTATATAAAAGGTCTGTTCTGACAAATTTTCCATATATCAATTTAGGTTGAACGTTGTTTTTGAAAATACTCCTCAAATTTAAAATTATTTCAAATTAATCAAAATTCAGGACCTATTAAAACACACGGACTATATTTAAGATTAATGGTTTCTACATGTCTTTTTAGGTCAAGTTAACCTAGTACTTCCTCCACTTCATATATTTGAAATATTTCTTCGACGCTTTAATTCCCTGTAAGTAGAAATTATAAAAAGTTGGTATTTTTAAAACTATAAATCGAGTTGAATCTAACAAGATCTCACATAGCTATATTTTTCCTTATGAAGAATTCACAAAACATGGCCAAAGAAAACATGAGAATAGTGGAGAAGTCAAAACGTCTCAAGTATTTTGGACGGACGAAGTATTTATAAAAATATTTTCATGTCAAGTAAAAAACAACATAGGTATTTATATTCAACTTTAAAGCAGCTGCATATCATTATATTATATAAAGCTAGAAAAATTTGCTTATGTGTCGTTTAGGCAAGGTATGAATTCCTATGTGTCAATTAAACACCAATTTTTTTTGCTTATGTGCACAAAGTCTAAGGAAGGGACAAGTGGCACTAAGTTGTTCGATTTTCAAAAGATTTGGCCAAATCCGTCAAAATCAATGCAAAATTCAGTGATTTTAGGTTCAAAATCTTTTAATTAGGCAGTTAATGATATAAAATCTTTGTGTGCTTCAATCACCACAAAATCATTTCCATTTTGGATGAAATTGATTGACCTAAAACGGTATGTTAGATTATGATATCCGACTTTTAAATCCACCTTGATTTTAGGTTGAAATTATTGTAATTGCTTCTTTTTTTCGAAATTAGTGGAAAATATCAATTGTATGTACATAGTTGCAACTATAAATATAGACCATTCCATATGTAACACATCACTCTAAAACGTGTATAGTTTTTTGTCTATAATGTCAACATCTTCTCCTTCTCAAGATAATTCATTTTCCTCCCAAGAGATTACAAATACACCTATTATCAAAAGAATATGGCTCCTAAAGTGGACTACTCTAATTTTCTTGATGTTGAATATGTGGTTCTAACCCTCTTTCATGAAGGTCATGTATTTTTCCATGATGTATCTACTATGTTCACTTATTAAAATAATAGAAGCAACGAGGTATGGGCTGATGTCGAAGAGGTTAATACTACAATTGATGGTTTTCGGCCATATTTTGATTTTTGGAATATGATTTTATATGACGTCCAATACACTCCTCCAAAGGCTTATAAAGTATGTCATGATTATTTTGAGGATATTGATTTGAACAATGGAGATGTTCTTCGGCTTAAAAACATTGTTTTGCTCCGTTATCTAGCAAGTGATGATTAGATTAATTTTTTTTTACGTTATGTTTAAGTATCCATTTTCGGTATTATCAATTCTATAAACAACTACATATTTTGTGACTGTTTCATTTAATTAAATTCTTTAGTTACCTTAAAATACTTTAATTGATATTATTAATAATTAATATGTTATGAGTTTGGCCGAATATATTTAGACATTACTCCTATATTCGTGTATATGCACAATTTTTTTTATTTACTTTTATTTGCGTATTTTTCTTATGCGACCAACCAAAATTTAAATGATTCTAATATATCGGCCGGTTTATGTAATGAGTAAGAATCTGTCAATAACATTATTACTAACTTAGGCGCTTTACATTTCAACAATAACTACATTGTCAATTTATTTATCTGACATGGACATTGACTATTGCATCAACTCTTAAATTTTTTAGATTAAGTTAAAATAATTTATTACTCTATCATAAATTCAATGCCAAACTACCACCTACTTCAAAAAATTATCGTGATGTCCAAATTTTTAGAACATGTAGCAAGTGAAGAAGGTGGAGGCTTCTATTATGGATAAAGGTTTGAAAGAAAATGGACTCAAAATCGTCAAAGATCTAATTAGTTTAGTTGGTTTAGAATGTATAAATCGATGCGAGGGAGGGCTTAGAGAACTATTAAACAAAGATATGGGTAAAAACTAAAATGAGAATAGTAACAAACCCACCAACTTTTGGCTCTTTTCAGCAAAAGCATACCATGAATTTGAGCAGGTAGGCAAGACCATGAAATGATATGTGTCAATTAACAACGTTTTTTTTTCCAAGTGTACAAGGCCTAAGTAATGGACAAATGGC